>CM032632.1:9297919-9758156 GCA_019097785.1 Fraxinus excelsior
TTGAATTTTGTCTTTTAAGTCCCCAAGTTTTAAGTTTATTTATTTCAGTCCTTTAATTGTTTATGTTTTAATTTCAGCCCTTAAATTTCTTATTTTTAGTTTAAAAGTTATGTAATTTAGTCCCTAGTTTATATAAGTTATTATTTCAGTCATTTAATTTTATTTACAGCTTTTATATATTTACAGTTTAGTCCTTAACCTATTAAAAGTTATTATTTCAGTTTTTAACTTTTATTTCCAGCTTTATTATAATTACAGATTAGTCCCTAAACTTATGAAAGTTATTATTTTAGCCCTTAAAGTTTTATTTTCAGATTTAATAAATTTCCAATTTAGCCCCTAAACTTTATTTTATCATTCTCATTTATTACAATTCCAATAATTTTCAATTAAGCCCTTAAACTTAATTTTCAACACTTTGAAACTTTAAAGTTCGAAATACTGATTCAAACTTATTTTCTATTGGCTAGACGAAACGTACGGACCACTAAGAGATTGAAGCTACTTCTCGCACTATTTTCACAAACTCGATATATTGAGGTAGACTCGCCACCATTAATTAGTTTAAATTATAATTGCATGCTTTATGTGAATTACGTGATTTATATGCTTTATTGCATAAGATGAGAATTTATCATATGAGATATATGATATTGTTATGCTTGCCATAACTTATATGCTTAATTGCATGAGAAAGAAGAGAATCCCTTATGGGATAAGAAGAGAATCCCTTATGGGATAAGAGAATGTTATGCATAACTTATGTGCCTCATCAGCACAAGAAAGAAAGAGTACCCACATCCCATGTTTTTAAAGAGCCTATGATTTTCAAGAAAATGAACCAAAGATGATATCACAATGTATATTGCATAAGTGTGTATTCAATTATTCTGTAAATTAATTATCGGCGATGAGTCTACTGAGTATTTCTTCGAAATACTCACTCTGCTATTTTTAACAATATTTGCAGACTTCGGAGGCGATCGTGATTGATCCGGCAGTGGTGGCATAGAAAATTTGGCTATCAAAATTATTATCTCTTTGAAGTTTTTGTAATCGAATATTGATAACATTTTGACGATTTCCGCTATTTCTAAAATGTGATATTTAAATTTTAAATTTTCTATGATTTACTGTCGACTAAGTTTTCAATTACAAATGTGCTTTCAAAATTAGGTTAGTTCCGCGAAAATTGATTTTTGAAAATTAGGGCACAAAAAAGAGACGTGGCAATCCGGGTTAAACAGAACTAGGGGCGCTACAGTTGGTTGTTTGGTATCAGAGCTGGTCTGCGTTTCTGTAGACTGGCAAATTTTTTAAAAAAAAAAAAAAAAAAAAAAAGAAGAGACGATTTCAAGAGATTTTCTTATTATTATTATTATAAAAGTTGCCATGCCATCATTCGATCAGCGACTCCGAAGGGTAAAAGAAGTTATGAAGTTTAATGTATTTTATTCGCGAATACCTGTTTACGAATTTAGAGATTTAGAAGAAGAGAAAGAAATGTATCCGGATTAGAAAGAAGAAAAGGAAAGAAAGACGGAGTTTGTGCATAATTTACAAGAATGTTTAAATTTTTACGTCCTCGTAATTTTAACTAAGAAAGACAATAACCCCGCATAATTGGACTTTGCATAATGGGTTTAGGACATGGCACACATACGTAGAAATGCACCAAGTAATGCGGAACAAGCCGCAAGAGATTACGATCGATTCAGGCCCGAACTCGATTGGACTATAGCCCAGCACATATAGCAACTTAACATCGTACGCGATCGGGACATACAGTATGGCTATGTGACTAATGATCTCCGATCGATCCACCTTTTACATATACATAGATGCATTCGTGTCACCTAGTGTAGATGGTGAAGATGAGCCTTTTGACAAGAGGTTTGTGGCATATTGGCCCATGTATTTTGAGTACCGCTTTAGGGTTGCACCCGAAGGGGAGCCAAAACCCGAACCAATGCCCGAGCCCGAACCCGAACTTGGGCAAGGAGATGGGATAGTACCCGGGGATGAACTCGAGGAAAACCCCGAGGACGACCCGGAAGAAGACGTGATCTAGCGCTCGAAGAATTCTCAAACGCCGAATCTTGTTTAACCGAAGGAGAATATAGTGATAGAATCTAGAGTAGGTTTGAAATTTTATGTTCGGACATACATGCCTGCATACTTAGTACAATCATTAAGAGAAGTTGAGTTATGAATGAGATGATGTTTTAGTTTCCATTTCCAAATCAGTAGAAAGATACGGACCAGAAAAGAGAATGGAAAGTAAGAGTATTTGCTATGGATGCAATCGAGGATTCTGATATGATAACAACTATACTATCTATTTATGGTATCCCCGTATATGTCGTAATAGACTCGGGAGCCACACATTCGTTTATATCAGATGTATGATTAGAAAAGGCTGAACCTGATAGAAGTAGAGACGGGTAGTACTCTTGAAGTTAGTTTGCCGTCAGGAAGTACCATCGATACGAATAAGATAGCCAAGGCCGTACAAATAGATTTTGACGGTCAAGTTTTGGCGGCAGACTTGAATATTATTCCGAATGAAAGCATTTCGCTATTATTCTGGGTATGGATTGGCTCAGTGACAATCGTGCCGCAATTATGTGCAACGAGAAGAAAGTCATTTTTCGCAAGGACGGTGAAGAAGTATTCAGATTTTATGGGACGAGAATCAAGTCACTTCCTCGCCTTATCTCCGCCCTACAAAGCCAAGAGGTTTTTAGCCAAGAACGATTGTCAAGGCTTTTTGGTTAGTTTGCAAGACAAGCCCGTAGAGGAGATTACCCTGGAATCAGTGCCAATAGTATGTGAGTACGGCGATGTTTTTCCAGATGATCTACCCGGTACTCCGCCGGATAGACAAGTGGAATTTTCTATCGACCTGGTACCAGGAGCTGCCCCTGTTTCCAAGGCTCCGTACCGTATGGCGCCAAATGAATTGCAAGAACTGAATGTGCAATTGGAAGAATTGCTAGAGAAATGTTTCATCAGACCAAGTGTATCTCCATGGAGAGCACCCGTTCTGTTTGTAAAGAAGAAGGATGAAAGTATGAGAATGTGCATCGACTATCGAGAACTTAACAAGTTGACGATAAAGAATAGGTATCCTCACCCCAGGATCGAAGACTTATTCGATCAGTTGAAAGGCAAAGCTGTTTTCTCCAAGATCGACTTGAGATCTGGCTACCATCAGTTAAAGGTTTCGCCAACGGACGTACCAAAGACAGCGTTCAGAACACGATATGGACATTACGAGTTCGTAGTGATGCCTTTCGGACTCACGAATGCACCGGCGATATTTATGGATTTGATGAACAGAGTTTCCATCCGTATCTCGATAAATTCGTCATTGTTTTTATCGATGACATACTGATCTACTCTAGAGATTCGGCACAGCATGAAGAACATTTGAGAATAGTATTGGAAACGCTGAGAGCAGAAAAGTTGTATGCCAAATTCAAGAAGTGTGAATTTTGGCTTGAGAGAGTATGTTTCTTGGGTCACGTTGTTACAGCCAAAGGCATCGAAGTTGATCATTCTAAAGTGGAAACTGTAACGAATTGGCCGACACCTGCAAATGTTGGAGATGTGAGAAGTTTTCTTGGATTAGCCGGTTACTATCGGCGATGCATAGAAGGTTTCTCTAAAATAGCAGGCCCTATGACTCAGTTAACAAGGAAAGGAATTAAGTTTCTGTGGACCGAACAGTGTGAGCAAAGCTTCCAGAAACATAAGAACAGACTCGTCTCAGCACCAGTGCTGACTGTACCCGATGGGTCTGAGGGTTTCGTTATTTACAGCGATGCATCCAAACATGGCTTAGGTTGTGTATTGATGCAAAACGGCAAAGTGATCGCCTATGCTTCAAGACAGTTGAAGCCGCATGAGAAGAATTACCCGAATCACGACTTAGAGCTTGCAGCTGTAGTGCACGCTCTTAAGATTTGGCGACACTATCTGTACGGTAGTAAATGTGAGATTTACACCGATCACAAGAGCCTCAAGTATTTCTTCACTCAGAAGGAATTGAACATGCGACAACGTCGATGGCTAGAGCTGGTAAAGGATTATGACTGCACCATCCTATACCACCCAGGTAAAGCAAATAAAGTTGCCGACGCTTTGAGCAGAAAGGACGCTGGACAGTTATCAGTTTTGGGGATGACGCAAGATCAATTAATTCGAGATTTTCAGAATTTAAAGATTGAAGTGCGAGCCCCATCAGTCCAAGGATCTATCAGATTGGCAAATCTGACCGTGAAACCAGATTTGAGAGGTCGGATTGTGACGGCTCAAGTTGAAGATAACTTTCTAGAAAAAGATAGATCGAGTTGGAAAATCTAAGGCAAGAGAGTAGGTTTCGAGATTGCCGCTGATAAAGCACTTATGTTCAGAGGGCGTCTCTGTGTACCGAAAGATGAGCATATTAGAAATGAGATTTTGACAGAAGCTCATTCAGCACCATATGCATGCCACCCAGGAGGGACAAAGATGTATCGTGATTTGCGCAATACATTTTGGTGGAGAAACATGAAAGGTTGTATAGCGAAGTTCGTCTCTCGATGCATGACGTGTCAGCAAGTTAAGGCTGAACACCAGAGACCATCAGGATTATTAAATCCTTTGGATATACCAGAATGGAAATGGGAGAAAATTTCCATGGATTTCGTAACAGGGTTACCGAAATCGGTGAAAGGACATGACGCTATTTGAGTTATCGTAGATCGACTTACGAAGTCAGCTCATTTCCTACCAATCCGAATGACTCTCAATGTGGATCAGTTATCCCAGTTGTACGTTAGAGAGATTGTTCGACTTCATGGAGTACCAGCTTCCATTGTCTCAGATAGAGACCCGAGATTTACATCGAGATTTTGGAAGAGTTTACAAGTAGCGATGGGTACTAAATTAAATTTTAGTACTGCTTACCATCCCCAGACCGATGGACAGTCCGAACGCACAATCCAAACACTAGAGGATATGCTTAGAGCTTGTGTACTAGACTTGAGTGGAAATTGGGAGACTCATCTTCCATTAGTGGAATTTGCCTACAATAATAGCTTTCAGGCTACTATTGGTATGGCACCATATGAAGCACTTTATGGACGACGATGTCGATCACCAGTCTATTGGGATGAAGTAGGTGAAAGGAGAATTTTAGGTCCAGAATTGATTGAAAGGACCGTTGAAGCTATTGAAAATATCAGACTGCGGATCAAGGCCGCACAAGACAGACAAAAGAGCTATGCCGATAAGAGGAGAAAGGACTTAGAGTTTACAATCGGAGAAAAAGTATTCTTGAAAGTAGCTCCTATGAAAGGAACTATCCGTTTTGGCAAGAGAGGGAAGTTAAGACCCCGCTTTATCGGACCATTCGAGATATTAGAGAAAGTGGGTAACGTGGCTTATCGTTTGACGTTGCCGCCCGAGCTATAGACCGTACACAACGTTTTTCACGTTTCCCTATTGAGAAAGTATATCCACGACCCGAGTCACGTGGTGAATTTTCAGACTATTTCGATTCAGAGAAATCTGTCCTATGAGGAGAGACCTATGTGCATTATAGAAAGAAAAGTCCATGTCTTAAGAAACAAAGAGATTCCGTTAGTCAAAGTCCAATGGGGTAGACAGGATAGCGATGAAGCTACCTGGGAGAAAGAGGAAGAGATTCTGGCTAAGTATCCAGATATATTAGATCAAGTAAGTTTAATTTCGAGGACGAAATTATTTTAAGGGGGTAAGGTTGTAGCGACCGCGAACTTTTAATTATTATAAATTAGTTTTCTCGAAAAACGTGTCGCTAAAACGTTAACCCTAATTTTAGAGAAGCGCGTTCGTCTAGCCGTTGTAAAATTGAATTCAAATGTATTCGATCGAATCCGATCCCGAATAATAATTTTGTTATCAATTTCGAATTATTTTATTTAAATCCAAATTTTTATTAATTTCAAGTCCAATTACGAAAGCCCAATTATTCAAGCCCAATTATTTAAAGTTCAATTTAATATAAGTCTAATACCTTATACTTTAAGGTCCAATTTTATTAGTCTAATTCTATTTGTCTTAGCCCAATTTTAATCAAGTCCAATTATTTAAAGTCCAATATTTATGGTCCAATACCTTGAATTTTAATTCATTTAGCCCAATTCAATTAAACCCAATTAAATGAGCCAAAAACCGGATATTATTTATTTCAGCCCAACTTGAAAACCTTAAAGCCCAATAACTTGGCCCAATAACCCGTCTAGGGTTTTGTGCCCAAATTCCACCCCTATTCATACCCCACTCACTCCACTCCACTCACACTCACTCACACAATATCCACTTGGTAAGCTCTCACCCTTTCTCCTCAATTCTTGGAGATTAATGTGGATGCTAGAACATCAATTTCTAGCATCAACACCATTTCTCCCTCACACTTTCAACTGCATTTTGGGTCACCATTGATACTAGAACAACCATTTCTAGCATCAACAGTGAGCTCCCAAAGCTGCAATACTATGCAGCCGTTCACCATCAACTCCTGCAACACCACCAACACCATCAGCCTCAGGACAAACTCACTGCCCTCACCTCCAAACCAAGAACAACCAATACGAAACCACCAACCTCCAGCAAGCAGTCGTCCACCACCATCTCCATAACTCAACACTCCACTGCCAACATCAAACCAACAGCAATCAAACCACCTTCACCATTAGTCACTGCAAGACAGATTCGAACTCACTGCAAGGTTCACTGCAGTTTCCATCACCAACACTGCACAACACCTCCACCATTCCACCATTCTTCACCACTAAACCATCTCCCAACACCGTAGCCAAGTTCAAGCTACAGCAAGACACCAACTGTAAACACCCTACTCAAAACCCAACTCCAACCCGAGAGCAAAACCACCACCATTTCATCACTCCCAAACTGCAGCTAGTAACCAGCGAGCCCCAACTAAAAAGCCATAGCCACCGAACCAACACCAAAAACTGCAACTCCAACTCACGACCGGAATCACCCCAGTTACCACCCAAAGTCCCCAGACCCGAAAGTGCAACACCCCAAACCCGAGACCAACTCCATCCCCAAATCGAGCTACCCAAAAGCCAACTCCACACATCCACCAAACCGGGAGTAAAGCCCGAAGCCAACCAACCCGTCACCCACACTCTTCAAATCCGAAATCAAACAGCACTCCAAGAAACCGCCAAACCGCCACCTCAAATCAACTCCAAACCACCTCAATCAAGAATATAAGTCTTACCTATAAACTTACCTTGTTCTTCCCAATCCAATTTCAGCTAGAACCGGACCTCCAAGTCTTGTATTAGCCTCGATTTTGCACCAAACCACGCACCGCGGCGCCACCACGCGACGGTGGTGCCGCCATCACCTTCACCGGTGGTAGAACGGAGGAAGGGGACAAAGCCCCTTCCCTGCCTCGCCACTCTCTCCCTCTTTCTCGTCTCTGTCGTGAATGGGGGAGAGAGAAAGGGAGAGTGATATTTATTTTGGAATTTTGAATTTTGTCTTTTAAGTCCCCAAGTTTTAAGTTTATTTATTTCAGTCCTTTAATTGTTTATGTTTTAATTTCAGCCCTTAAATTTCTTATTTTTAGTTTAAAAGTTATGTAATTTAGTCCCTAGTTTATATAAGTTATTATTTCAGTCATTTAATTTTATTTACAGCTTTTATATATTTACAGTTTAGTCCTTAAGCTATTAAAAGTTATTATTTCAGTTTTTAACTTTTATTTTCAGCTTTATTATAATTACAGTTTAGTCCCTAAACTTATGAAAGTTATTATTTTAGCCCTTAAAGTTTTATTTTCAGATTTAATAAATTTCCAATTTAGCCCCTAAAACTTTATTTTATCATTTAAGTCATTTATTTCAATTCCAATAATTTTCAATTAAGTCCTTAAACTTAATTTCAACACTTTAAACTTTAAAGTTCGAAATACTAATTCAAACTTATTTTCTATTGGCTAGACGAAACGTACGGACCACTAAGAGATTGAAGTTACTTCTCGCACTATTTTCACAAACTCGATATATTGAGGTAGACTCGCCACCATTAATTAGTTTAAATTATAATTGCATGCTTTATGTGGATTACGTGATTTATATGCTTTAATGCATGAGATGAGAATTTATCATATGAGATATATGATGTTGTTATGCTTGTCATAACTTATATGCTTAATTGCATGAGAAAGAAGAAAATCTCTGATGAGATAAGATGAGAATGATATATGATGTTGTTATGTTTGCCATAACTTATATGCTTTAATGCATGAGAAGAGACGAATATCTCTTACGAGATAAGATGAGAATGATATATGATATTGTTATGTTTGCCATAACTTATGTGCTTCATCCGCACAAGAAAGAAAGACTACCAACACCCTATGATTTCAAAGAGCCTATGATTTTCAAGAAAATAAGCCAATGATGTGCTTGAATGCACGAGAAAGACTACCCACACCCTATGTTTTCAAAGAGCCTATGATTTTCAAGAAAATAAGCCAATGATGTGCTTAAATGCACGAGAAAGACTACCCACACCCTATGTTTTCAAAGAGCCTATGATTTTCAAGAAAATAAGCCAATGATGTGCTTAAATGCACGAGAAAGACTACCCACACCCTATGTTTTCAAAGAGCCTATGATTTTCAAAAATGAGCCAAAGAAGATGATGATATCACGTTGTATATTGCATAAGTATGTGTTCAATTATTCTGTAAATTAATTATCGGCGATGAGTCTACTGAGTATTTCTTCGAAATACTCACTCTACTATTTTAACGATATTTGCAGACTTCGGAGGCGATCGTGATTGATCCGGCAGTGGTGGCATAGAAAAATTTGACTATCGAAATTATTATCTCTTTGAAAATTTTGTATTCGAATATTGATAACATTTTGTCGTTTTCCGCTATTTCTAAAATATGATATTTAAATTTTAAATTTCTATGAGTTTACTTGTCAATACAGTTCTTCAATTACAAATGTGATTTCAAAATTAGGTTATTTCCGCGAAAATTGATTTTGAAATTTGGGCAAAAGAAGATGACGTGGCAATCCGGGTTAACAGAACTCGGGGCGCTACAGTTACACCTTAGGCAGATTCTCAGGCTCCTAGAAATTGGGATGTCAAATGCTTTAGGTGTTTGGGATCGAGACACATTACTTCTCAATGTCCAAACAAAATGGCAATGAACTTGCACGACAATGGGAAAGTGATGAGTTATAGTGAGGGTAAATATGATGACATACCGGAATCGAAAGATGCTAGTGATGGTGAGAAAGTGAAGTATGCTGTGGAAGAGCTGTTGGTTACACGGCGAGCTCTTAGTGCTCACTGCTCAAATCAAAGTGGATGACTTGGAGCAACAAATGGAGAACATATTTCATACGAGATGCCACGTTAACAACAAGGTATGTAGTATGATTATTGACGGGGGGTAGTTGTACCAATGTGGCTAGTACTACACTTGTTAAGAAATTGAGATTAACTATACTAAAACATCATAGGCTTTACAAATTGCAATGGTTGAATGAATATGGAGAGGTTAAGATGAACATGCAAGTGTTGGTGAGTTTCTTAATTGAGAGGTATCATGATGAAGTGATGAGTGCTGTAATTTCTATTCATGTCGGACATATTTTGTTTGGGAAGTCATGACAATATGATATGAAAGTAATGCATGATGAACAAAAATAGGAACAACTTTACTAAAGATGATAAGTCTATTACTCTTACACCATTAACACTAGTACAAGTTTATGAAGATCAACTCAAATTGAAAAGTGAGGGAGAAAAAAGATTGAGAGAAAAGGAGAGTAAAATTGATCTTTCACAACAATAAATCAAGAGAGGAAAAAGTGAGGTAACCAATTGTGAGGAAAAAAAAGAGTAGAGTGAAAAAGTCTTATGAGATGAGAGAAAAGTCGAAAATGAATTTCTTTATAAAAGGGAGTGAGTTGAAGAGGGTCGTAGTTGAGGACTGACCTATGATCTTATTGGTTTATAAGGGATAACTCCTCAAATTTGAAGAATCTAAAAAACCCCTCGTTAGTTTGACTATTATTTTGTTGCAGGAATTCAAAGACTTGTTCCTGGAGGACATGCCTAGTAGGTTACCATTCATTCGAATCATTGAGCATCAAATTGACTTTGTACCTAAAGCTGTCTTTCTAAATAGGTTGACTTATCGGAGCAATCCTAAGGAGACCAAGGAACTTCAAAAGCAAGTTGAAAAATTGATAAGCAAAGGATATGTGAGGGAAAAATGAGTCCCTGTGACGTGCCAACTTTATACTTGGAGGATGTGAGTAGACTTTTGGGAGATCAATAACATAACAGTAAAATATTGCCACCCTATACTGGTTAGGTGATATATTAGATGAATTACATGGATCATGTATGTTTAGTAAAATATATCATAGAAGTGGATATCATCAAATTAGGATGAGAGAGGAGGAGGAGTGGAAAACTACTTTTAAAACTAAGTATGATTTATATGAGTAGTTAGTCATGTTATTTGAACTTACTCATGTACCTAGCATGTTTATGAGATTAATGAACCATGTCTTGCGTGCATATATAGGTAAATTCGTACTAGTTTACTTCTAAGATATCTTAGTATATAGTAAGGATTTAAAAGAGCATAGAGGACACTTAAAATGTGTGCTTGTAGTCTTAAGACGAGAACAACTTTATGTTAAAGTGTACATCTTGCATGGAAAAGGTTGTTTTTCTTGGTTATGTTGTTAGTGTAAAGGGTATTGAAGTGGATGAGGAGAAAATCAAAGCCATCATGGAGTGGCCAACACCTAAAAACATAATTGAGGTAAGAAGTTTTCATGGTTTAGCTAGCTTTTATATGCATTTTGTTAAAGGTTTTGGCACACTAACCACACCACTGACGGAGATTATAAAGAAAAGTGTAGGATTTCATTGGAGCATTGAACAAGAAAATGCTTTTAATACTATTAAGGATAGGTTGTGTACTACACCTGTTTTATCACTATAACTTTAATAATACTTTTGAGATTGAACATGATACATCAGGAATATGTATTGAAGCTATCTTGATGCAGGAACGAATGCCAATAGCATACTTTAGTGAAAAGCTAAGTACCACAACTTTCAACTATCCTACCTATGACAAGTAGTTGTATGCACTTGTTCGAGTTTTGGAGATATGACAGCACTACCTATGGTGAAAGAAGTTATTGATTCACACCTTTCATGAGTCCTTGAAACATTTAAATGTTCAATGTAAACTAAACAAGAGGCATGCAAGGTGGATGGCGTTTATCGAGGTTTTTCCACATGTTAGTTGGTACAAACAAGGTCAGAAAAATATGGTAGCAGATACATTGTCGAGGAGGAATGTACTTCTAACTTCTTTAGGTGCCAAGTTGCTAGGTTTTGAATATGTTAAGGACATGTATACTAATGACCTAGACTTTTCTCATATATGAATCATGTGACAAATGTGCAATAGATAGATTCTTTAGGTATGGTGGATATTTAGTTCAGGAGAATAAGTTACGTGTACATAGGTATTCAGTAAGAGAATTGCTAGTACGTGAAGCACATAGTGGACAATTAATGGGCCACTTTGGGATTAAGAAGACTTTGGATATGTTAAATGAACACTTTTATTGGCCTAAGATGAAAGTTGATGTTGATCGGGTTTATAGTAGATGAATCACTTGTAAAAAGGCTAAGTCTAAGGTTTTACCTCAGGTTTATATATGACATTACCCGTTCCTAGTGATCATTGGGTTGATGTGTCTATGGGCGTTGTGTTGGGTTTACCTAGAACCAAGAAATGAAGAGATTCCATATCTGTGGTATTAGATAGATTTAGTAAGATGACTTATTTCATTCTATGTCATAAAACTGATGATGTCACTAATATTGTGGATTTATTATTTAAGGAAGTAGTGCGCTTACATGTGGTACCTAGGAGTATTGTATCGAATAGGGATGTTAAGTTCTTTAGTCATTTTTGGAAAGTTTTATAGGGTAAGTTAGGAACTAATCTATTATTCTCTACAACTTGTCACCCATAAATAGATGGACAAACTGAAGTTGTTAATATGACTATGATACAACTGTTGCACACTATAGTCAATAAGAACTTGAAGAGTTGGGAGGATTTGCACATAATAAGGTCACGCGTTCTACTACTTCTTATACTCCGCATGAAATTGTGTATGGTTTTAATCTACTAACACCTTTGGGTTTAATTCATTTACATGTTGATGAGAGAGGTAGCTTAGATGGAAAAGAAGAAGGCCGAGTTGGTAAGATCCCTCCATGAGAAGGTTCGATATCGATTGAGAAGAAAAATGAGCATTATGTTTCTCAAGCAAATAATGGTGAAAGCGCGTTGCATTCGAACCAGGAGGTTAGGCTTGGATACATATGAGAAAAGAATGCTTTCCTTTAATATTTCTTATCTCTCCTTGTTTGATGCATGCAGAGATTCGATGATTAATCATTTTGAAGAGGGAGAGAATGATGAGATCCATGATACGAGAGCTAGTGAGGGAAAAGATCTGTTGATTTTGGAGAAAGGACCAATAACGAGATCACACGCAAAGTCAAGGAAGCTATGTGGTTATTTGCTCAAACTACAGTGAATGAAACATCGATCACAACATGTTTCCATGTTTGGGCTTGGAAGAAGAAATAAGATAGATCGACTTGATTCAAGCAACGGACAATGAAGTTGAATTGAAGGCCTATGCGATCACATAGTGTGTCCTGGCATGTGGCTTCATGGCTCCATATCGAAACCAAGTTGAAGGCCATTAACTGTCTATGCGACCGCATGAAGGAAGCCTATGCGGCCACATAGTGCATTTCTAGATGCATATTTTTCAAATTTCACCTAGAATTCTATTTTAGTTAAAACTCTTGTATAATATTTTTTTTTTTTTTAATATCTTTTAAGGCTTAATTCCGTTTCTTATTAGGTCTATGGGTTCAATATAAATAGGACTCATTCCATTCATTGTAAAATAGACAATTTGAAAGATATATTGTGATCATATTTCAAATTAATTCCGAACTTATCAAGAATTAAAATTTTGTGCTGTTCAACAATTCAAGTAAGGCTCATAAATTTTGTGATCACGATGTCTAAATATTGTTGCAATTGTCTTGGTTCTTTGGTTCAATAATTTATTGGGTTGAACTTTCTTTCAAACGTTGATTCTTGGCTTTCTTGGGTTTGATCTAATTTGTAGTGGGTTTCATAATTAACAAAATCAAATAGAAACATAGTGATAAAACGTGGTAATGGACAAAAAGATATTATTGTTCTCTTTAGGTGTTCCCATTCAAAAGCCATGTAGAGCTTATGCTCTCACCTTGGAAAATAACCCCATGGATTGAATATTGGTGTTTCACTTATATTAGAATGGAGAAAAGTTTTAATCGTAATTCTCTATGTATACATGTAGTAGGACCTTCCATTCAAATCACACATTGTGATTATTTGTTACTTTGTTTTTTCTCACTTTTCTGAAACTATACATCATCTCACAATACGCTTCTTTTGTGTTGAATTTCATTTTTCTCTCTCTCCCCTTAAATTTTTGTTGGAATTAGTTTTTAATCCTTTTTTTTTTTTACCTGAAGACTCTTAATTCTTTATTTTTATATTAATTTTCTAAACTAGTACACAAACAACACGTTTACTCAGATCTAAAAGTTACTTATTTAAAAATATAGGTAAAATCTTGCTTTTTATATAAGTAATTTATGTTTATGATGTATTAACTTTTAGGATTTTTTATAATTTTCTTTTGTTTCTTTCTTAATCCAATTGCACTCTTGTGTTATTTTGACCACTTTTTATGCTCATTTTTGTGGTTTCAAGAAAGGGTGTATTTCAATTTTATTAAATATTAAGATTTTCTTCTTCTTTTTAATCATATTATATATTCAAGGATATGTTCGTTTTGTTCATTTTATTTGTAAGAAAACTTCTTATTCTTCTTATTGCAAAGAAAGTTGGATAAAATGAAAAAAATAATTAGGAGTATTCAGATAAAAAAAATGTTAAGAATTATGTACCAAACCGATATCATTTGATTAATAAATAAAGGAACGACAATAATATGACAATATGAAAATCAAACAAAAATACAAGATTTACGACAAAAGAGGAGAATTTATTAATATCAATAGTGGAAGACTACAAATTATTTTGTAGAATATAAGGATTGATTTTTCTACAAGTTTACTTCTCATATATATAATACAAAGAAGAGCCTAAGATGTGGTGGAATTCAATTATAACATGTATATACAATAATGGAGTGTTTGGGATAAAATAGGATTATAAATATTCCAAAATTGAGAACCGTTCAAAATTCGAATAGCGGTCGTCGAGCATTGGTCGGCAGCTCAAGCCCCTCCCCACTAATAGCGAGAGCTGAAGCTCCCATTCTGAGGGCTCGAGCAGGATCAAGGCACGTAGTGAGCGCCAATTCACCGTTTCCTTCTCCTTGCATGTTTTCTTCCTCTCCTATGCAACTTAAACTTCTTCAAGTCCAACACAAATCATCAACTCCCAATTGAATTTCAAAATTGAATTCCAACTTGAATTCCTAAATATACTTCAACTAGAATCCCTAACTAGTCTTCAAATAGAATTCGGATCACACCCTAACTCTAACAAACTCCACATTGACATGAATTCCTCTACAATGAACAAAACTTCAAAAATTCTCCACCTAGAGACAACGTCCACTGTGATGAATAAAACTTAGTTTTTCAACAACAAATTCTCCACCATTTCCACAAAATCCAACTAGGGCAAACTCAATAACTGAATCTAAGTAGTGCTCAGCAAGATTACATTGGGCACGGAAGTTGCTCGAATTATCACTACGAGCAACAAGATCACAAATAATTTAATATTAATTACCAAATAGGGCAAAAACACACTCTATAAAGGAATCAACATAACTAATTGCTTTTATAAAAGGTTCTTTGCTAAACTCAATACATTCGAATACTTTTAAAACATAAACAACTAAATCCGCTACCTCGAACCTTTGTGAAGGCCTTATATCACACATATGAAAAGTGCAACCTGTATTAAGAATCCAATCCTCGTCAAGTTTTGAGTCATCATCATAAATAAACAAAAGTTCTCCATCATTGTAGCAATCTTCTGCAATACGACTTTATCTGAAGTTTCTGGTTGTTTTTCCTTATGATTTACAGCCACTGATTTATTCTTATTCTGCAACTTATAACTATCCTTTTTTATGTACTCCATTTTCTTATAATAATTACAGACATTATTACTGTAATTAGACCTTAGTCTACCCCTATAAACATGGAGGCTATCTCTATTAGTTAAAAATCCAACAAGATATTTCATCTTCTCTTTTAAAAATATAACTTTGTATACTTCTTCAAAGGAGAGAATATCACGACTATAAGATTCTATCTCTAAAAGACATGTATGAAACAGGCAACGAACAAAATAATATTAACCATAAATCTTCTTCATCATACTTAACCTTCAAGGTCTCCAAATCTGTGACGATTTTTTTAAAAATAGCTAGGTGATCTTCTAATAATGTACCTTCTGCCATACGATGAGAATACAATCAATGTTTCAATACAATTTGTTGGTTAGACTTTTTGTCATGCGTAACTGCTCAAATTTCAACCATAGTGCAGTGATGATTTTATTTTTTAAAACGTCATGAGTAATATAATTTGAAAGATGAAGATGTATAGGGCTTTCAATTCGTACATTGCTTCTCCGGCGTCAAATCTGAGAGTATCTTGTCAAATCCCAACAAAGTATCATCTAAATCTATTTGCGTGAGTATTGGTTGCATCTTTATCTGCCAAAGTGAAAATCTGGTGTTGCGATCTAAAAGAAGAATATCATATTTCATGGTTGCCATCACAAAAATCAAATCTCGAACTGAGTTGATCGAACCTCTCTCTGATACCACTTCTTAAGAATTCTATTCTGAACCAATACCACTTCATTAATAAATAAAGGAATGAGAATAATATGGTAATACGAAAATCAAATAAGAACACAAGATTTACGTGGAAAAAGATCCATGGGCAGAAAAGGAGAACTTACTAATATAAATAGTGAAAGATTACCAATTATTGTGTAGAATGTAAGGATTGATTTTTCTAGAAATTTACTCATCATATATATAGTGCAAAGAAGAGCCTAATTTATGGGGGAGTTTAATTAAAAACAAATATCTATACAATAATGAAGTGTTTGGAATAAAATAGGATTTAAAAATATGCCAAATCGAGAACTATTCAAAATTCGGATAAGATAGCCGCTCGGCGACATTCTCACGACTATTGAGTGGTGGTCGGCTACTCGATCTGCCACCTTGTGGATAATGAGCGCTTGAGCAGGATCAAGGATTATAGCGAGCACTAGTTCATGTTTCCTTCTCTTTGCATGATTTTTTCCTCTCATATTGCAACTTAGACTCCTTCAAGTTTTCTTCAAGTCCAATACAAATCACCAACTCCCAATTAAACTCCGAGATTGAATCCCAACTTAAATTCGTAAGTAGACCTCAACTAGAATTCCCATCTAAATTTCAAATATAGTTTCAAATAGTATTCCAAATAGAATTCAAATCACAATAATTTTAACAAAATAAATCATGTAAAGAGTAAAAAAGAGATCAAACACAAGTGTTGTGATATGAATGGATGGTTTAAAAAAAGTAAGAGAGAGAAATAAAGTAATAATTAAGAGCTTGTTTGACAATCATTTTGTTAGAAAAAAAATTGAATGATAATTTTTGGGATCACGTGTAGTTAAAAAGTAGGAAACTTTCTTGGTATACGGATAAAATATTTTACTGTTTGAATGTGGTTGAGAATGGTTATGTAATAAACCATAAAATAAAGTCGCTCACACCCTTGCCAGACACATTTTCAATTGGTGTGTTTGTAAATCAAATAATCAACCTCATACACATTGTTATACATAAAATAAATTGTGACTTCGTTTAGGATATTTTAACGATTCATTAAAATGCGACAAACTTGGAATAAAGATTAATTGGTCCAAGTAGAAAAATGAATAAACGGGAAGAGATTCACATAGCTAACACGTAATAAAACCTATATTTCATTAATTCCGTGAGATTCAATTTAAAACAAGAAAATCGCATTTTCATTGTTGTTCGCAAAATAATCCCGCAAGCGTACGTGATCGTTGTACAAGTAATAAATGTGATGAGCGAGTTATCGTCCCACAGGGAATACGACTTAATTCTAGTGCAATCGATATATCTAAATTCGAAACAATAACAAGATATGGTGGGTTTTATTTAACTATGTTCTAAAATTACGAAAACAATAAAATTATGGTTTTTTAAATTAAATGTGAAAGAGAGTATTGGATTTCCGATTCCACTAAGTGACTCTAGCATTCAATTCTCAACTTGTAATAATTACTTCAATCCTTGCATTGGTGACGATCGATAATTCTACTTCTATTTATTATTCTTTTCCAAGATATAATAAACCTATATTGATCACAACACGATCTTATTCCTAATCCGCATTCATATGATGAATATGCATTAAATTATAGGATTATCATACAAGATCGCACACTTCACAAATATTATTCCTAATATTTATTCTTCATGTGTTACACATACAGTGTTCTACTTATCGTGAGTTTTCCAACACTACAAATAAGCAACTTATTGCTCTAATAGTGCGCAAACATTAAAATAATATGAAAAAGCATGTATATGGAATCACAATGCGAGAATCAAACTAAAAATCACAAGTCTTGAATTAAAAACTAGAAATCAAATAGTTCCATCATCCATCCAATACAAATAAACTTAGCCTAGCATCATGTTATGTAAATCACAAAATAAGGTTTGGAAAAACATCACCCGGAATGAAAAATAATGAATGAAAAGCGAAAACTCAATTTCCTCTTTGTATTTCTTCAATCCGGATTTTGAATCTTCAATATCTTGTGATTATCCCCTTTGAATCTTGTGCTCAACCCTTTCTTTTGGTGAGAAATTGGATTTGATATGCTCTGGGTCGTTCCACGCCGTTCCTCCCCCAAGAAAGTAGGTTAAAATTGGTTTTTATGGAAATTTGGATAAAACCAGAAAATTGGGCCGTTTAGGCCCAGAAATGGCCTGTGCGCGCCGCCGTATAAGTCCTTGCCCGCGCGCCGTGTATATGTTTCACTCTCGGTAAATAAAATATAAGCCCGTGCGCGCGCGAGAGATTATGCCTGTGCACTTTGGTCCCCGAATTGCATTCTTTATTTATTTCGGTTCTTTCTTTGTATTTTCTTGACCCTCCATCTTCCAATTTCGTGTAATTGACTCCAACATCTCTCCAATTATCGATACGAGGTCCGAATCATCTATTAACACTTTGCGATTTAGTCCCCAAACTTTGGATTAGGTCAACTTTAGCCATTTTTCAGCCTATTTTATTCAATTCCATGGTTTTGCATCTAGATGTACCTAGCAAACAAAATATATATAAAATTAAGCCTCAAATCATCTAAAGTAATGACAATTGCTTTAGTTTAATGGCACAAATAAGTGTATAAAATACACTTATCAAACACCCCCAAACTTAATCAATTGTTTGTCCTCAAATAAAGTAAAGCTTAACTACACAAAGTAAAAAAAATCAAATTAACTTGGTTGGATAATCTGCCTGTTAACCTCAGGATTGGACTTTTAGAGTTGAAACTATAAACTATTTCAAAATCACAATGTTAAATCAATCTCTACGTATTCAATGCAAAACCGACGTGTGTGTGTGTGTGTGAAGATTCATGTCAAGCATCATAACGTCATAAATTGATTCAATTCCCGACCCTTAATGGCCATATATTTCCTTTCTTCACTCGTGAGATACACAGCCCCAAACTTTCCTATTTTCACTCTTTTCCCAAGGTGCAATCTAAGGTTGGTTTTGTGATATAATATTAATCCTCACCCTCTCTAATTTGGTTCGATTTTTTGCTAATCGCAGTTCAACAAGTAAAAAAAAATGCGGATTCTCCTTATTCTTGATAGTATCAACCTCTAAGAATCAATTAGGCTAACAATCCTTCATCAAGAGTCCAGTTCTTTCAAATGAGTGTTCGGGGCTTTCTCAAGACATCTAAATTTTTAGTTTTATTTTTTATTTTTATTTTTTTGACTCCTCTCTATTAAGCTTTCTAAATGACCATTGTAACGAGCTTTCAGCCGATAACTCCCAAGTCAGATGACCATAGGGCACCAGGTTTTCAGAGACCCTTACAGACTTAATTACTCGAGTCATTAAGGCTACGGAGAGAAGTTTTATAATAAAATAACACTACATATTCAATTTTTTTTTTTCATTTTCATCCTTTTTTTTTTTTTTTTTGCAATGCCCCTTATAAACACAATCACTTTCAAAAATCGACCCCCAACTTAAGACTTCAACCTAATTTTCATCTTATTAGCTTCAAACAATCCACACAAAATTAGCACACATGGAATCCACATCTATCTCAATGTCTCCCTACAACAGCTCAATCAATCCCAAATGGTCTTAGAAATGGTTAAGGGTGTAAGATATAATGGTTATATGAATTTAGCATCTACGGTCCATTCTTGTCATCATACTCAAAAATATGAATCAATTTTCTCTTCACAATACTAAACATAAATCTCGTGCTCAAAAATATCAAATTCCACCTAAATAGGCACCGACTAATTTAGCATATAACTTATCCATAACTTATAGGCCAACTCTATGTTCCAATATATACATCATCATTAGCAAATTATCCGACCCACACAGGCATGCAAAAATATATAAAAAGAAGTAATAAAACTGATTTGTTTTAAGTAACAAAAGCACACACAAACAAACAAATAAAACTCGTGTTTTTCACCCCCAAACTTAAAGTAGACATTGTCTTCAATGTCATAAATCATAATTTCACATATAAAGGGGTAGGGAAGAAAAAGATGAAAATACTCCCCTGATATGGCTTGGAATCCAAAGGCTAGCTGTCCTACTGCTCCCGTTGGCTCATTGGTCAATGTTGATTTAGATGTTCTGTGACATCATATTCCTACACAAAATAGTCAATTAAAATATTCAAGATCAAATACGTGGAACAAGTGATACTTAGCTCTAACATCTATTAAACCAACTAACATATGGAATATGTAAGGAAAAAAGGGGCGTGGATGATGATTCCTTGAAATAAATAAATAAAATTAATCTAAATAATCTTAAATGATTCTAAAAGCAAAAATAAAAACAAATAAATAAAGGGATAAAAATGTTGGGTTGTCTCCCAACCAGCGCTTTGTTTACAGTCTTTAGCTAGACTCCTGTTGTTTTAAGCTCTTCATGGTGGCTTGAAAATAGAGTTTTCAGTCCTACATCTTAGACACTGGTTGCATTTCTTCAGTTCATCCTTGACTCTCCAAACAATCGTGTCTCCATTTTTGTCCCTACCAATAATTCCTTCTGCGTCTGGCTTACTTTTGTAGCTCTCCCAATGATCCACTTGTTGGCAATCTTTATAATGGGATGGTTGTTTGATTGGATTTTCCATGGTGAAACTCTGTTGCTTATCTTTCACCCTTAGGACTATCTCATTAGTATCAAAATCCAACAAAGCTCGGCTTGTAGACAAAAACGGCCTTCCCAAGATTATTGGCATCTGATATGCCTCTTCTATGTCCACAGTGATGAAGTCAGCTGGAAAAATAAACTCCCCCACTTTAATGAGCATGTCTTCGATTATTCCGTAGGGGTGCTTCAATGATCGGTCTGCCAGCTGAAGGATTATAGACGCAACTTTAGGGTTTCCTAATCCCAGTTTCCTGTAAAGAGGCAAAGGAATTAGATTAATACTTGCTCCCGAATCAATTAAGCAATTAATAGTATTTAAATTTCCTATAGAGCAAGGTAGAGTGAAACTCCCTGGATCTTTAAGTTTGGGAGGGATCTTGCACTGGATGATCGCGCTGCACTCTTCAGATAGAGCTATCGTTTCATATTCAGGCAGCTTCCTCTTTTTGGTCAACATCTCCTTCAAAAACTTGGAGTAATTTGGAATTTGAAGAATCGCATCAATAAATGGGATGTTGATATGTAGCTTTTTGAGGATTTCCATAAATTTAGTGAACTGCCTCTCTAGTTTGGTGTTTTGCATTCTTTGAAGAGAAGGGATTGGAGAAAATGAAGCGATGTAATACCAGCCTTCAACAACAAAAATAATAAAAATAATGCGAATCTAGAATATCAATAGCTAAAATTAACACCGTTATTCCCCGGCAACGGGCGCCAAAAACTTGTTGCGAAATAATCCCGCAAGCGTACGGGATCGTTGTACAAGTAATAAATGTGATGAGTGGGTTATCGTCCCACATGGAATACGGCTTAATTCTAGTGCAATCGATATATTTAAATTCGAAACAATAACAAGATATGGTAGGTTTTATTTAACTATGTTCTAAAATTACGAAAACAATAAAATTATGGTTTTTTAAATTAAATGTGAAAGAGAGTATTGGATTTCCGATTCCACTAAGTGACTCTAGCATTCAATTCTCAACTTGTAATAATTACTTCAATCCTTGCATTGGTGACGATCGATAATTCCACTTCTATTTATTATTCTTTTCCAAGATATAATAAACCTATATTGATCACGACACGATCATATTCCTAGTCCGCATTCATATGATGAATATGCATTAAATTTTAGGATTATCATACAAGATCGCACACTTCACAAATATTATTCCTAATATTTATTCTTCATGTGTTACACATACAATGTTCTACTTATCGTGAGTTTTCCAACACTACAAATAAGCAACTTATTGCTCTAATGATGCGCAAACATTAAAACAATATGAAAAAGCATGTATATGAAATCACAATGCGAGAATCAAACTAAAAATCACAAGTTTTGAATTAAAAACTAGAAATCAAATAGTTTCATCATCCATCCAATATAAATAAACTTAGCCTAGCATCATGTTATGTAAATCACAAAATAAGGTTTGGAAAAACATCACCCGGAATGAAAAATAATGAATGAAAAGTGAAAACTCAATTTCCTCTTTGTATTTCTTCAATCCGGATTTTGAATCTTCAATATCTTGTGATTATCCCCTTTGAATCTTGTGCTCAACCCTTTCTTTTGGTGAGAAATTGGATTTGATATCCTCTGGGTCGTTCCACGCCGTTCCTCCCCCAAGAAAGTAGGTTAAAATTGATTTTTATGGAAATTTGGATAAAAACGGCCCAGAAATGGCCTATGCGCGCGCGCCGTATAAGTCCTTGCCCGCGCGCCGTGTATATGTTTCACTCTCGGTAAATAAAATATAAGCCCGTGCGCGCGCGAGAGATTATGCCTGTGCGCGCGCGCAGGCATAAAATCTTTCAATTGTTGCACTTTGATCCCCGAATTGCATTCTTTATTTATTTCGGTTCTTTCTTTATATTTTCTTGATCCTCCATCTTCCAATTTCGTGTAATTGACTCCAACATCTCTCCAATTATCGATACGAGGTCCGAATCATCTATTAACACATTGCGATTTAGTCCCCAAACTTTGGATTAGGTCAACTTTAGCCATTTTTCAGCTCATTTTCTTCAATTCCATGGTTTTGCATCTAGATGTACCTAGCAAACAAAATATATATAAAATTAAGCCTCAAATCATCTAAAGTAATGACAATTGCTTTAGTTTAACGGCACAAATAAGTGTATAAAATACACTTATCAATTGTCCAATACCTATCTACAACTCAACTAAGCATATGATTCAAGCCAAAAATTCAACTTTACTGAGAGAGGAATCATAGGATCACACTGCTTTACTTGTTTCCAATATACCAAAATCGAGTAAGCAAATTACATACTTTTTACGTATGTGCTTGTATGCTTATTGCAATAGGCCTGTCCTCCCAAATGGATTGGTCGTTTGAGGGTGAGCAGTCGGGATGCTAGGAAATACTTTAAACCCCGTGTCCCCAAAAGTATTTTGTTGTGTCCCTGTCGATGGATGCTGCTGCTGTTCGGGCTGTGGAAAATCAGGTTGAAACGATGCAAAAGGATTTGTTGGATGTTGAGTAAATGAGGCCACTTGAACTACCGGAAGAGTAATAATGTTTGACATGGCAAACGGATCAGCAACTTCAAAAGGATTAGGGGCCGGTGTTCCATAGGCTGGCTGCTGGGACGCTCTATAAGTTGCTTCGTCATACAGACTGCTAAGAGTGAGAGAATCCAATCCCCCAGCCTGCAAAAAAAAAACACGTAAAACCTCGTGAATTACTATTCCTTCATAAACAAAGTTCATACAGGAGGAAAAACAACCAAAAAGTCAAATGTACTTGTCTTGTGAGTTGTGATGAGCTCTTTTTCATATCTATGCCATACCCTCTGTAGTTAAAGAAACTTCAGAAGATTCAAAGAATATGGCTAATCCAGATAGCAATGCAAAAATGATTTTAACTGGGATTGGAAAAGATCGTTAACTGCTAGGATCTTATGGAATTGTAAGATTGAAAGACTCATCTTTCCCTTATCATTCCATTTGGTTATCTAGTCCCATAATTTATTTTGTTATCAAGAGGTGAAATATTATCAACTAGATGCTAACTATTAATTTTGGCATCAAATAGTTACGGCTGGTGCTTCTGAATACAAATATCTTCAAAATTTCTACCACAATTAATATTCATTTTTGGTCATTCTTGATTTGAGGACTATATATAGCCCCTGTTTGAGCCCCATTATTCAAAAATTCATTTTTTCCAAACTCATTTTCAACCACACATTGTTGGAAGGGAAAAATAAAATCACAAGGACCTTACCAATTGCCTCTCCTGGCTTGAAGATAAGTCGTTGGTGGCGGTGCTGACCAGAGCAAGTTCCCATCCATTAGGATCAAAATCTTTGGCTTGAGAAGCATCAGAGTCGAAAGGTGTGGTACCTGCAACATGTGTAAACATATAAGAGATTTCCCCTTTGAAACATGATAACAAATTAAGCAAGTGAAGTTACAAAGTGAAAACTGCACATTAGAAATCCTAACCTGATGTAACAATGGCTAAAGCCAGAGCATTGCTTTCCTCAATAACGGATGCATCAGGTTTGGTGACATTCAACAACTGGTTTATTAAATATAAAAATGGATGAGGAACAAAAAAAAAAAAAAGCATCAAATTAGTCAATGGGACAAACAAAACTATAATAAGTAACTCACCAGTAGATCTTCAGTATCCAAATTGTTTGGAGGGGAAGGAGAAGCAGCCATAACATTTGAGACAGCAATATCATCTGACGGTGGTGGCTTTGGTTTGTCGGATGATACTTCTATATCTTCAGGAGGTGAAAAAGCATCCTCTTGTTTATAAGTCAACATAAGTTTTTCTGGATAATCCTGATGTAGAATGACCGTAAATTAGTGCTGCATAATGTGTTATACGCCAAATGATTCCACTGATTGAACCTTTTACAACAGATACAAGTAAAATGCCCCTTGACAAATAATATTGCCATCAAATAAGAATACTAACCAAAGTCTCACTTGAAACAGAAACCATCCGGGGTGCTTCTCTTATATACTCTTCCATGGTCTCAAGAAAGGACTGTGGAGGCTGGAAAAAGAAAAAGAGAAATGTGTTACGAGAAAAATGATTGAAAAGGGACAAAAACTTGGTTGCAATCCGAATACCTCTCTCAACACTGGAAAATGGAAATTTCTAGCTAGGTCAAGTCCACTGCAAACTTCATAGAAATCAGAAAGCCTAATGGCCTGCAGTAGTATAGAAATTATGACATAAACACCATAAGGTGTGTCAGAATCTATCACTACGTATTATGTGAGAAATTCAGAACACCATAGTTGAAGAAGATTCATATTGCATTGAGCACAAGTGCACAACAAACAGTACCTGCTGGCCAGCTCGTTTATAGATATCCAGGGCTTTAATGGCTTCATGTCTAGGCATCTCAAAAAACTGAAACGGAATATTAGAGAGGGAAGAAATAATTAATTTTAAAAATATGACCAAGGAAATAAATTGGAAATAGCTCAAAAACTGAGTAGCATTTATAATAATCTTTTCACCTTGTCGACAAGATTTATAATTCCATCATTTACACAGCAATAAATTTTGAAGCTTTCTTTTAGTACCTGTAAATGGCATTTAATGGCAAGAAAAGTCTGTCATTTCTAAGCATAACTTTGATTAACTACAGATTGACAAAAAAAAAAAAGGATACAAATTTCTGACAGAAGACAAATTTCTTTCTTTCTTGCCTTTTCTTTCTTTAAAGAGGGAGAATGGAACGGGATGGGAACAATGGTGGGAGCCTATGCAATGCCATGGCCACATTGTTCTTATGTTACTCTCCGTCCTCATCACCATCTTCACCTTTTGATTTCATTTCCCTCTTCCTGGCCCTTCTATTTTACGTTTTTGTTTAGTTTTTAGCATTAAAGGGGACTTAACCTTTTAGAGTAGTATATTCTCAGGCAGTCAATTTTGCTTTCAATTCTATTTTATCCCATGTTCCAGGACGATTAGTAGATCCAGGCCAGAATTACTTTCTCAACCCATATGCAAATTACTAAGAAACTTCGACGTAAGGGGAACACCCATACCTCTGTAGCACGGACACTTCAATTAGGGTAGCGTGTCCGTGTCCGACACGTGTCGGACACGAGTCGATACCGACACTTCTCGGACACTCTAATGTAATCATTTTTCTTTTTATATTAGAAATGTTATATATTGTTAATTCAAAGTTATTAGCAAGTAACAAATATGTACTCATGTTTAAAAGATTTCAACAAGAAAAATTAATAACAAGTATAAAACTAAACTTATATTATATAGATAAAGAATTTTTAAGAATTTAATCAACATGTCGTGTTTGTACTTTTTTTTAAAATCGCGTGTCGACGTATCTGACATGTATCGTGTCGGACACACGTGTCCGTGTTGGTGCATCATAGACCCATACGAAGGCAAGTACATACTGAATCAGGTAATTGCCAACAGCTGCTCCTTCTCCTTCAGACTGTAAATCAATTATAGTTAGGTCACTATTGCAATACCAGTATTAATTAAACTGACACTAGGAAAGGGCAGTAAATTATTTTATAGTTATCAAGCTCAAGATAGTACCCGACATCCAATAAGGCGATATAGCAACTGCTGTAAAGCAGGCAACTGTTCCAACAGTTCCTCACTATCCAAGTCTCTAGTTTTACTGTAACCCTGTTGGTCAAAAAAAATAAAAATAAAAATCTCCTTTTTACATGATTAAGCCTCTGTTTGGAAGAATTTATAAACTCTTCAATTTATTAATAGATAGAAATGAGTGGTGGATAATACTTGTGGGTCCATTAGAATGTGTTGTTGAAAATCAAGTTTGACCATTTTTGAATGATTTTTAATTTTTTTTCAAATGGAGACTAAGGTTAATATTGTTTTCTACAATATTTATAAAACAAAGTTTGGTTCTGAGCTTTGTCAGTGCATGGTCTACTGAAATTGCATGCTACTGTGGGTACTACTTCAATAGAAAGATATGCAAATCCTTACCAATGAGGAAATACTTTTTCTTATTAGGGACTCAAAATAACAGAAACTCCCAACTTGTTTTAGAACTATGATAAGATTCAATGTATAGTCTCACAAAAATCAAGTAATTCTTTCAAAAATCAGCTTCATAATTATCGAACAAAAGCAGCACAAGTTTATTTAAAAAAAAAAAAGGGTTCAATGAAGACCAATTACTCAACTAAATTACCCGAAAACTATTCACTAAAAGGAAAAATAAATCACATCCATATGATTTCTGAAAACAGCACACCTTCTCTTGCGCTTGTGCAGGTCTAGGAAGGCACTCTGCTTCAATGTCATACTTCAGTATCCTAAAGCACTCAAGTCGTTCTTCAAGAAAGAGAGCATATGTCCGTACCCAAGCAGAGCAATCCTGTAGTGCCCCGAGTTCTGTTAACCCGGATTGCCACGTCATCGTCTTTTGCCCCAATTTCAAAATCAAAAATCGCGGAAATAACCTAATTTTGAAATCACATTTGTAATTGAAAACCTCAACGACAAGTAAACTCATAGGAAATTTAAAATTTAAATATCATATTTTAGAAATAGCGGAAAACGACAAAATGTTATCAATATTCGAATACAAAAACTTCAAAGAGATAATAATTTCGATAGTCAAATTTTCTATGCCACCACTGCCGAATCAATCACAATCGCCTCCGAAGTCTGCAAATATTGTTAAAATAGCAGAATGAGTATTTCGAAAAAATACTCAGTAGACTCATCGCCGATAATTAATTTACGGAATAATTGAATACACACTTATGCAATATACAACGTGATATCTTCTTCTTTGGCTCATTTTCTTGAAAATCATAGGCTCTTTAAAATCATGGGGTGTGAGTAGTCTTTCTTTCTCGTGCGTATAAAGCACATAAGTTATGCATAACATTCTCTTCTTATCTCATAAGAGATTCTCTTCTTTCTCATGCAATTAAGCATATAAGTTATGGCAAGCATAACAATATCATAATATCGCATATGATAAATTCTCATCTCATGCATTAAAGCATATAAATAACGTAATTCACATAAAGCATGCAATTATAATTTAAACTAATTAATGGTGACAAGTCTACCTCAATATCTCGAGTTTCGTGAAAAATTGGTGCGAGAAGTAACTTCAATCTCCTAATTGTCCGTACGTTTCGTCTAGCCAATAGAAAATAAGTTTGAATCAGTATTTCGAAACTTTAAAGTTTTAAAGTGTTGAAATTAAGTTTAAGGACTTAATTGAAAATTATTGAAATTGTAATAAATGGCTTAAAATGATAAAATAAAGTTTAGGGGCTAAATTGGAAATTTGTTAAATCTGAAAATAAAAGTTTAAGGGCTAAAATAGAAATTTTTGAAAGTTAGGGACTAAACTGATATATAATAATACTGAAAATAAAAGTTAAAAACTGAAATAATAACTTTTATAAGTTTAAGGACTAAACTGTAAATATGATAAAGCTGAAAATAAAAGTTGAAAACTGAAATAATAACTTTTAATAGTTTAAGGACTAAGTTGTAAATATATTAAAGCTGAAAATAAAAGCTGAAAACTGAAATAATAACTTTTAATAGTTTAAGGACTAAGCTGTAAATATATTAAAGTTGAAAATAAAAGCTGAAAACTGAAATAATAACTTTTAATAGTTTAAGGACTAAGCGGTAAATAAAACTTGAAGGCTGAAATAATAACCTAATATAGATTAGGGGCTAAATTAAATAATTTTTAAACTGAAAATAAGAAATTTAGGGGCTGAAATTAAAACACAAACAAATAAGGGACTTAAATAAATAAACTTAAAACTTTGGAACTTAAATAAATCAATTAACTAATGCAGGGACTTAAAAGGCAGAAATCAAAATTTCAAAACATAAATTATATACTAATAAAACTAAACTAAACTAAACTAAGAGGGTGTGTGATAGAGATTAAAATCAGATTAAAATTGAAAATATAGCCGTTATTGTTGACTTTTATTAGACGGGTGGGATCCAATAACGGTCATATTTTCAATTTTAATTGGATTTTAAGCTGTACCAAACAGGCTCTAAAATCAAAAGAAAAGAAACCTCTCTCTCTCGTCCAGAGAGAGAGAGAAGGCGACGGGAGGGGCTTCGCCCCGCCAATCCATCACCACCGACCGTTCGGTCAGTGGCAACGCCACCATGGTGGTGGCGCCGGTACAAGGGGGTAGGTGGGGGTTTAATTTTGGGCTTGGGCGAGGTTTAGGGGTTGACCGAAAAGGGAAAACGAGGCAAATGAGGTAAGTTTTCTGATTTTTATTTCTTGGTTTCGTTTTTGGGTTTTGGTTTCTCGACTGTAGTGGAGTTCCGGTTTGGGGTTGATTTTGGAGCAGTTGGTTCAAGGTGATTTTGGGGGGATGGTTTGGGCGGCGTTTAGCTTCGGGCAAATGGTTGCTTGGGAGTTTTGGTTTCGATTTTTGTTGGTGTTCCTTCGGTTACGGTATGAGCAGTAGGTTTGATGATGGTTTGGATACTTCTTGGATGTGGTTAGCTTCAGGCTTGGGGGTACGGTTTTGGAGTAGTGACTGTCTTGTTGGCCGTGTGTGGTGGGGTTGGTTTGTGTGATGCTTGCATTTGTTCTCGGTAGTGGAGGTGCAGTAAGCTGACTGCATGGGTGTTGTTTAGGTGGCTGCATCTTGGACTGTTGGTTTGGGACGTTCTGGGTTTGGTTCTATGAACGTGGGGTAGTGACTGGTGGTGTCTTGCTGTGTGGTTGGTCTCGGTTTGGAGGTATTGCAGTAGGTGAATGGAGTTTGTTGTATGGTGTTACAGTGAGTTGGGTGAATGGTGTAGTGGCTTGCAGTGACCTTGCAGTGGAGGTTGGTGGTGGTGAAATGGTGAAGTGGGTGTTGGCTGTAGTGTCTTGTGATTTCACTGTTGATGCTAGAAATGGATTTTCTAGCATCAATGGTGTCCCACATTGGAAATAGAGAGAGTGTAGGAGGAAATAGACAATTCTTCCCAAGTGGATATTGTGTGAGTGTGAGTGTGGTAGAATTAGGGCACAAAACCCTAGACGGGTAATTGGGCCAATTTGTTTGGACTTTAGGGTTTTCTAATTGGGCTAGACTAAATAGATTCCGATTTTGGACTCAATTGAATGGACTTAAATGAATTGGGCTAAAAGAATTAAAATTCAAGGTGTTGGACTTATATAATTGGACTATAATAATTGGGCTTATGTAATTGGACTTGAAATTAATAAAAATTGAATTTAAATAAAATAAATCGAAATTGATAATAAAATTATTATTCGGGATCGGATTTGATCGAATAGATTTGAATTCAATTTTACAACGGCTAGACGAACGCGCTTCTCTAGAAAATTAGAGTTAACGTTTTAGCGACACGTTTTTCGAGAAAACTAATTTATTTAAATTAAAAGTTCGCGGTCGCTACAAATCCCAAGCTGATCATAGGAAAGAACATAAGATCTTATTCAGAGTCCAGTTGTGACACAACGCTTTTCATAATTACTTGGGATTATTTGTTTATTTTTTTGCATGTGTACCCTTTTGTGTGTGTGTGTGTGTGTGTGTGTGTGTGTGTGTTGGGGTGGGGGAAGAGAGTGAGGGTGGATTGTAGAAGACAAACATACAAAAGATGCCTTTCTACTTACCAATGGGGCTTGAATCATCCTTAAAATGGGACATTTGGAGGATGCTTCCTCTCTGCTGGAAATTCAAAAGTTCCTCCCTAAATGTAGGATCACCTTCCCTCAATGTTCTGTGGATAACGATTAGTGTCTTCAATGCGACCTATTGGAACCAGGAAAAGATAACTATATATATATAATTATCATATAAACTATGCCATTGAGAAATATAGTAAAACCTCTTCATGGTCATAATGTTGGGACCAAACTAATTTTACTACTACGAGGTTATAACTTAATTAAGTTGTAATTACAAAAATTAATTTTTGACTTAGTTATCCTTGGTGCAAGTGGTATAAAGTAATATACACTACATTGACAATTAATAAATGGAACATGTCAAATCCAAGGTATGGACATTGATAAAAGAGATAGACATAATTTTAGAAAACTAATATATATATATCTATGTAGTGTTGGCAATATGCAAAGTCTTCTTAAAAGTCTAAAATGTCGCATTCTCTTTAATGTTTTTATCTCAATATAAATTCTAATCCAGATTGTATAACACGATCACTGCAATATAAAAATAATTATTATTATGTTTAGGAAAGTTCCTTAAGATGGGACCTAGAAAAATTATTAACTTAATATGATGTGGAGTATATTCTTATTTATAACTGACCCAAGAATTTACTATAACTACATGGATGTTATTCTTATATAGAGTATCATTAAAGAGAGGTCTTACTATACATTTAAATTTGATTTTGACAAGGAAAAATAAATGGCATAATAGCTATAAATATGACAAGATGATAATTAATAAGGTTAAGGTACGAAGATTAATTGCAAGGTGGCGTTCAGAAAGGGTAACACTGCAAGACAGGTTAGAATTCAATGTCTAGAGTAGGACGCTTCATCCAATAAATTTAGGTATCCATGGAAACAAATAATATTATAAATTACATTTGTAACTCACATTGGTGAAAAAACAAAATTACGCAAACCCAATTTGGAAAAAGAAAATCAATCAACATTTGAATTAAGTCAAACCGTGTGCAAACTTAGCATCAAACTCAAAGCCTCTTAGGAAGGAATCTTACTGTCCAGTTGCATGTCTTTGCTAATCGCCTTGCAAGTGCATGTATGCAATATGCCACATCAGCCCGAGGCCAAAGTGCTGATGTCGCGGCAAAAATTTCTGTAATCACCACCAGAAAGCATACAAAATCACAAGTTGACACATTTACCAAATGCAAACGAATTTAAAAATACAGGGGAAAAAAGAGAGGAACATTTGGGGTCCACCAAAATCAAATATATAGAATAAAAACTCACGTTAACCACCACCACCCCAACTCGATTTTTTGCACACTTGTACTTTCCACTCAAGTTTTGGAGACAAAAAAGACAATTTTGTAGCAAGTGCATCCCTAGAGACAGTTTCTGTTCTAGAGGGCTATTAAAACATCACACATTGCTCACATGTAAGATGCTCTTTATTTGGTAACTCGGAATGCAATTCATCAATATTCCCTGAATAAATATGAAAGAACTGATAAGAAAAAACCTGATATTCTTCTCCCCACCCCATTTCTACTGCCTACTCCCTATGCCTCCACCCACCCTTTGATTCCCCTACTCACATTGGGTTTTAAAACATGCTACATTGTGATAGGATAGTAGTATCAGGTCTGTTTTCTAGCTTGTGGAAATCAAAAGTAGAGAGTTAGAGATGGTTTGGAGCCTCTTATTATCATCTGGGTAAAGGTGGAACTAATTGAAGGAAATCAAATACTGAATACAAAATGATGACATATCTAAATGCAGTTAAATGCTAAAATCCTTTTCTTTTTATCCCATCTCTCTCTCTCTCTCTCTGAAGCCTCATAAGCCTTTTTCCATAAGCAAAAAAGAGTTATCTGTAGCTAAACATGAAAAAAATTACTACTAAAAGAATTGAATCAGAATAGTTGACAGATGGATACTCCATTTCCTTCAATACTTTTGAGTGAAGTGAGACAAACAATTCTATGATCTTCAGAGACTGAAAAGAAGTGGAAGGGTCAGGTCAAAGTGGTGGAGGTGACCAGAAAAATAGATCAACTTTTTGTTTTCTTGTTTTTCAATTTACTTATATTTTAATTTTTGGTAAGAGTTGTTTTTTAACAAAATATCCTTCACATCAGATGTTTTTAAGGGCAATTTCAGACTAAAACCATTTCTGGAGACCATTGTGTTAAACTATTAATCTAAAATCTTTAAGCTATTCGAGAGGGCCATGTGTATATCATTGAAATATTGTCTTCAACACTCTTAATAAAAATGAATGATAGGGATCCGTATGCCAAAACTACTGAATGAGGACCCCAAGTAAAGATTTATGCATGTTGCAGGTATAATTTTCAGATACCCCAATTTTTTTTTCCAAGAATTAAAATGCGTAGTTTTAGATTTCCCAATTTTCCAAAACAAACATAAAACGCAAGTCAAAAATTCATATACTGGTTTTCACAACAAAGAAGAGAGTTTTTCAAATGAATCATATACCCTGCTTGGAAATGGAAAACAATAAAACTTCCACAGCACAAGCTCAATCGATTAAATCCAATGTAAATAAAAGAAGAAGAAGAAAGCCTCACTTCGGAGTTGTCTACGTTCCACATGATTGGTAGCCTTAACAATCGCCACGTCCACATCCTATTTTTAGTAAATAAAACAAAAACCCATTAATTAATAAAATCCAATACTTTCGTATATAGAATCAACAATATATATATAAGACGGGCACCTTGAAATCGGAATTGACATGGGCAAGGCCGAGTTTAGTTTGATCTTTGAGAGCACCATATGCTTTTCTCCATGTCTCAAGTGTTCCCATTTTCCTTTCCTTCCTCCCCCTTGATTTTCTTCTTCCCTTTACACGGTTAGTTATACTACAAATTATCAGAAAAAATCTGAGTATATAATACTGATTGTTGAGTGGGTTTTGATCGGGCGGAGTAATGATGGTGGCGTGTGATCAAATTTTGGAATAGCTTTCTTTTGTTTTTGGACTAAAATTATATGCTTAATGACAGTTTCATTCTCATTTTTCACTTATTTTCAATCACAAATTTTTTAATAAAATAATATTTTTTATCATATTAATAATTTTTCCTTTTTTTTTTCAATCACATATTTTTCATCAATATACAATTCCAAAATACATTCTTCCAGAACACACCCTTTAATTATTTCATTACATAAATTACTGTGTTAAAACATTAGCTTTTATTAGGTGAGAAAGAGAAGCTTGGAGATTTACTACTATTTTCATAAAGCACATGTAACCTGTTTGGATTCCATTATTTTCAAAACAAATTTTTAATCATACATTTTTTTTACAAAACAAATACAATTTTTTTTTTACATGTAACCTGTTTGGATTTCCTTATTTTTCAAAACAAATCATTGTTTGACCCCATTATAATGAGATTTTTGAAAATATTGTATTTTGAAATAGTAATTTTTGGGACATGTGTGGTTAAAAAATAAAGAAAACTTTTGATTTATATATAATAATATTTTATTGAAAAATGAGTTGTTGAAAACAAAAGAAAAAAATGTATTAAAATTTTAATGAGTAAAACATTAACCACACTCTTCAAAAATCACTATTTCAAAAATACATTTTCTTCTAAAATCAAATTAAAAGAGTGTTTGGTGGGAATTAAAATTAGATTTTTAGTAGATTGTGATAGAAAAATGTGAAATGTGCGGTTGAAAAGTTTGTGGGACCCATAAAATATGTGGTTAATATTAATTGTTTGACTTTGACTTGAATCAAAATCAGATTTTAATTCGTACCAAACAGAGGCTGAACCCATGTTTGAGCTCCATTTTAATGATGTTCTAGAGAAAAATGTATTTTGCAATAATGATTTTTAAGAGAACATGTGTTTAAGTCCCTATTTAACAACTATTATTTTCAAACTATTTTTTTCTGTATACTTATTTTCAAATATATTAGCACAATAAAATATTCTACACGTAAATTTTTTTTAAAAAAAAATCATACTTTTTAAGGGCTAATTTCACAAACGATCACTAAAGTTGCGTCAAAATCACAAAATCGTCACTGAAGTTTAAAACTTGCATTAACAGTCACTGAAGTTACGTTCAATTTCAATAATGGTCAATGAAGGACATTTTCATTTTAATTGGAACTTAATAGACCAAAATAGTTGAATGTTGAACCTTGAGGACCTAAATCGCAAATTTACAATAAACCCCCTCCCATTTCATTTCTTTTTGGCTGTGATGTTTCATGAGAATGGAAGTCAATTTTGGGAGGGAATTAGGGTGAAAATCATTGCTAACTTCACATCCCAACTTTATATAAGAAGCCCTTTACCCCACTTTTCTATCGCGGGCACAAGCCATCATATTTTTCTCCGAAAGAAATCTTAAAAACTTGGAAATTCGAAATAAAATTGAAGAATTCTAGATTGATTCTGAAAGTAAAACTGAGTATTAATTTCTCTTTCTTGATATGGAATTTCGTTTGTGCAATGTAAATCTCTGTAATTTCTTAGTGGGATATGGGTTTTGATTTTTCTGGACTTATTCAGTTTTCTGGGAGATAAGAAAACGGGAAATTTATGATAGAAAATATATTAGGGATTATTGATCTAGAACAATCAATAACCAACCTTGTAATCATCCATGTTGAAGTTAATGAGAATATCAAAATGAAAACGAAAGCGTACCTTGAACCATAGATCCATAGGTGTCTGATTCTTCACCGGAATTGGTTGTGATCTTCCAATTAATTAGTGATCTCCTTATCAAATTTGCTCTCTATTGATGGGGATGTGGAGAAGCTTGAAGAACACCAACAATTGGGGACCATAACTCCTCTAATAGGAAAAAGATAATGAATGGTCATTATCTTTCATTTGCTTCAAATCAGCCCCTCATCAATTTGAAACAAACATCTGGTCTCTATACTTTAATTTCATGAAATCTAATACCCAATAGTCAAATTTCATCTTTGGTAGATCACTTTAATTGACTAATAAACTTTAAATAATAGCACCACACATTTTAATACGTTACGTGTGACCCCAATTATGTTAGAACTTTTTAACAATCTCCCACTAGACCAAACGTGTAACCTTTCAAATGTGCACAACCTTATGAGCTCAAAATTTTGCTATTATTATTATTATTATTATTATTATTATTATTATTATTATTATGGGTGTTGCAAACAATCTCGTCCATCAGTCATATTGATATATGATCAAAGCGATTTTCGTCACATTTAACGTGACTAAATCCATCAATGGTCACGTACACCCATATAACCAAATGACATAGATCAATCATGGAAGTGTAGCATGGAAATTACATGTTATGTGATCCACCATGTCTATTTCCAACTGGTTGAACCTTATTTCTTAAGTGAGATCAACCATAAACTTTAATCAGAGTGGAACTGAACTGAATACTTTATTTCTGAAATTAACCGAATATCCATGGATAAAATATGTGTCTAAAACAGACAACATCCAAATACAAACTCCCACTAAACTGACATATCATCAAAAGATGAATCACCCATGTGAGCATTATACTCATGAAAGACCTTGAGTGGTAGCCATTTAGTAAATGGATTCATGATTATGGAATTTGTCTTTATATGCTTTATATAAATCTAACCACTCTGATTTCTTTCCTTAACAACTAGGAACTTAATGTCTTTATACTTTGACATCGTCATGTTCCCGTTGGAATACAAGACTGTTATTGTCACATAATAACTTAACTTAAATGGCCTTTCAATTCCATCCAAAATATGCATCCCAGTGACAATATTTTGCAGTCAATTCCATGATCATAATCAGAATATCCAACGATCTCCAATTTGTCTGATTTTCCTGAATGTGATCATGTAATCCTTAGTTCTCTATAAACACTGAATAACCTTATGACTGCTTTCCAAATTTTCATCCCGAATTTAGTTAAAAATCTGTCTAGCATTCCAATGAATGCTATAACTGGATCTGTATAAACATGAGTATACATTAAATTCTCAATTGTTGAAACATAGAGAGTTTTACGTATTTCATTTTCTTTAAATTTATCCCTGAAGCATTAATTGAGACTAAACTTGTCTCCCTTATCAATAGGGGTATCAATTGATTTACAGTCCTGCATGCCAAACCTTTTAAATACTTTATCGATATAGCTCTTTTGTGACAATCTAAGAATACCTCGAAAGTAATTCCGATATATCCAAATCCTTAATACAAAAGAGACGTCACCAAGATCTTTTATCTCAAAACTCTTCGATGAAAATCTCTTAATTTCGTGCAACATGCCTATATCATTAGTGGCAAGCAGTATGTCATCAACATACAAAATCAGGAATATATGTTTACTCCCACTGAACTTGTGATACACACAATCACCAACAACATTCATCTCGAAACCAAATGAGATAATTACTTGATAAAACTTGTGGTACCATTGACGGGAAACTCACTTAAGGGAATTTAGATGGATTTCTTTAATTTTCAAACCATATTCTTTGGATCTCCTGACACAAAGTTTTCTGGTTGTACCATATAGATCGTTTCATCAATGTCACCATTAAAAAACATCGTCTTAACATCCATCTATTGTAGCTCAAGATCAAAATGTGCAACAAGTGCCATAATTGTGCTGAAAGAGTCTTTCATTGAGACCGGAAAGAAAGCCTCTTTGTAGTCAATGCCTTCCTTTTGAATAAAGCATTTTGCTACAAATCTTTCACTAATCTATGTCATCCTTATTTTCTTGGAAAAGACTATAAAGTCATCCAGGATTGTCTTTCTCCCATTTATAGTGAATTTCCTTAATAACTTTGTACTTGAGGTTGGTGAATTTCCTTAATAACTTTGTACTTGAAGTTGTTGAGTTTGAATTCCTGGAACAATCTCTTGATTGTATATCGGGGATTATGTAATGAAGTCTTGATCCGAAATTGCTTTTTGAACAAGATCTGGAGCCAGAATTTGTCCTTGAATCTGATCATTGTCAATTGCAAAAGAAGAATTATATACATATTCTTCATTCAAGACAAACTTTATAACCTTATCTTCCCCCACAAACTCTACATCCTCAAGGAACCGAACATTTCCCGTTTGAAAATTGACTTGATAGTGGGATCTTTAAAAATATTGTAACCCCTTAAAAAATTGCTTTATTTGGAATTGTGTTCAGAATTTAAGCTGCAGTCTTTACTGATCTTTACTAGAAAGATCTTGATGTACTGTGGAATGATTTCACATTCCTCTAGAAATTTTAGCAAAATGCAATGGACGTTGTTCTCCTAATTTATCATATCTATCATAGTATTCACTACTATGGTAAGATCTGACTTAATGAATTCTTTTACTGAGTTGATTTTCAATCTCAGTCTTGTATGCCTTGAACATGTCCAATGTTGGGATTCCTCATAAATGAGATATAGGTAGCCATAGTGAGAAAATTTGTTTATGAACTTAATAAATGAATGTTGACCATTCCAAGAAATAGAAGGAAATGGTCCACAGATAACCGTATGAATTAGTTCTAAGACTTCCGAAGTCATATGGCACTTAATCTCCTTATGTTTGTTTATTTTTCCTTAATGCAATTGATATTGACACTTAAGTCTGAAAAATTAAGGGAATCGGGAATTCCTTCTAACACAAGATCACTCTCTTTTGAGAGAAGTGACCTTATTGCTTGTGCCAAAACAAAACAGAATTCTCATTGGTTAATTTATGTTCAATACCATGCGGATTCACATACAAGATTTCTTTATAAGAGGCAACTGTATTAAATTGATATAGGTTATCAGAAAGAGATCAATCTGACTATTTCAAATTGAACAAGAGTAACCAAATTTGTCCAATGTAGAAACATAAACTAAATTCCGTCCAAAGACGGTACCGCAAATGTCTCTTTCAAATTCAAATAATAACCAGCCTTTAATGATAACCCAAAGTCAATATAGCCTCAACCTTAACTGATTTGCCATCACCCCACATAGATGAATCTTTCAGTATCAATTGGTTTTAGCAGATCAGACAAACCCCGCATATACACACTTATTTGAATAGTAGTACCGAAATATAGTTACCAAGTGTGTCTAGGTATTGACATTAAATTTACCTCAAAACAAACCAAAATGAGAAGTGTACTTTTCTTTACACGCCAAGCGTGATATTTAGTACAGTCTCTTTTTATATATCCCAAATTTTCACAAAAGTTACAGCTTAATTTATCATTATCAGGCTTTTGCTGTTTATTTTAAACCGAACCGAATGTAGCTTTGTTATTCTTTATTATCCTTAGAAGTATTTGCCAAGTGAGTAATGCCAGTTTTATTTTGCTTTAGCATTTCTTCTTCTTGCACATAATATGGAAATGAGCTTATTAAGAGTCTACTTTCCCCTTTTGACAGTTGTAACTGCCCTTAATCAGCAGAATTGTGCAAGAAGCGTAATCAATACCAAATGTGAGAGCAAGTCATTAGACAGCCCGAGCTTTAGTGCCTTAAGCTTAGAAGCAATGTGAGACATCTTCATGATGTACTTCCTTATGTTGCCTTTATACTTTATTGAAATCAAGCTTTGCAAAAGCGTGCTTGTTTCAGCTTTATCGTTTTTCGCAAAACGTTTCTCATTTCGACAGGAAATCACTGGCATTAGTTACTTCTTCAGATACTGTGCCTCCAAAGGCTTCCGGAATGCCGCGCTTAATGACATTAGACTCATGCGATTTGAGCGATCCCACTTCTCAAAGTTCCATTTTCCATCAGATGAACTTTCTTCCGTAAGAAAAACGGGTTGCTCAATCCGAAGCGCATGATCTAGATCTTTGCAGCCAAGAACAAGTAATATGTTCGCTTTCCAATACTTGAAGTTCGTTTTGTTTAGCACTGGAATTGAGTTGTTGTTAACAGATATAGCAGAAGTGGATGGATAAACTGAATAGAGAACTTATTCCCAATTAACATGTTCACATTGGAATCCGTATAGACAATTAAGTTATTCAAATAATGGTACGTCTCATCTCAAGATACCTAGCACCTCATTAATATCAAATCTTTGAACAGTAATATTAACTGTAAGTGGTACTCTTGATGTAGTGAACAAACATTGACAATAAATCCTGTCAAATAATAAACCCATCTTTGGATTGATTTATTATTCACATGGAAACCTTATAATTGTCACACATTTACCACCACAAGTGTGCATACAATTCGGCCAAATATTAACCTTCCTTTGGGCCGGCTAATATCCGCATGAACAAGCATACACACGAATTCCTTCTAATATTCTAAGTTAATTAATTTACACAAGAGATATTGCTTTGGTAACATATTGCTTCAATTAAGTCACTTTCGAATATTATATTCTCAAATGAGTCCTTTATACCAAAATTTGAAAAGCGGAATGCTTAATTGTATTTATCTTGAAACTTTAATGGCCTAAGGGTTAATAATTCAATACTTCAAGGGTCAAAATTAATTAATTCAAAACTTAAAATACCAATAATTAATTATTGAAAACTTTAGGGACCCAAAACTTAATAGTTCAAAACTTTATGGGTCAATTAATAAATTATTGGAAGGTTTAGAAGTCAAAAACCAATTATTAGAAACTTTAAGGGCCAATATAAACCAATTATGAACATTCATAAGCTTAATTATAAAATTCAGAACTTAAATGGCCCAAATTAATTAATTTCAGAACTTCAGGGGGGCTGAATTATTAAACCCATAACCTAAAGGCCCAACTTGAATATCCTTAAAACCTTAGGGGCTAAAACATAAATTTTAACCCTAATCCTTAAATTGCAAGAAGGGACCTCAAAACTTCAAATTTACACAAGAGGCCGCCGCCTCCAAATCTTCGAAAAAACTGAATTTTTTTTTTAATGGAGAGCCGCCAAGGCACACCATGGTCGGGGGCCGCTGCCCCCGACCAGCAGCCAGCGAAACAACAGCAGCGGCATCGCACGCCGCCGCCGGCTAGTAGCGGCGGCATCTGCCCCAACATAATTAAATTATTTTTTTTAAAAATCAGATTTTTAACAAATCTGAAAAAAAAAACCTTACTTGAACCAAAATTCGAATTTTGAGGAAAATTATAAATTAATTCGAAATTCATATAATTTCATGCTTGATTCATATAATAATTAATCAAAATGGCATAAAATAACAGGAAAATCATATAATCCATAAAATTCAGAATTTTAAAATTCAATTTCTCAAGAATTTCAACAATGGATCGGCTCTGATACCACTTGATAGAAAATATATTAAGGATTATTGATATAGAACAATTAATAACCAACCTTGTAATCATCCATGTTGAAGTTAATGAGAATATTAAAATGAAAACGAAAGCGTACCTTGAACCATAGATCCATATGTGTTTGATTCTTCACCGGAATTGGTTGTGATCTTTCAGTTGATTGGTGATCTCCTTATCAAATTTGCTCTCTATTGATGGGGATGTGGAGAAGTTTGAAGAACACCAACAATTGGGGACCATAACCCCTCTAATAGGAAAAAGATAATGAATGATCATTATCTTTCATTTGCTTCAAATCAACCCCTCATCAATTTGAAACAAACATCCGGTCTCTACACTTTAATTTCATGAAATCTAATACCCAATAGTCAAATTTCATCTTTGGTAGATCACTTTAATTGACTAATAAACTTTAAATAATAGCACCACACATTTTAATACGTTACGTGTGACCCCAATTATGTTAGAACTTTCCAACAATTTATTGCTCAAAATTTTCTTTCCCTGTTTAATAAGGTTTATTTGTAATTTCGATTTTTTTCCCGATTGACATATATCGAATTGAACGAGCAACTACAACGATGATGAGTTCTCAACCATAACAGCAGTAGCATCAACAAATAATGGCCATGGCCATGAATCAGAATCAAATGATTGGCATGAGCCAAATAAATATGCAATTGCATCAGTAGGTGACTTTCAAAACAAATCAAGAACAACACTTTTCACATTTAATGATTTCTAAATCGCTTAACATGGTGATGAATTATCACTCTCATCTGCAGATGGTGATGAATCGGAGCTACGGGAATTGAGCCCCACCGTTGCCACAACCACAATTCCAGAACCCTAAACCTAACATGAACCTTGTAGGTATGAAACCACCCCCATCTGTTACTTTTAATAAGTCAACGACGCAATAGCGGTTGGGTCCGAGCAGCAAGTGGAAGGGGAAGAACGTAGTTAAGTCGTATGACAAGAGGTAAAATGACAAGCAGAAACCCCTGATGCCTGGCTCTATCCTCATGAAACATCACAGTCAAAAAGAAATGAAATTTGGGGGGTTTAAATGTAAATTTTCGATTTAGGTCCTCAAGGCTCAACATCAACTATTTTAGTCTATTAATGATCAACTAAAACAGGTCCAGCCCCAGAACCGAAGACCCGAATAAGAACCGAATTTAAATAACTTTCTTAATTTTTTATATTGAATTAATTAAATTATTTTAATTTTTTCTAAACAAATTAGCAAATTAATTAAACGAATCGAACCGAATCAAACCCAAATAGTTCCAAAATTATATTTGGACCCGACGGTTCCATTTATTAAATACCCAAAATTTTTGGGTCAGTTCGATTCTGAAGAGAACCGAACCTAACTGACCTATGTGCAACCCTATTTACAGAGCTGGAGACAGCTACGAAGAATTTTAATCATTCCCTTATGATTGAAAAATGAGGATTTGGACCCATGTATAGAGGTGTGTTGCGGGAGACGGAAAGGATCGATATTGCTGTTATACAACTCAGTAGAAGGGGTTTACATGCAAACCTTCTTTCTTGTTCATTGCATTGTCACGTCTGTGTTCCAAGGCGGCATGAGGGAGGGGGAAGAAGATGAACAATAGTTTGGGATTTTTTTTAATTTAATTCTTTTATTTTAATTTTTTCATATAAAAATGTAAAGTTACATATTTACCCTTTAAAAATTGGTCAACAATTGGTCAAACATTTAATTATTGGTCAACTAACGGTTTCTGTCAATTTGGACCCTGGGTGTGAATTGTTTAAAGGTTTGGTCAAAGTCTGCAAAAAAGTTGAAAGGTTTGATAAAAAATATTTTTTATCTCAAATTGCTGGTCTGAGCTCCAAGGCAAAAAAAATTCTGACAGTGATATTAAATGCCCGCGTTCACTAAACTGCCCAATTAACGACGTCAAACTAGCCAAGGTGAATCTGATCAATTGGAAAAAAATCAGATACTGGACAACTTAAATTAAACATCGACGGAGCTTCTAAGGGCAACCCTGGACCAGCCGGTGGCCGGGGTCTTCTTCGTGATAGTAAGGGAACTTGGCTGGCATGTTACTCACGTCATTACGGTAATTGCACAAACATGGTGGCTGAGACCCGTGCACTTCTTGATGGACTTCGCATGTGTAGGGACCTAGGAATTGGAAATATTATTGTTGAAACTGATTCTAAAATTGTGGTACAATGGATTAAGAAAGGAGCCTGCACTCTATGGTGGCTTTGGGAACTTTGGGAAGAAACCTTATATTTGATTCGTATGCTCAATATCCAGGTGCATCATGTATTCCGGGAAGCAAATATGGCGGATGATTTTCTTGCTAAATATGGTTGCGGAGGATCGTCTACTGACTTGCTTATTGGTGATGCGGTTCCTACACTACTACGAGGAATACTGTACACTGATAGTTTGGAATTATCCTACCTTAGAAGATGATGTCTATTGTTTTGTGTTCCTGTAATCTTGGTTTTCTTCCGCCACATGTCCTCCACTTCAATAAATTTTCATCTTCCATTAAAAAAAAAGAAAAAAAACTTATCACCTTTTTTATCGACACGTGCAAGTAATGATCAACTAAAACAGGTCCAAAATAATAGAACATTACCATATTTTATTTTTTCCTCTCAGCAACTAGAAAAATGAGGGGAAAAAAATATAATTTTATTCATGTGAATAATATAATATTGCTACTTTATAGAAACAAATCATACGAAATATATTAAACAGGTGGACATCCCTATGAAACTAACTTTTTTTTTCTTCGAACAATTGGTGGTTACATGATTCACATTATCGATTAGGGTTTTAAAGATTGTCACTCGTAACCTCGCATTTAAAAATAAATTATATATCTCACTTCTTCAACTATATGGGGCCTTTTATAAAGATTAAAAGGGTTAACGTGTGTTGCACGTTATTTGGATTATGTTAAAAATAAGTGTATTTAAATATGAGAGATATTCATTTGTAAAATATTCATAAATTGATTGAAATTAACATACCTTTCATCTCTTTTTCTTTTTGTATTTTTGACTCTTGATACGAACATTTGATATTTAGCTCCCGTTTGACATCCTTTAATTTTTCTTTTTCTTTTTCTTTCTCATTCTTCATTCAACCACACATTCTCGAAATAAAATAATATTACACACAAATCAAAAACTTTTCATCACTTTTTCACCACATATTTTCATATCAATCACTATTTCAAAATTTCTACTTACCTAAAAATAGGTTTCAAACAGGGGCTTACTGTATTTAACTCCTCGTTATAATTATTTAGGCAAGAATAAAAATAATCATCCATTATTCTTTTGGTCTCGAGGCACGTGAGAACTTCAAGTTCAACTTTGCTTTATGACAAGTAAAATTTAAGCCAAGTCACAAATTAACCAGCACACTACAATAGAAATAGAAAACAAATCCAGTTGCCAAGACCCTAAGGGCACGTTAGAAGATTATTATTATAACAAATAAGAACATTAAGTAATATCATTTGAGCACGTATAATACATAATGTGGATTAACATATTATCCGCCAAACATGTTTTTTTATTCACTTTGTCATTGAAATGTCCTTTGTAAGCAAATCTCGATAACTGTGGTTAGCTTCGGATAATCCATTCTATTTCTCTTTGTTGAAGGGTGAAATGGAAGGAGATTCACTAAAACAATGTTTGTTACCATGTCATGCTGAGGGATTCCCTCAACGATGCAAACAGCCAAATATAGCTTAGCCTCCATAATAGCTTGAACCGCAAAGGGGAAAGAAAGTAAATCTGTTGACACACTAAAAATGCAGCCCAAAATCAAAGGGAAGTTCAATTGAGAAACTCAAGATGAAGATCCAATGGAAATCAATTAAAAGGCCCAAAAAGAAAAGCCCAACCGAAAAGGCCTGAGTATTGGAAGCCCAAGAGTAAAGGAGTACCATCGCCCAAAATCATAGGACGCCCAGAGGCTGAACGGCCCGGAAGCAAAGGAGTATCATCGCCCAAGACCGTAGGACGCCCAGAGGCGGAACGAATGTAGTACTGCACAATCGCCCAGAGCGATAGCCTCATTATCGCCCAAATCCTCAAGTCGCCCAGAATCAGACAGGTCCAAAAGGTATAGTTTATCCAATTCAGCAGTTACGGAAGCAATGGTCAAGTAAGCCCGACACGCCCCCACGACCCAGAAACAGCTAGGGTAGTGGCAACAGTTACTAAGTAACTTCTCCCCAAACAAGCAGTTTCTTACTAAAAAAGTGGACCGTTACAAAGGTAATGGAGCAGTTCCAAGCAGTTTCGACAACCAAGAAATGCCCAGGAAGTATAAAAGGAAGTAAAGTCGTAGAAGGACAGACCCCGAATCAAAAACTCTCGACAAGAGAATATGTAATTTTTATTTCCTTAGTTTAAATTTAATCCTTTCTCAGTACTCGTGTGCTTGCGCCATTTGGAGGCGTTTTGTCTACTTTCCAATTGTAACTCTTCACTAGTAAACGCACCCCCTTTTTGGGACTTTGTCTCAAGAGGTTTGTTCCTTACACAATCGTCTGATCCTTTTTCTCGTAATTGTTGGCGGGTTGGAAAACGCACGAAAACAATTTGGCACGCCCAGTGGGACAATTGGTATTTTGTAAGTGAAGATACAAAAAAGAAAAGATATCATTCCTCATAAAAATTCCGATAAGGAACCAGCAAGTCAAGGAGTAGTCCAGTCTGTAGTTGAGCGATACGAGGAGCAACAACATTCTCCACAAACAGATGGACAAAGTCAAAGCAGTCACAGTCGTTACGAACCAATGGCAGAATTGAGCCCTCGCACAATGCGTGCATTGTTGGGAGAACTCACGCAGGATGTCGTTGAACAGGTAAATTTACGAAGTATTCATAATATGGAGAAGTTTACCCAAAACGAGAATAGACATTTTGATAATATGGCTAAACAACTGAATACGTTGAATGAAATCATGAATAAGTTGGTAAGCCAAATGTGTCAACCTGTTATGCCTATAGATAATCACTTCCAGTCTAGGACTATCGTGGGGCATACTTCGCCATATAATTCCCTTGGTATGAATTCCGGCCCAAGTCTAGAGCCACCTTTTGGCCCTTCTACTTCGAACCCAGGGGGGAACGGGACCTTGAACTTGAATAATAATAACACTACGTCCAACCTGGTGGGTAATACAAACCTGAGAGATAATGTCCCGAACAACGGACAGAATGGTTTACGTATGAATGGGGGTTTAAGCACTCAATTTAATAGTCATAATAGCCCGAATAATGGCACTTTTATTGCCAATCAAGGGCAAACTACCAGGCCTCCCACAAATCAGCCAGTAAATCAACCCATAGGAAACCCATATGACCCTAATGTCGTGCTAAGAAACCAAATTATGGAAATAGTGCAAGATCAAATAGCAGTCGGGGTGCGGCCGGTGGTTAGGCCAATCTATACCAAGCCATACCCTGATTGGATAGATCAGGCATATCCATGGCTTAGAGGGTACAAAGTACCGGAATTCTCACTATTCACTGGTCTAGGAGAAGTGTCTACACTAGAACACGTAGGGCGATTCACGTTGCAAAGTGGTGAGGTGAATGAATACCATAAGTTGAGGTTGTTCCCAAGTTCTTTAACAGGGGTAGCTTTTTCTTGGTTTATTAATTTGCCAGCAAACTCCGTCCAAACTTGGCAGCAAATGGAGCAATTGTTCCAGGCTCAATTTTATAAAACTGAGTCTGAGGTCACACTGGCCGATTTGGCGAATTTACGTCAATTGCCTAACGAATGGGCAGAAAACTTCCTACAAAGGTTCAAAACGGCCAGAAGTAAATGCTTTGTGCCTTTGCCAGAAAAGGAATTTGTTAAAATCGCACAAAGTTGTTTAAACTTTGATTTAAAGAAGAAATTCCAGGATAGGGAATTCTCAGATTTATTCCAACTTAGTGCAAACGTTGTTAGGTATGAGCGATTCGTAAGAGAGGAAGAACAGATGAAAAATTCCAGTAAAGGGACTTATTACAAAGACCCGAATTTCAACGTTCATAAAAACTTTGATTTAAAGAAGAAATTCCAAGATAGGGAATTCCCAGATTTATTCCAACTTAGTGTAAACGTTGTTAGGTATGAGCGATTCGTAAGAGAGGAAGAACAGATGAAAAATTCCAGTAAAGGGACTTATTACAAAGACCCGAATTTCAAAGTTCATACTGTCGATGATAGTTATTATGACCAAACGGAAATATGTTTGGCTGAGTTAGTAAAGGAAGAAGGATATACCTGTCCCATACTAGTTAAGCGAAAAATAATGGGCAAAGACGATCTTGCAAAGGGTGAAAACAGAAAGGCGCGAACGTTCTCGTTCGACGTAACTAAAGCTGACCTTATATTCGACAAGTTATATAAGGATAAGCAGATAAAGTTGAGCGACAAGCACAAATTGCCAGACCCTGAACAAATTAAGGGTAAAAAATACTGTAAATGGCATAATGCATGGTCACATGCGACTAATTATTGTGTGGTTTTTCGCCATGTGTTGCAGGATGCTATTGAATCAGGACGAATCACGTTCGAAGAAAAGAAAAAGATGGCAGTGGATGAAAATCCTTTCCCACGGCCACTGGCAATAAACATGTTAACAACTGGTTTGAAAAATAAATTACCAAGGTTTAAATTGGTGATTGATGATGAGGAAGAAGAATCCAAACCGCATCCCAGCGTTTTTGAACGCATCAAAGGGAAAGAGCCCAAACAGGGCGAAGATGTTCTGTGCGACAGATGTAAACACGAGTTGAAAGAGAATACAGGGCCACTCGTGACGCAGCCACTCCACCGTCGCTCTGATTTCACACCGGTCGCTCAGCCTGTCAGGGGGCAAAGGGTGCCGTTTTATAGAGGACTCCCTAGAGAAAGGGGGTTTGGATCGGCCAGTCAAGGAAGAACGTTTTAGGCCGCAGCCTCGCCAACCTAATGTATGGCATTCATTCCAGTATAATGCAAGAAGAGTGGTGCCTTTCAATGAAATGACTAGAACCCAACAAAGGCGTTACCAACGTAATTACGGACGTATGATGAGGCAACAACATGGAGAATCACGCCCTAGAGCGCCCAAACCGCTCAGAATGGCCAACGAGAATGTTTTTGAAGATAGTGAAGAAACAGGCACTGGCGAATCAATAGGAGAATTGCCAGAAAACTCGTCTGGGAGATCAAAGTTTGAACGAAACAGGAAAGACGAAGATGATCCTGACCAACCTCTAACTATCCAGTTTGGCACATTACCTCCTGTCCTGGCTAATAATTACTTGTTGGCGACGAATTCCAAAGCAACAAAGAAAAAGAGGCATGTGAGGAAAAAAACTTGTGTACTATATCTGCGATGAAGCCAATAGCTGGAGAATTTGTAATGAAGAAGAGGATGATGGTATGACAGAATACGAGGAAGAAATTTGATTTAGAAGTACAGAGAGACAGAAAAGGGGAGTGTCGCGCAACACCCTGTTGAAGCAACTGCACCAGAAGGAGTCCGCGAAGTAGATCTTTTGGGAGAACCATCTGGCCAATCGTTTGATTTCTATTGTGTTGTATGGGGCACCAAAAAGGAAAAGAGGGTACCTCGCTCTGAAAAATATGGATCACCCCCAGAATAATGCCTCCTCCTACAAATTGGGTAACTGAGGAAGAAATACTGGAAAAAGAGAAAGAAAAACCCAGAAAAGAAGGCTCAGTTCGATATGCTGCACATCGATCTATCACCAAAGTAGCCCCGCCAGAAATAGGCAGAGAAGTGGAAATAGCACTGCTGAACAAAGTCATCTTCAACAAACTGGCTATGAGGTTAACCAAATACTTAAGACCACTGTACGTCAAAGCCTTTGTTAATGGGGTACCAGTAGTAAAAGTACTTTTTGATAATGGAGCGGCTATAAACACCATTCTATCTAGGATGATGAGGAAATTTGTAAAGGCAGATAGTGACATGATCCCAACAAAGTCATTCTTACAAAGTTTTAAACGGCGGGGGCAATTCCAGCAAAAGGAGTTATGCCCTTGGATATAACTGTAGGGACATCCACCAGGACTACTGTTTTCTTCGTGATAGAACGTAGGGGGGTGGCGGGGGGGGGGGGTTAGGCCCCACCAGTTACAACGTGCTATTAGGAAGAGACTGGATTCATGGCAGTCGCTGTATTCCCTCATCACTCCATCAATGCTTAGTCTTCTGGAATGACAAAGGTGAAGCAGAGGTGGTGCAAGCCGATCATAGACCATTTGTGGCAGAGGCAAATTCAGTAGAAATGTTTCATGTACGAAGGAAATTATGGGCCTGTCAGAGTGGTTCAAGATGGGGAAGGAGCTCAAATTACTGCCCAAAGCGAAGAGTCTTTCTCAATAGATTCGCTTACTGAAATGTTTAATCAAATGAGGCCCAACTAGTGGCTTTGGAGAGCCAGTAATTGGCCAAAAAGAAGTCAAACAACCTTACATGAGTTTTTCAACAACAAAGGCAAGAGTCCGAGATTCAGGCCTTCAAAGCCAAGCTGATGGCTTTCAATAAAGAATGTGAACGTGTGAAGAAAGAATAAGCGGCGTTAAAGATGCTGAGGGACAATTAATAGTGTCCGAGATGGAGCAGAGCTTGGACTGGGAAGTTTATAAAGTGGATTGCCTGGAATAGCAAAACTCTCTGAGCGATGTGGATGATGAAGCGACGAAGATCCCCAAGTCAGGATATGCACAAGCTCCAGACCCCTTGGTCAAGGTTAACATTGGTGAGGAGGGAGAGGATCGCCCAACGTTTGTCAGCCAGATGTTCCCTCATGAGGTTAGTACTAGATTAATCGCTTTATTAAAAGATATAAGGATTGTTTGCTTGTGAGTATGAACATATGCCTGGTTTTCGATAAAAACCTTTAGTAAAACATAGGTTGTCGACTAAATCAGATTTTAAGCCTAATAAGCAACCTCCTAGGCGTTTCGCTCCTAATGTACTACCGGAGATCAAAAAAAAATCGAGCGATTACTAAAAGCAGGTTTTATTAGAACAACCAGATATGTGGAATTGTTATCTAACATAGTGCCAGTATTAAAAATGAATGGCAAGTTAAGGGTATGCATAGATTTCAAAAATTTGAACTTGGCTACGCCCAAGGACGAATATCCAATGCCCACGGTAGATTCTCTAGTAGACTCCACTGCAGGGCATGTGATGTACTCTTTTATGGATGGGTATTCAGGATACAATCAATCTACATAGCTGACGAAGATGTACACAGAACTGCCTTTAGATGCCCTTGGTCTTTAGGATGCTTTGAATGGTATTGAATGCATTTTGGACTAAAAAATGCAGGGACAACTTATCAAAGAGCAATGAATCTAATTTTTCATGATATGATAGGCAAATTTGTGGAAGTTTATGTAGATGATATAGTGGTCAAATCTGTTCAGGAAGAAGTCCTTTTGAACAATTGCGATGTTCATTTGAACGAATGAGGCAGCATAAACAAAGATTGAACCCTTTGAAATGCGCGTTTGGCGTGAATGCAGGTAATTTCCTTGGATTCCTAGTACATAAAAGAGTGATTGAACTTGATAAGAATAAAGCGAAAGCCATCGTAGAAGCCAAGGCCCCTAGTAATAAAAAGAACTGCAAAGGTTTTAGGCCAAATCAATTTTCTAAAACGCTTTATATCTAATTGTGCAGGGCGAAAGAAAGTTTTTTCGCCTCTCTTAAAACTGAAAAATCAAGACGAATTCGTCTGGAAAGAAGAACATCAAAGGCTTTTGAAAGCCTGAAAACATACTTAACAAGTCCACCAATGTTGGTATCACCTATCCAAGGACGGCCGATGAAGTTGTACGTGTCGTCTGAACGAGAATCGATAGATGGGATGGTCCCGCAGCAGAAGATCATTTGTGAAGAAAGGGCGATTTATTATTTAAATAGACGGTTTACCCAATGTGAATGTAATTTTTCTGCTATTGAGAATTGTGCATCGCATTATACTTCACATGTACAAAATTAAGGGTTTTTTTTTTTTTTTTTTTGTTTTTAAATCTATGATAAAAAGTTAATTTGTTCAATACATGTTTTCTCGCCTCATTTACACCAACGGTGGGTCTTTGGACTTTAGCATTGTCAGAATTCGAAATAAGTATGTGCCCCAAAAGGCAGTTTAAAATCAGGCCTTGGCTAATTTCTGGCCGACCAGCCATTCTTTGATGTTCCTAACGAAATAGAACTTGAGGTTGATTCATTTGATACAACCAATGGGTTTTTATACTTTGATAGGATCGGAAAACTTCTAAAGGAGCAGGAGTAAGAGTGGTTTTGATAAATCGTTTAGGGGTTTGCTATAAGTTCGCATTTACTTTGGATAGAATCTGTACTAATAATCAGGCCGAATATGAAGCCTTAATTGTAGGTTTGGAGTTGATGGTATATATAAAATAAAGAATTTTTTTGAAAATTTTCTTTATACATATCATTTGGTGATTCATCAATTGACCTGTGATTTCAAATGCCAAAGTGATTCTATTATAAGTTTATACGAAATCGCCCAAGAGTTGTTGGAGGTATTCGACCAAGTAGAACTTCAATGTGTTAATATAATGTACAATGACATGGCCAACGAGTTAGCCCAGTTGACTTCTGGCTATTCAAAGGCGATGAGTTGGGAGTCTACTTACGAGTACGGAACTATATTGCCCCGTTATTCAGCGAAGGACAAGGAAAACCGAAATTCATGCATAGCAAAATGGGGTCGCCGCTGTGATTGGGTAGATAGATTAAAGAATCTTTAAGGATCTTGATGGGGGAGTTGATAGAAGAACGAAATTACGTCTGTTAAACTATGCATTAATAGACGAGGAATTATACAAGAAACGTCCAGACGGTGTGTTATTAAAATGCGTTAACTTACAAGAAGCTAAGACAATTATGGCTGAGGTGCTGAAGGGATATGTGGAGCCCATCAGGCCGGCAAAAAGATGAGATGGCTAATTATTAGAAGTGGTTATTTTTTTGCCAAAGATGGTGAATCGTGTGTGTTCAATATGCAAAAATTTGTTTAGCATGCCAAAACATGGTCCAATACATAGGGCACCAGCAAGCAACACGACACCCATTATCAAACCTTGGCCGTTCAGAGGTTGGGCGATAGATTTAATGGGAAAGATTTACCCTCCATCGTCCAAACAACACACCTTTATTATAGTCGCTACGAACTTTTCACCAAGTGGGTCGAACCAGTGCCTCTAAAGGAAATCACCTAGAAAAGCATCATAGAGTTTATCCAGGACCATATCATCTACAGATTTGGAATTCCGCTAACTTTAATGACAGATCATGGGATTTCCCTAAATGGAGATCAGGTGAAGGAATTCTTGAGCGAATTTGGAATTAAGTTAGTAAATTTCACACCTTATTACGCTCAGTCAAACGGTTAGGTAGAATCATCTAACAAGATTATGCATCTATAATAAAAAGATGATAGATGAAAATGCAAGAAATTGGCACGAATGCTTGAACAAAGCTTTATGGGCTTATAGAACATCACCCCGTTCAAGCACCAACATTACGCCTTTTCAACTCACTTAAGGGCAGGAGGCTGTATTGCCCGTGGAAATCAACGTGTAATCTATAAGGGTACGTTGGCAGCACGAATTAAGCGAGAATGAGTACAAAGAATTGTTGATTCAAATTTATTAGAATTGTACGAATTGAAGTTAGACGTGCTAGACATGTTGCAAGTCCAGAAACAAAAGGTGGCTAGATTTTACAACAAAAAGGTTATAGCCATGTTTTTTATGCGAACGAATTAAGTTTGGGAGGGTAATCTCTCTAATAGTAACGACCCAAAATTGGCAAATGGTCGCCATATTGGGAAGGGCCGTATAGAGTGAAGAGTGTATTGCCTAATGGAGCTTACCATTTGGAAGATTTAGATGGTGCTAGGCATATAAGATTTATTAACGGTAAGTAACTTGAGAAATATGTTCCCTCTTCCTTTGGAAAAGTGAACAGATAGATACATAAATGATAAAAAGTGCATCGCGATGTATCATACCGAGCGATGTCAAGTACGTAATTAGACGATCACGTTTTCTAAATAAAGTCGAAAACAAGACACATTCAAAAATAAAGTCCTTTATTACCAAATGTTCCTTACAAACCATTCTCCACGATAACTAAGGGACACAGTCAAAATACAAGACAAAACATGCTACAAATTGTCTTTTGTTTGGTGGGAACATAAAGAGTGAAACCAGTACGGTCCAGCCCTTCAGTCTATGGCCGAGTAAGATGGTGAACTGCTCTAATCAGCCTTTCAGTCTATGGCAGTAAGAGGGTGAACTGCTACCACATCCTTCCTAAGTGCATTGCTGCAACGGCAAGCAAGGAGAAGCAGTCCTTCAGTCTATGGCCGAGTGAGAGGGCTCTTTAACCTTCCTAAATGCATTGCTGCAGATGGTAGGCAAATAGGCTGAGAATCACTCTCAACAAGCAAAAGGATGGCAAAAATCTTGCTTCAGTCTCAACAAATAAACTGATGGCAAGAATCTTGCTTCCGTTTGCAAGAGCATTTCCTATACCTCCCATAAACCAAAAGTGATAATCAAAGCAAATGGACGAGTCCAGAAACCCATCCCTGTAGAAGAGGAAAGTGTTGGTAAACGATCGAGTGCCATGCAGTGGCAGGAGGTGTTGATGGCAAGAAATCGAATTTGGAAAGGCATGAGGATGAAAATGACGAGTGTAACATGCATATTTTATAGAAGTTAATGGAAGGTGAAAAGCAGAAATGTGGAAGGTCACATTTTATGACCGGTGAGTGAAATCAATATGGCCCAAAGATTTAGGGACGGAAATTTAAAGGCCAAAAGAATATGCATAGATGTTAGCACAAAGATTAAGTACGAGGAAGATTGACGATCAAAGGTAAATGCCACCCGAAAATAATTGTTCATTAATGATAATGAATGACAATCAAATCACAAAACACCGAGGCAGTCAGCACGAAAGAGTTACAAAGATTAAACAGTAAAATGTTTAGATTACAATTCTCCCCAAGCTGAGCGCATCTGCTGCCTAAGTTTATCCCACTCTTCGCTCTGCCTATAGGAAAGGATACCTAACTCTTTTACCCTAAGTCTTCATCAACCTCCAACTTTTGGTATTGCTCCAATAGAGATTTGGTCTTAGCAATTCCTTGGAATGCAGTACGCCTCTTTGCAGCCATCCTCGCCATGCAGTCGTTCATTTTCGCTTGTAGCTCCTTCATTTCAGCAGCCAGGCTCAACATCAAGGAATCCTCCACCCCAAGCTCTGAAGAGACCTCAGTCAAATCGGCCTGGTTCTTGTCAATCTCTTGGAGCAAGGACTCTTTCTAAGAAGAAGCGCGGAGATATTAGGCACTTCTGGCCTTCAATTCTTCGTTCTTTGCCAACAAGGAAACGACGTCGGCATGAAGAACCCTTAACTTCACATTAAAGTCAGCGGAAATGTTGGGCGATGGGAGCGAAAGCGCTTGCAGTAGGTTCGCGCTCAACATGTCTAGCTTGGTTTTTTGTTGAGCAGCGCTGGCATGGCCGACCTCCATGTCCATGAAGGAGACATACTCAAACAATACCTGTTTGAGAAATGTCATATTCTCGTTCGCAAGGGTGGAAGATGGCGCAGAGGATGTTTTCATGCGTGCCCAGGAGGTGAGTAAGTCTTGTATGGAATTAAGAATACTATCGGATTCCTGCAAAGGAAGTTACCAATATTGAAGGTTTTCGATACAACAAAGCAAAAAACCAAAAAAGTAAGAGTCAAGTAAAAAGACCTCATCTGCAGTAGTGGGAAATCCAGGCACCTCCCTTATTTCATCCATCACTTGGGGAGATCCCCCTTTAGTTGGGCAGGAAGGACCTTTCCCACTGGACGAAGCTGCAGGAATTTCTGCATGTTTTACACAACAGCAAATCGATAAGCCAGCAGCAATAAAGAAGGGCCAAAGCATCAAAAATAAGCACTACCTTCTAATTCCACGCTTGGGGGGTCGGCACCTTGGGAAGGAGGCTTGGTGGTGATCAGGGTGTTGAAAACTTGAAGCCCAGGGCGAAGGGTCTGTCAAAACTATAGCCTTGGAAAAAGAAGACGAACTCTTCTGAAAATTTAGGTAAACCATTAGCTCCAGAAAAACATAATCTGCGATATTCAATATGGTTTGACCTTTCTCCTGAGGTGAGGGGGGTGTCATCATCATCATCATCGTGCATCCGGCTCTGGCACAATATGGATGCTGAAGCCGGCCGTTTCCGGCCTGATACACCCTTGACGGCAATAGCTTTGGCAGAAGGAGAAGCGGAGAAAGAACGTCTTTAGAGCGAGGGGGTGAAGAAGGACTCCTAATCGATATAGGAGTAACTGAAAGAGGAGAAGTAGAAGAAGCACTTGGCCGATCCAGCAAATGAAAGGCGGGCGATTCGCATCAGTTGGAAACAATCTTTGTTTCACCGACGGCCACAATTGATCAAAAAGAGGATGAGTAACGGCAGTAGGATTAAAAGGGGCGAAAGTAAAGTCGGTGGCCAAGAGTTTATTACGAGCATCCATGGCTTGGGTTTCCGTTTTGTTGAGGATGTAAAAGCGATCCGTTAAGTTATTGGAATAGCAAGGAGGGACATGCCACATTTGGCCAAAACCAAGTTGGCGAGCACAAAATTGGGGCGCGTATATCTCTACCCCCGCTTTAGAATTGGTTCCCACCAGAATGTCATGAAACAATTCCCTCCCTACCAAAAATTGAACCCAAACAGGCATAAATGCATCTGCCTCGGCCAAAGTAGAAGGAGGCCGTACAAAGGGAGGAATTTGCTCAGAAGGAAAAGGAAAGAGCGAAAGTATTGAATTCAAAGTATAAAAGAAAGTGAAAACGTCTCTCATAGACATATTTACAGGGCTCAATTGATGAATGAAAAGCCCATAGCAAGTAACCTCACGAAGAGGAAAATGTGGGATACCCAGTTGGGGAAAATAAGATCTCAACCACAATTGAGCAAGCCATAAAAGCCCACTACCAGTGGGAGATACATTGTTTTTCAGTTGGAACTGGAGCATAGCCATACCCCTATAAATGGCAGCCAGGAGGAATGAACATAGGTTCAAAGGTCTACCCCGAGCCAATTCATGAGATAAAGGCAAGTAGCTCATGGAAGGTTTCAAACTGGGAACACAGAGAACATATTTACAAAGCCAGACTTGGAGAAAAGCGACTCGCTCAGAATGGCAAGGTTCAGAGACAGCAGTGACATAACCGCCCTGCATGCTCGAGTAAGATTCGGTAAGTTTCTTGTCAAATTTTGGGGCAGCACCAGAAATTAGCATACCAGGAAAAATGGTATCGCCCAGAGGTGGGAGATTCAACAAAGCCCCAACGTCTCTCAAGGTAATGGTCATGGGACCAAGAGGGAAAACAAAGGTATTAAATTCAGGAGACAAAAACTCAGTGCAATTGGAAAAAGCACGGGGTCATACGTTGGGGGAAAAAGGGTAATCTCCAATAAGTCCAAAATTTTAGCACGTTCAAAAATCAATTTAGTGGGACCATGAGCCACCATACGTGCATGCCATCTACGGAAGGATGCATCAGTTTTAGGCCAAGTACGAATACCTTTATCATGGATTGGCCTCAATGGCAAAGACTGCGAGAAAGGGAGATCTTCAGAGCACGGGAACAAATGACCTACCGCAGCCCGTTCAATGGCTTCAACATCATTAAACGACGGACCCAAATAAAACTCGTTGCGGTCAGCATTGAATTGTGAAAGAAAAGACGGGTTCACATATGGTTTTGTGAAAAGGGTTTGGAAATCCTCAAAACTGAAAATATTATCCGAAGGAGTTTGAGAAGTAGTCATTATGGTGCAGAATGTAAGTTACCCTCGAAACTTGTCTGGTTTAAATCGAAGGTTGCAGCAATGGAGATTGTGAACTGGCGAGAGAGAAGTATAAGACTGCAGAGACGTAAATGAAGAATGTCGTGTATTTTTAGGTTTTAAGGGTTTGTAACGTCGCAATCCTTCAGGCAATAAAACGTACGTGATGATTGAAATTCTGGGGAAGTTCAAATGTTGCGGGAAAGATACAGAGTGAATATGGCAAAATTAATTATTAGTATTAATTCTGCCATATTGGGGGGTAATTGTTGACACACTAAAAATGCAGCCCAAAATCAAAGGGAAGTCCAATTGAGAAACTCAAGATGAAGATCCAATGGAAATCAATTAAAAGGCCCAAAAAGAAAAGCCCAACCGAAAAGGCCTGAGTATTGGAAGCCCAAGAGTAAAGGAGTACCATCGCCCAAAATCATAGGACGCCCAGAGGCTGAACGGCCCGGAAGCAAAGGAGTATCATCGCCCAAGACCGTAGGACGCCCAGAGGCGGAACGAATGTAGTACTGCACAATCGCCCAGAGCGATAGCCTCATTATCGCCCAAATCCTCAAGTCGCCCAGAATCAGACAGGTCCAAAAGGTATAGTTTATCCAATTCAGCAGTTACGGAAGCAATGGTCAAGTAAGCCCGACACGCCCCCACGACCCAGAAACAGCTAGGGTAGTGGCAACAGTTACTAAGTAACTTCTCCCCAAACAAGCAGTTTCTTACTAAAAAAGTGGACCGTTACAAAGGTAATGGAGCAGTTCCAAGCAGTTTCGACAACCAAGAAATGCCCAGGAAGTATAAAAGGAAGTAAAGTCGTAGAAGGACAGACCCCGAATCAAAAACTCTCGACAAGAGAATATGTAATTTTTATTTCCTTAGTTTAAATTTAATCCTTTCTCAGTACTCGTGTGCTTGCGCCATTTGGAGGCGTTTTGTCTACTTTCCAATTGTAACTCTTCACTAGTAAACGCACCCCTTTTTGGGACTTTGTCTCAAGAGGTTTGTTCCTTACACAATCGTCTGATCCTTTTTCTCATAATTGTTGGCGGGTTGGAAAACGCGCGAAAACAAAATCACTATTGCATTAGCCTTCATTTCAACTCTCGCCTCTGCTAAAGTGTTAAAACAGAAAGTCCCAAGTGTTCTATTCCACCCTTTCCAGGGGTAACCCCTCCAACCTACATAAGTAGACACAAATTATGAGGGGTAGAAAATGAGGAAGAAACCCATCCAGTTTAATAAATTCTAGGACAAAACGCATTAGCATACAAATTCTTCATTTTCCTTGGGGAAGGGGAGAAATGCTAAATATTTATAGAATTTTTCTCTTACAGTCATTGAATTCCATTTTGTTGTTCATTTTTTTCTGCTCTTTGGCCTATTTTCTACTGCATGTTTAATCCTAAGAGAGTTTTAACTTTTAAGAGCTAAAAAATGTTCAAATGTCTAAAAAAGATGACCACAACTCAGATATGGGAGAATTTTATTAATGAGAAAGTTTGGGATGAAATATGAATCTAGCATCCATGTTTCTCAAAAGATAAATCAAAACCATATGGATGCAAACGGATAACGAAAGCAGGGGCGGAGCCAGGAATATTTTTCGGGGTGGGCACAATATATTATCGAACTTTGAGTTTTTGACCATGAATTTAATTATGATAAAAATATAAAATAATATTACGACAATACAAAAAATGACATAGCATTATTCTATAAAAAAAGGTTATCAAGAATTATCAATACAATCCAATCACCTTGCAGTTGGCAGCAACATGCTTCTCAAGATTTGAAGTCTGGGATTTGTATATAGAAACATTCTTTGACGTGAACATTTTTCCTCTACATGCCTTCTTTCGTGGGGGAAACCACCAATCATCAATGCAATGTTGACTCCATTGCTTGCTTCAACAACATCAATTGTTGCAATGACACCTGATTTAAGTAGCATAGTAGATAAATACAAGTTATCCACTTTTAACCCATATTCCACTTTGGCATAAAAATGTCAAAATATATGAAACTATTGACAATTATTTTCACTACTCTAGAGGAAATTACTTACCTTTGAGAAGAGGGAGTGCATCATTGACCAATTCCATCTTCAATCCATCAAGTGCCTCAGTAGCAGGATGAATATCTGGCATGTGGAGGATGACAGATTGGTCAGCACCCAACATTACACCCCCAACAATCATAGGAGCAAGAGCATATTCAATTTGTCCTGCAAAATTAGCAAGCTTCAGTCAATCTAGTTTTAGAGATAATAAATATTTAAAATCCAAAAAATAGTACTTTGAGCAAATTAAATATTGTGATTCTGACACTTGAACAAAAACCACTGACACTCAAGCACATAATAGAACCCCTTTCGTTTCCCGGAATGTTGCTTAATTTGACTATGATCAGTTTTTCATATAAGCTACTGGCTTAGAGCACATTTCAGTTTTTACGTTCACAACATAATTCAACAATGTATGCGATTGAGTGGAAAGATTCAAGAAATTTTTCTCAACAATTCACAACATCCAATTACTGGAAGCAATTCAACATAGAATCACAAATACTAGAAGCAAAATAAAAACAATTCAGAAAGTAATTCATATTATTCGACGTCAACATTTACATTGTCTTCATAAGATTTCAACAATTTCAATTCAACAATACCCGAAATTCAGTAATTTCAATTCAACAATACCCAAACTTTAGCAATTTCAACTCAACAATACCCAAATTTCAGCCATATCTCAATTTCAGCCCAATTTCAATTCCATAACAGACAATAGTGAATATCTACTACCCGCAGCACACAACAATACTCAAAACGTAGTATTAAAAAAAAAGAACAAAAACGTCTCAAGATATCGCCAATAATCCAATTGCTAAAGAATATACCTGATTCCGGGCGGAGCACAGTCAGCTAGCCAGTCACCCACGCAGGGGGGAAGGCTGGAGCCTGGAGGTGGAATCGACGGTTGTGACTGTGAAGTGGATGATGCGGCCTACGTGTGAAGTGGAGGGTTCGACGGACAGTTGTGACTTGCGAAGGCCGAAGACTGAAGAGGAAGCTGTTGTGCGAAGTGGAGGTGGAGACTGCGAAGTGGAGGGCTTCAGGTTACGAAGTGGAGTTGTGGTCTGTGGAGGCGATTCAGGCTTCGGGTGCGGAGTGGAGCAGAGGATGGAGACTTGGAGCTGTGATTTGGAAATGAGGTTTAAATTTTTAGGATTGGGCTTGGGTCATTGGGTATAATATAAGTTAGTTTGAGCTTTCTTTTTGGGCTGGGACCTAAGCCTATAACTAAAAAAAATTGAGTCCAAAAGCTTAGGATGGGCATGTGCCCACCCTAGGTCTTACTGGGCTCCGCCCCTAAACAGAAGCAATGAAGGGGAAGGTACCGTGCTTCAGTAGTTCTTCCATATTTAGGATTTTAAAAACAATATCTAAATTATATATGCGGCTTGTGACTACAGTCTCAATCCCATGCATCATATGTGTGCAAATACAATAAAATGCATAAAGTGACCATTTGTCCAATGGTACAAACATTGCATCACATGGTACAACAGACTATTTTCGCTACCCTATAGAGTCAAATATGTACCTTGGTAAGAAATTACGAATTTCTCGACAAATTCACAAACAACGTGGGAACCCAAAATCATTAACAAACCCCACATAAAAACAAGATAAAAATTCGCATCTCTCGCAAAAAAAAAAAAAAAAAAAAAAGAAAAACAATTATGGACAAACAATGTGAGAAATGACATGATCAATAAAAAGCAAATACTATTTTGATACCGTATTCGAATGCATGTTCTGTGTAGAAAGTGTCATTCTTGTCGGTGATGCCTTGACAGATTACCCTAGTGTTTTTGTCTACAAATACAGCAGGCGAAGGTAGAGGTGATCCAAAATTGCGGTACTACTATAGTTACTTTGGGTAAAACAACCGCGATGACACGATGCTCATCAGTCTTGTCTTACCTCTAGATTTGCAGTTTGTACAGAGCCTAATAAATCTACAATAATTAGGCTATAGGACAACAATCGGTAAAAAAGGTTACTGGGAAGTAGGGCGGATCTGCATGGGAAAATTTCTTCTTGCTTCAGCTTTTTTTTGTACTAGTGTCCTCGACAGCAACTAATGGGTATTTTCTGATGAGAACCATGTAATAACGAACACTACGCAACCCACAATGAGATTGAAGATACCAAGAAAGCCCAAAAAATAATCCCAATTTCGAGTTTGAACCAAGAATTAATGAACTAGCAAGTAAATAAAAATAAAGTTTGAATGACCTCTTGATTACACAACACGTGATCCGCACTCCGTGTTGAACGCCACAAGAATCCTCTTGATAAGTTCAGAATGTTCTAAAAAGAACAATGTTTGAAAAGTACAATAGCATTTCTAATTAATCTCAATAGTAAATTTGTCGAAAGGTCTATACATTGAATATTGAAGTCCTATTTATACTAATACCTAAAAAAACCTAGTAAAAACGTAATCAAATTCCTAAAAGATTACAACGATATAAAAAAAATATCGTTTTAGTCAAACAAGGAAACTCTTAAAAAACAGAAATTTTTTGCCAACTTGTTCTCGGCATGTTTCTGTGTGATCGCAAGCCCAAAAGTACCATGCGCCCACGAGACCTTGTACAGAATTTCATGTCATTTCCGAAATGTACTCATAGGCGAAAATCTGACAACCAAACTGAAAGTTATGCCCGTTTTTATCCATGTTGTTCATTTGCTGCTTGAATTGAGTTGATCCATTAGGTTTCTTCTTCCGAGTCCAACATGAAATTTGTTCTTTAACTTGATAACTTTGACACTTCGTCCACCGTAGCTTGAGTAAGCAATACAATCGCCTCTTTCACCCGCTTTGCCCTCGAACGTGTCATCGAGCCTCCTTCGATAATCAACGGATCTCGTCCCGGGCTTGTCCTCGTCGAACTCGACTCCTGGATCATATCAGTTTCATTGCCAGATTGAGAACAAGAATTTAGGGATTTGGAGAATGAAATGAAAACAAATGTGCAGCCCCTCAAGATACGCTTCTGCTTTTATTTAGTTGTTCTTATTGATTTCAACATGGATGGTTTGTATGTGTGAAAATGGTTTGTGAATTTTAGGGTTTGATAATGTTTTGGATAGAAAATTCATTTTCTATTTTCTATCAAGTGGTATCAAAGTCATTCCATTATTGAATTTTTGAGAAATTGTGGTTTTAAAAATTCTGGAATTTTGGGTTATTGGATCTTATATCATGTTATTATATGGATTTTAGTATAATATTAAGGATTTTCTTCCAAAATTCAGATTTTAAAATTAAGAATTTTTAAGATCTGCTAATAAAAAAATTATTTTTAAGTCGCCGACGGCACTACAGTGCGCCGCCGGCGACGGTAAGGCACTGGTGATGCATGCACAGCATCGGGCACGGTGCGGTGCAACACCGTTGCATACAGCACCACTGCGCAATTGCAACAGCGAAGGCCCAAAGCCGCTACATCCCTCCTTCCCCACAATTCTCTCACATTTTTTTTTAAGGTTTACAGTTGGGGGAAGGGAGGATTGAATTTTGGGGCAGTGGGTTCTTGTGTAAATTTGGAGATTTCAGGTACCTGCTTGCAATTTAATATTAGGGGTTAGAGTTGTAATTTAAGGTTCATTCAAGTTGGGCCTTAAGGTTATGAGTTTTAATAACTCAACCCCTGAAGTTTAAAGTTTTTGTTATTAAACCCCCTAAAGTTAAAAATTCATCCTATTGAGCCTTTTAAAGTCTTGAGTTTAATAATTCGGTTCATAAATACTGAAAATTAATTAATTTGGGCCATTAAAGTTCTGAATTTTGCAATTAAAGCCCTCAAAGTTTCTGATTTTGCTCTATTTGGCCCCTAAAGTTTTGAATAATTAATTTTTGGGTCCATAAAGTTTTCAATAATTAATTATTGACTCCTAAGTTTTGAATTAATTAATTTTGACCCATAAGGTTTCGAATTATTAACCCTTAGGCCCTTAAAGTTTCAAGATAAATAAAATTAAGGCCGTGTTCGGTCGGGTTTAAAATTCAATTAAAATTGAAAATATAGTCGTTATTGGATCTCAATCGTCTAATAAAACTCAACAATAAATGTTAGTTTTTCAATTTTAATCTTTACCGAACACGTCCTAAATGTTCTGCTTTTCAAATTTTGGTATAAAAGACTCATTTGGGAATGTAATATTCAAAAGTGAATTGATTGAAGCAATATGTTGCCAAAGCAACCTCTCTTGTGGAAATTAATTAATTATATTACAAGACATTCGTATGTATGCATGTTCATGAGGATATTAGCTAGCCCAAAGGAAGGTTAATATTTGGTCGAATTGCATGCACACTTGTAGTGGTAAACGTGTGACAATTATAGGTTTCAACGTGAATAATAAATCAATCCAAAAATGAGTTTATTATTTGACAGGAGTTATTATCAATTTTTGATCACTACACCAATAGTACCACTTACAATTAATATTACTGTTCATAGACTTGATATTAATGATGTGTTAGGTATCTTGAGATGTGGCTTACCATTATTTGAATTAATTAATTGTTTAATACGAATTCTAATGTGAACATGTTAATTGGGAATAAGTTCTGTATTCAGTTAATCCATCAACTTCTACAATATCTGTCAACATCAACTATATTCTCGTGCTAAATGGAACAAACTTCAAGAATTGGAAAGATGACATATTAATTGTTCTTGGCTGTAAGAATCTAGATTTTGCTCCGGATTGAGCAACCCGCTCCTCTTACGGAAGAAAGCTCATATGATGAAAAGGAGAATTTTGAGAAGTGGGATCACTCAAATCACACGAGTCTAATGATCATTAAGCACAGCATTCCGAAAGCCTTTGGAGGTGCATTATCTGAAGAATTAACTAAAGCCAAGGATTTCCTTGCCGAAATTGAGAAATGTTTTACGAAAAAAAAAAGATAAGGCTGAAACAAGCACGCTTTTGCAAAGCTTGATTTCTATAAAGTATTAAGGTAAGAGGAACATAAGGGAGCACTTCATGGAAATGTCTCATATTACTTCTTAACTTAAGGGATCAAAGCTCGAACTATTTGATGACTTGCTCTTATATTTGGCATTGATCTCGCTTCCTGCACAATTCGATTAATTAAGGGTAGTTACAACTGTCAAAAGGGGAAAGTGGACTCTTAATAAGTCCTTTTCATATTGTATACAAGAAGAAGAAAGGCTAAAGCAAGATAAAACTGATATTACTCACTTGGCAAGTACTTATAAGGATAAGTAATAAAGAATAACAAAGCTGCATTCGGTTCGGTTTAAAATAAACAGAAAAAACCTGGAAATGATAAATTTAACTGTAACTTTTGTGAAAATCTGGGATATATAAAGATAGACTACACTAAATACCACGCTTGGCATGTAAAGAATAGTACACTTTTCATTTCGATTTGTTTTGGGGTAAATTTAGTGTTAATACCTAGACACACTTGGTGGATAGATTTCGTTACCACTACTCACATAAGTGTGTCTATACGGGGTTGTCTGAGCTGTCAAACCAATTGATGCTGAAAGATTCATCTGTGTGGGGGGCGATGGCAAATCAGTTAAGATTGAGGTTATAGGGGCTTTAGGTTATCATTAAAGTCTGGTTATTAATTGGATTTGAAAGAGACATTTGCGGTACCATCTTTTGGAAAGAATGGTTTCTATTTCTACATTAGACAAATGTGGTTACTCTTGTTATTTTTGAAATAATCAGTTTGATCTTTTTCTTACCTCAAATATTGTGGGCACCAGTTCTTTATCCGATAACGATAACCTATATCTGTTTAATATAATTGTCTCATATAAAGAAATCTTTTATGTGAATACGCGTGGTATTAAACATAAATTAACACATGAGAATTTTACTTTGTTATGGCACAAGCGATTATGTCACTTCTCTCAAAAGAGAATGGAAAATCTTGTGTCAAAAGGAATTCTTGATTCTCTTAATTCTTCCGTACTTAAGTGTTTATGTCAATTGCATTAAGGAAAAACAAACAAACATAAGGAGATTAGGTGTCAATAGAACTTCGGACGTCTTGGAACTAATTCATACGGATATTTGTGGACCATTCTCTTTGGCGTTTTGGAATGGTCAACAGTCATTTATTACGTTCATAGACGATTATTTTCACTATGACTATCTATATTTCATTTATGAGAAATCCCAAACACTGGACATGTTTAAGACATACAAGACTGAGTTTGAAAATCAACTCAGTAAAAGAATTCAACAAGCCAAATCTTACCATAGTGGTGAATACTATGACAGATATGATGGATTAAGAGAACAACGTCCAGGGCCTTTTACTAAATTCTTAAAGGAATGTGGAATCATTCCACAGTACATCAGGATCTTTCTAGGTAGAAGCACTAAAGATCCTTCTGTTGCAATTAACAATGATCAGGTTCATGGACAAATTCTCGATCCAGATCTTGTTCAAGAAATAATTTCGAATCAAGATTACATTACAAAATCCCTTATAAACAATCAAGAGATTGTTCCAGAAAAACAAAGTCAACAACCTCAAGAACAAATGTCATTAAGGAAATCCACTATAAAAGGGAGAAATGCAATTTTGGATGATTTTACAGTCTTTCTCCAAGAAAATAAGGATGACATGGATTAATGAAAAAAGATTGATCAATCAACTTTCATCAAACCATGCAAATGAATAATTCTAAATAGTAGATTGATGTCATGCATAATGAGAATGTTATAAGTAACAATGACGTTTAGGAACTCATCATATTGCCTGAAGATGCGAAACCCATTGGTTGTAATTGGATATTTAAAACCAAGAGAGATTCGAAGGGTGATGGGAGAGATATGCGACTCGTCTTGTTGCAAATGATTTTACTCAAAAGGAAGACATTGACATTAAAGAGACTTTTTCTTCGGTATCTATGAAAGACTCTTTTTAGGACAATTATGACATTTGTGACATATTTTGATCTTAAATTATATCAGATGGTTTACAAATTAAAGAAATCTATCTATGGGCTTAAGTTGGTTTCCTGTTGATGGTATCACAAATTTCATCAAATAATTATCTCATTTAGTTTTGAGATAAATTCAGTTGATAATTGTGTATATCACAAGTTCAGTAGGAACAATCATATTTTGGTATTATATGTCGATGACATACTGCTTGTCTGCAATGATATAAACTTAATGCGCGAAACCAAGAGATTTCTGTCATGGAGTTTTGAAATGAAAAATCTTGATGATATCTCTTTTGTATTAAGGATATAGCTACACAAGAATTGTTCTTGGTGTATTTTTTGATTATTACCAATAGTGTTGTATCGATAAAGTTCTTAAAAGATTTGAAATGCAGATATGCAATTCAGATGATACCCCTATTGATAAAGGAGACAAGTTTAGTCTCAATTAATGCCTCAAGAATAAATATAAAGAAAATGAAATACGTAAAAATTCTCTATGCTTCAGCAATTGAGAATTTAATGTATACTTAAGTTTATACACATTCAGATATAACATTCATTGTTGGAATGCTAGACAGAATTTAACTAAATTTAGGATGAAAATTTGGAAAGCAGCCATGAGGTTATTCAATATCTATAGAGAACTAAGGATTACATGATCACATTCAGGAAAATTAGACCAATTGGAGATCATTGGATATTGTGATTATGATCATGGATATGACTGTAAAATATTGTCACTAGGCTGCATATTTTGGATGGAATTGAAAGACCGCTTAAATTATTCTGTGACAATAGCAGTTTTGTATTCCAACGGGAATATGACGATGTCAAAGTCTATAGACATTAAGTTTTTAGTTGTCAATGAAAGAATTCAGAGTTGTTAGGCTTCTATAAAGCATATTAGGACAAACTCTATAATCATGTATCTATTTACTAAATGGCTACCACCCAAGGTCTTTCATGAGCATAATACTCACATGGGTGTTGCATCGTTTGATGATATGTCAATTTAGTGAGAGTTTGTATTTGGATGTTGTCTGTTTAAGACACATATTTTTATCCATGGATATTCGATTTATTTCAAAAATAAAATATCCAGTTCAGTTTCACTATGATTAAAGTTTATACTTGATCTCAATTAAGAAATAAGGTTGGTCCAGTTAGAAATAGACATGTTTGGATCACATAACGTGTAATTTTCATGCTACACTATCATGATTGATAGATGTCATTTGGTTGTATGGGTGTACGTGACCATTGATGGATTTAGTCACTATAAATGTGATGAAAATCGTTTTGATCCTATATCAATATGACTAATGTACGAGATTGTTTGAAATATCCATAATAATAATAGCAAAATTTTGAGCTCATAAGATTGTGTACATTTGTAATATTACATATATGGCCTAGTGGGAGATTGTTGGAAAATTCTAACATATATGGGGTCACATATGTAATATATTAAAATGTGTGTTGCTATTGTTTAAAAATTAGTCAATTAAAGTGATCCATTAAAGTTAATTTTGACTTATGGGTATTAGGTTTCACGGAAATATAGTGTAGAGACCGAAATGTTGTTTTAAATTGATGAATAGCCAATTTGAAACAACTAAAAGATAATAACTATTCAGTTATTATTATTATTATTATGGGGTCATGGTCTCCAATTTGATAGTGGTTTTTCATCTTCTTTGCATCCCCATTAACAGAGAGAAAAATCAAGAGAAGAACACGAATCAATTGAAATATCATAACTCATTTAACCAATCTATCAAACATCTATGGATCAAGGTACACTTTCGCTTTTATTTAGTTGTTCTTATTGATTTCAACATGGATGGTTTGTTTGTGTGAAAAGGGTTTGTGAATTTTAGGGTTTGATAATGTTTTGGATCGATAATCCCTTTTCTATTTTCTATCACTTAACTCCCAGTATGAATGAAGCCACCAAACTAGAAAAAATAAATTTATCAATTTCTCTATGATCGCTTTGGAGACTAAATAAATTTAGTTCGGGCGAATGTAATCTTATAGTTTGACCCATGCTCATGCTTTGATAGAGAAAATCAATCTCACAGATTTGTCGCAAGAATTCTTAGAACAAAACTGAAAACTTGCTCCAATCCCATGCCAGTAAAATATCATTCCCAATATTGCCTTACGGTACTTATATGCAACCTGTAAAAATTTTGGTTCCACTCGAGCAATTAATGTTCTCTCAGAGGTAAACAGAGAATAATAAGTCAAACAAATTCCAACTTTATCTAAATGTGTGTGTTTACACACACACACACAACATCAAGAAGTGTTGACCTCATTTTTTTTATAGCGATGTGGCCAATGGATCCCAACTTTACTCACGTTTACATATGCCTTACTTTTGCCAACTTAGACAAAATCTGAGTTGCACATGGCCTTCTTCGGTGGCAAGGGAAGTGGTCGTATACACTTCGATGGTCAAATCAGTCAATGTAAAGTATTTTGTTCGTAGGACGTGCTAAATATGTGAGCCACACAGTGTTAAGAGGGGTCGAATTCGAAAGGCTATGAAGCGAATATAATGAGAGCAAACTTATAACTTTGAGAATCTAAAATTGCATTATCTTCAAAAGACATTAAGTGTGAGCTTTTATAGTAAAAGATGTGTGATACTGGCCATCGAATGAAAAGACACGTGGCCTCATCCTGATGGCCAAGGTATCATCACCTAGATGTTCTTCAAAAGGAATTTGGCAATGCTCAATTTTGTGATTTTGGCTAGATGAATGAAGCCACCTATTACGCATTTATGTAACGTAAAATATACTGCAAGTGTACAATGTTAAGTTTTGTAATAAATGAATGGAGTAGAGTGTTTAACCCACATTGATTTTAATTTAATTTTATACTAAGAACTATAATTGTGTAGCCTCTATTTTATCTAGATGAATGAATTTTTGAATCAATATTTTATCTAAACTAGGGATGATTGAGACGAATTTAATGAATAAATGCAAGTTTTAAGAATTTATCAATGGAAGAAAGGCTACGGTATGATTTCACTTAACTATCAAATATGATTTTCTCTAATCAATTTTCTATGTTTATAAACAACCCTAATATAATTCTACCCTTCCTCTTGAGTGCAGGGTAAAATTTAATCTTATAAATTAATTTTAATATCTCTATTCAGAATTAAAATCAAGATTTATCAACACGTTGTTCTTAGATGGAACAAGCTTCATAGATTCTACACTCTTTCGAACCCCATAAAATCTAGGTTGTGTTATTGTTATGAATGCATGTAACGTCCCAAATGTTATTGACTTAAATTTTGAGGTGTTATTGATATCATTTCATAATAATATTCGAAACAAAAATATTTAATTGAAAGTTTTAAGCTCTTAATTTATTTGAATATTTAAATACTGAATAAAACATAGAGTCACAAAGTTTAATAGGAGTAAAGAAAAAAAATGCCGTAACAGAATTTATTATTGAATATTTATCCGAGAATTTTACTTGGCAACCCATGCACCCCTCAGCCACCATCCACGTTGACTAATCTAATCTGAAATGTTAAAATTTGAAGGAATGAGTAATTTAAACTCAATAGGATACGTGCATCCAAAACAATATAATAACCTTTTTTAAACATAAATTTACAACATTTCATACCATCATTTCATCAAGAGCAATCGGAGATCAATCGAATGATCTAACACATTTTGTGCAACATGTTGAGAAAACCCCAAGGAGATCTCATATTTCATTTCATTTCGTTAAGACCCGCATGTCAATTAGCATTTCATGAAATAAATTGCGTAAAAAAATTATAACATTGCAAGGATGTCAACTTGCACATAGTATCCTACCTCATTTGATAAAAGAATTGTTGGAAAAAAGTAAGGGGCCGTTCTCTTTGTGTTTCAGTTTTGTGTTTTGAGTTTTGAATTCATTTTGTGTTTTGTGTTTTGAGTGTCTGTTTTGAAATTTCTGAAAATGCGTTCTTTTTGCTATTCTGAAAAATTATTTCTGAAAACATAAAAATGGAAAACGCGTTTACTTTGAGAAGTTTTGAGAATTTTTTTTAATAATATTTTAGTCAAGAAATCCGATTATTCAATAAATTTTAATTGTTTAATGTTAATATAATATTAAATAACATATAAATTTTGAAATTAGTGAATCTTGAAATAATTTTTTTCTAGATATGAAAAATACAATCTAAATTAAATTTGTCAAGGCTTGTTTTTGTCCTTGTACGTAACTTGTGATAAGAATTAACTATCATCAAGTCACAATCAAACGTAATCAAGTTACAAAAAATGGGAGCAATAATCTCATATTGACATGTTAATAAATATTTTGAAATCAATCTTATCGAATTCATGTTAGTTTTCACAATTCTTGTCAAATCCAATTTTCACCGTCTAAATATCTAAAACCCATCCTTTAGCTGCCATGTCATATGTTACTATAATTGCAGGCATCCTCCTCTTTCTCAAGTCATGCTTGTTGTGAACAATGTAATGTAATGGATATGATTACTTACTCCTTCCAAGTGGTACATAATTTTAGACACAAACTTCTGTCAAATTACTTGATGGAAAACTTTTTAGCTAAACTCAGTTCATCACTGCATCAATAAAATAGTCTAAAGCAAAAAGAATTAGATGCCTGGGACACAGGTGTATCAAACCCAGCGCTACTCATGCAAAATGACTTCTCTACTATGGTAAAATCTAACAAGATATGTGTTAATTGACAATCAAAGTGTCAAAAATTAATCACTAACCAACATCAAGCTGATTGTTGCAAGAATTAGAGAAACTGTGATACAAAAAGGGATACAATTAAAAATCCTATACTTGGGAAGAACTTGGGAAAAGGCAAATGCACCAAAATTATGTAAAGACAATACTGAAGTTCAACTAGAACCAACACCAAAAAAAAACATAGAATGGAAAATCACAGTAGCTAAAATCTCACTAATTCTTCTCTTCCTTTTCAGCCTCAGCAGCCCTCTTGGCCCTGAGTCCAACATGGCGCTTGTTAGTTCGTTCTAAACGCAGCTTATCATATGCCTTATGACTTCATCTCTTCTGTGACCTTAACAAGCTCCACAGTTGGGTACAATTGGCATGTAAGAACCTTGGACTTGAGTAGTTGTTGCCAACTCCTCTGGAGTAGAATCACCAGCCTGCAAGAGAAGCAGCAATCATGAAAAAGGAAATAAAGAATGTATAGCGATTTTTGACCACTGAAAATTAACATTACCTTGGATTTACGAGCCTGTATTGGGAAGACGACTAATTTGGCCTTGTAAGTCTTCAGTCTATTAACATTGGTCTGAAAACCTTCCAGGGAAGAGTTCCTACAACGATGATCAACTGTAATTCCAACAGTATTGGCAAATTTCTTAGGGATACCTACAGCCTGATCAATACACAAACCATATAGTTAATTAAACTCATCAAAGGTTAAGTTTTAGCACATAAAAAAAGCACTTCAAATGATGATGGCATGATGCTATTATTAGAAGCAGGGAACTCATAGCTGAGCTTACCAGAATAAAAAATTAAATCAAGTTTAAACAGAAAGCTAGGTAGCATGAGCATCGATACAGAGCACTTCAGACATAGATTTTGAAATCTCATGTGCACATAAAGTTCTTTCAAAAAACCAAGGAAACAGAGAAAAGTCATCCAATTTTGCAATTTTGCTTCACCCCAATTAATTCAAATCCATCAATTCCGAATTTAATCCATGTTGAATTTAATAAATTGCTTCAAGACTAATATAATTTTCAAAAAAGAAAATATGGTTTATTGAAACCCCATCCCCAAGAAAAAGGAAGATAAAGAAAAAAAAATCAAATAACAAAGAAAAACATAAAGCAACAACAATTGGTTTTCCTTCTTGTATCTACATAAATTTGGAAGTTGTGCAGAGCTCCATACATGGGAGTAAGTCTGCTTCAACATAAGCCACACCCCCTCCATTTTCAAATGATATTGGAACTAGGTTTCCAGGGTCAGTTATGCCTTTCCTAAGGCCTAAACCGAAAGAAAATGAGAAGAAAGTTAAAATTCAACTTCTGGAAGATCGAGATGTATAGAGTTTAACTAACCTAGCATACCGTGATATTAAAATGCTGCAAGAACTAGACTAGCGTACAGGGTGTGCAGTAAGGATTCACGAATGCCATATAGCCAAGTGCACGAAAATAATAATCTTAAAACCTTATCAGGTGAAAGACAAGTCCAGTACTTCAAAACAAAAGCAATATTTCACAAGAAAATAACAAAAACATAAAAAAGGAATTCTTTTCAAGGGGGATTCCAACTATTCAATGGAAGTGTGAATAATTATGAAGCATAAGGACATGAAACCAAGAAAAATAATAATAAATGTCATAGTTTTCATCAATTGCACATTGATCTCATAAATTACTTTTTGCAAGAGCATAAACAAACAGGTGTGCCTAATATTGCAAAAGAGATCAATAACCTTTTTATTAATTCCTAGGAAAATTGTTATATTCATGCTCAATTTCCGGCCTAAAGGAAAAAGAAAGTTATATTCATGCTCAATTTCATGCTCATGTTATATTCATGCTCAATTACCCTATATTCATCCCCATATTCCAGCACAAGCAAAAAGAAAATTCCACAATTAATTTGATAAATCCCTATCTGAGCACAAATTCACCTCTTCGCCTATATGAACTCCTCAGAAGCAAGCTCCAAAACTCATTTCCACTGCGCATCAAATCAAACACATTTTCACACATCATCAAAAAATAAATAAATAAAAAATAAAAAATTATGAAAATGAAAAAGGAAAATGAACACAAACACATCTTTGTATACAGTTTATAGATACATTGTTTGCTAGTGTTCTAGTTGGGGTTGCTGGCTTGAAATCGACAAGTACAGCTCACCAGAGTCGTATAGATTGGGTTGCCCCTTCTGAAAACCATCCATTTCATCGGGATATGCCTAAGAATCATCCTTTTTCTTCTTTCCGAAACTTCCCATTGGCTTGAGCTTCCATGAAAACCCTAAAGCCTTCTCCTGCTCAACCTCCAATGATTTATTATTCATCTTCTTCTTAACCGTCCCTCCAGAATACACTCCAAAGAAATACCTAGATTTGAAGATAATATTGAGATGAGCCTTTGATCCTTCAATCTGATGAAGTATTGGAAGAGGAAGGCAGAGCAAACCGTGGAGAACTGCTCCGGAATGAACATTATGGGTGGGGGAGAGAGAGTGGGAGGAAATGAGAGAGGAAGCTTGTTTTTTAACTTGGGGGCGTTTTCCGTGTTTTGAGTCATCATCGTGTTTTTGCCTGAAAACGGGGTTTCTGACGTTTTCCATTTTCAGTACAATTTTTTTTTTGTTTTCAAAAATGCATTTTCAAAAACAGGAAAAAGAACGAGTTTTCACTATTTTGAAAATCGAAAACAGAAAACGACCTAAAAACGACAAAGCCCTAAGAAATTCACGTTTCCAAAACCTTTTCGCTGTTGTCGTGTCTATGTGTCTATAATAAAACATGAGTTAGCTAATGATTGCCAAACACAAAACAAAATTTTGGATACCTTATGGATTTAGGATTGATTATGCTTCAACGTGGCACCCAAACCCAATGCAAAAGTTGTATATGGGCTAAGTCCTTAAATCTAATGGCACCTAATTAGGTGTAATTGGTGCTAATTAAATAATAAAATTATTACTTAAACCTAATGATATAAAATTAGGTATAAATAGTGCTAATTATAAGACACGTTTTACCTATAATGTTAACCTATTTAAATCCTTAAAATTATTTTATTTCTTATCAATCTACACATGGCAAAAACATCCCTATTTATTCCTAAAATCAAGACAAATAAAAAATATTAAACTAAACCTAATTGACAACTCCCATCAATTTCCCAAGATCAATGCAATGAAAAAGTAAAGAAATAATTGACAACTCCCATTAATTTCCCAAGATCAAGGCAATGAAGAAGTAAGGAAATAATTGACAACTTTTCCATCACTTTAGCACACGTGTTTGACTCATATATTATTATTATTATTTTAAATTCTTATATTAAAGAAATCAATTAATAACCACCAATACACGTGTCACCATCACCCCTTATATTTATTCATTAATCAATTTAACTAAATTATGATTTAGAACAATGTCTTTCGACTCCGATAACTTGTGCATCGCTTATCCGAATTAGCTTTTTCTTGAACCTAATATGTATGATTAACTACGAGCTATCTAACAAGCCCAATATTGATATATTTATTATTACTCTTTCAATATTCATATTTTGTCCCTAATAAAATAGAATTTAATATACGTTACTCTAGTCCACCAACTTTCAAAATATGAAATGTAGTAGAATAAATAATTTTATTCTGTAAATTTTCGAGGTGTTAAAATGCGTCTAAATTCTCATCTCTCTCGAGTGTTGAAATTAACAAACATCTAATCATTCAATTAGTGGTCAATTAATTGAAAGCATTAAATCAATAACACAAATAAACGGAAATGAAGATTTCATTGAAATAACTAAAACAAAATCAAATCATATCCTCAAGTTTTGGCTAATCAAACCCAAGAAGAATTATTTAATTCGTGATATGAGACATGAAATCTATACAATTCATAAAGAATAACGTGAAGAGAGAATCAATCTTATTCGCCAAGTTGCCTTTACCTTCTTGATTTCTTGAATCTTGTCCCCTTGAATTGTTGCTTTTGACTCGATGAATGGTAGCTGAAAAGTGATCTTTAGGATTGTAATTATATCATTATGAAGTCTCGGAAGAATTATGGTTGGATTTGGATTTAAAAAAAGACCAAAATATTCAAAATCCTTTTTCTCGCCTGGAGCTGCCCTGGCGCCACAAGTGTGGTCCTACAGACTGCGATGCTGTTGATATTCAACAATAGTGGTGTTGCAGTACCACTTTCGGGTAAAAATTCAGCATTGCGCATCATTCAATATTTTTCTCCTGATATCTAATTGAAATGATTCAAAGTACATTCGAAAGATAACTTAAATATCTACAACTTTACATTAGATAACTTTCTCCAATTAGATCGTTTATTATGTAAAAAATGAGTATCAATATACAGCTAAAAATCGAGAAGATACTTTTGCGATTGAGAATCGATTTGTGAAATTATTTTGATCATATTTCACACCTTTTTGACTTCTAATTGCATCCAGATGACTCCTAAAAATCTTCAATTATCGTGTTATGGTGCAAACCAACTATTAAAAGTTACAATTGAGTTCTCAAACTTTGGATTTCACCATTTTTCGTCGTTATTCACTTCTTTCTTTCAATTTAGCCCCCAATCATCAAGTTTCGCCAAACTAACATCAACTTCTCCTTAATTCATACAAACATTACTATTTTCTCCAAAATAACACGTTTAAGAGGCAATAAAATTATGAGTGAATCGCACTCATCACCACCAAACTAGGAAAAATAAATTTATCAATTTTTCTATGATCACTTTGGAGGACAAATGCAGGGACACAGGGAAGGGGTTGGGTTTTACTTTTGTGTTAAAATATTTTTTTTTCTATGTATCAACCTAGTAGAAAAAAAAAATGTGTCCTTCCTAGCTCAACTCCTAGACGAATGAAATTTTATAGTCGTTGGAAAATAGTTAATAAAAGTTGATTTTGATCAATCTTTAACCAGATATTTGGATGGGTTCCGCTATTTGAATTTGGCGAGAAATGGTTAGAACATATTCTACTTGACGAGTACATTTGAAGGTCGAAAACTATTTTCAAATGAATAAGAAAATAGTGAACGGAGTTAGGTTGAAAATCATGAATTTTTAATTAAAAAATGAAAAATTCAAAGTATGAAACCGCCGCTCGAGTGGCAGCTTCATGCTTAGTCAACGACGGAGTTTTTGCTTTGAGCGTTCGAGTGATAAGCTGGTGGGTAGCGAGTGGCCACTCAACCTGTGCAACTTTTCGAGAACATGTTGAATTTTGGGTTGTATGTCTTCGCTTGCAAAACTTCAACCTATATGAAATGGATCCCTCCATGATGATTTTACTCACTCGAGTTCTATGTAATAATAGCATAACATATGACATCATATTCTTAGCAAAATTCTGCATCAAAACCTTGTTATTTTCATACAAAAGGAGTGCAAAACCTTGTTCGGTTTGTCATTTCTTGTGATTCGATGTGCTGCCATCACACGAAGTTGATCATTGTATGTTGAGAGATGATTGTCAATCCACATTCGGCATTTGTGCAGAGAAATTTATTTTAAGGACAAAAAGTTCAATTCTTACGTCGTTCTTCTTGCATTCCATTCTTTAAATTTGTGTTTGTTCAAGGTTTGTGGTAAGGTTGTATTTTATTTTTATCAATAAATAAAACACTTTATCATTTATTATTATCAACAATTAAGACAAATTTGTAAGTGATTTCTTTATTTCATTTTTGTTTTTGCTAGGGTTAATTGAAATCTGTTTTCAACTTAACTTCTTCTACTCCTTGGTTTTTCCTGAATTTGGATTATGGTAAAAAGGTATGAACTTTCAAACTGATCTTTCATGAAAGTATTTTTAATTCATAATGGCCATCTTGTAAAACATTTTACATACGGTTTGGTTGCATATCTAATCTAATGCATAATGCATTGGATGTCAAAACAATGTTATAAGCGGTTGCACATTAAAATATTATTTCATATGGTTTGCATGTTAAAAGGCAATATAAATGAAAGTGCATGTGAAAACAAAAATTTGCATTGATTGGACACTTGTAATTGCATCAATTACTGATATGCCTTTGGTTGTGCTAAAGTGAAAATTTATGAACTTTCACATGAAGCTGTGTTTTGTCAGTCATTGAAGGAATAAATTGGAACCTAGTTGAATGGTTCATAGTAAGGCTCATTTCGGGCTGCATGTAACTCACCCATGGCCAATCGGTGGTAATGTTGGTATTTATGGCCATGATTGTGGTGGCGCTTAAGATATTAGTTGATTTCTTTTAAAGATATTTGCACTATAAAACAAGTTCTTTGTGTTTAATCTATAGAAGAGGAAAATAATTACAAACTTGATCATTACAAGAAATGGAATAAATCGTTGTATGGTTGTTCCAATTTGATTTCTCTCCTTTCTTGTACATTGACGGTAAGAAAATGGCAACTATGAATGCTATCTTCTTAAAATGAATATCCTCGTGTAAATGACAGATTATTCTATAGAATTATGTCATTAATATTCCTCTTGTGGATCCATCAATCCTTCATGCGGGTGGATATTCAGAAATGAAAGTGAATACACTTGTATCACGCAAATAAAAAAAACATGAAGGAAAATCGTAATTGGCAGTGTAACCAACATAAAGATGGTTCATTGAATAGTTGCATGTTTCGTTCATTTGACTCAAATAAATTGTATTTGGGTTTATGTGTTGACTATGGTAAAAATTTGAATGACCAAATTAAAGTTGTATTGATCGTAATACATAATGAACAAATGAAAATGACTTTTCATCGTTTAATTTGTAGTTGACAAAGACAAAATATGAAACTGCATTGACTTCCATGTGGCACACTCATCATTTTATATGGTTTGAAGTGGAAAATGTAAATGAATAGAACTTTAAAAGAATCAATGAAATTTAAGTTCGAGTCTAACCCAAGATTTGTGGGGGTTGCAATACCAACCATATAATACATTCCTAATTGAGGAATTGTAGGGATAACTTATTCTATAAGTTACATTATTCGTACCTTATAAATCATAGAAAAAATTCTATGGATTTGAGAAGGTAGAACGCCCTTATACTAATTTTAGATGTCTATGGATGATTCATAAAGGTGAAGCAGAGCTAAACAAACACGTGGATTAATTGGAAATTCGATTACTGTATTGTATTGTATTGGATATACAATAGTAGTATTAGATATTTTAAGAATATTCATTAGTTAAAGTTCATTGTAGTTGATAATGGTTCAATGGTGTTCCTATTATCAAATAATTCAAAATCCATTAGTAAAGTTGTCTACTAGGGCCAATGCAGTGATGTGCCATACATCCTCCAAATAATTGCGTATTGAATAAGGTATAACTTTATATAAAGCTAGATAAAAGTATGTGACTTGATGCCTTTATATGAGGATTCCTTGGTGATTATTTGTATCTATTAAATGAATTATTGTGTTTGCTAGTGATATTTAATAAGATATAGAGTGTGTCAAAATGATGAGTCTAGACATATATGTCATAAATATATACCAAGAAGTTGATCTCAAATGTTGTAAACTCTTAAGAAAAGGTTTACCAAAAGACCAAATATTCTTTATATTGAGGGGGATGGCCCTAAAGTCTATTGATTATAATCACCATAGCGGTAACTCAGCCCTTATTGATTCGATGTAAGTGTGTAGTGGGGCCGTTTCTATAAGAATTTTTTAGGCTTAAATTCATTAAAAGCACTAATAAAACCAAGATTTGTTCAGGACAAAAATAAATACAACCATGAGAATCGAATTTATTAGGAAAGTTATGGTGTTGGTGCAATTGTTTTGTTTTACAGTGACTGAACAATTCAAGACATCATGTTCAACGATTAGCCTAGTAAATTCGATTGTATTTTACTAAGGAAGGTTTAGAGTCAAAAGACACCTCTCCTAATGCTATAGCTTAACGTCTGTACACCTTTTTCGAGTTTGCATTTCATATGCATATTGGTAATTTCCAACTTGATCAATCTTTGACCAAATATTTGGATGGGTTTCGCTACTCAAATTGACGAGAAATGGGTCGAACATATTTTACTTGTCGAGTAAATGAGTTTGGTATATTTGGAAGTCGAAAATTATATTTGGATGAACTGGTTGAATTTTGGATCGTATCTATTCAATCTCTATAAATTGGACCTAAGACTGGGCCCAAAAACCCAAAATCGCATACCCGACCCGATCGGGTCGGGTTGGGTTAATTTTGATTAAAAAATGGGTCGGTTCAGGTCGGGTCATGGTTTAAACCTTTTCAAACCGACCCGACCCATTTATCAACACTATGTCCAAACCCTGTCTTCCTCTCCATTCCAAAACCTACCTCCCACCCTCCCAAGTTTCCTCTTCGGCAATTCTTCTAATAAATGACGAGAAATCAACCTACAATGCAGATGCCCACTCTGATCTAGAGCCTTCTTCTCTTGATCTAGAGTGGACACACGGATCTTGCATTGATTTCTACCCAACTTCTTCATCAAGGTGGTAGATTTAGATTTATTTTCTTAGAAATGGTGTTTATTAAAATACTGTGCGATATAGCCTATTAAAATACACACAAATGGACAGTTGCATTCATTTGTGTAAAGTAGGGAGTTACACATGTATATCATGTTTTGTTTTCATTATTTATGGATTCCTTATGTCATATGGGGTTCCAATTGATAGGTGGCTTATAAGGATTTTGGATGAGGGCATGTGCATCTGATTAGCCTCTCGAAAATTCTGATTTAGTAGTACAGTCTTGTAGCCCTCTTGTATGTCACACACGTTTAATCCTTTTCTCTCATCTCTGTCAACATCTCGAATTGTCTCTTGTTGGTCAAGTTGAAATTGGAAATTTGTTACTGCAGTATATATTTGTGCTGAAGAACTCACCTTGAAGAACAATTTGTGAATGATAATTATTTTTTAGTCACCTGTGCGTGCACCTTTAAGATCATTATTTTGTACCAAGATTGGGCTGGGGAGAAATTTGATTGCTTTGAGAGAATGCTTTTGGGCTTTAGTTTTCATTAGTATGTGTACAGAATGCTTTTATCGTTTTATAAATATAAGTTTTCATTGCAGAAAACAGGAAAATGCAAAGATGAAGAATTTATGAAAAAGGTACAACAAATGATAACTATGTTAGGTATGTATTATGAGCTATTCTCTTCGTATTGACGGGTATTTTACATTCTTATTTACTGTTATTATTTTTTTCTAGGTGATCTAAAATGTTTGCACAAAATTACTTCGTAAAAAAATTGATATGAATGTGGATATGGATATGGATAGTGAAATTGAAACTATCAATGAAACTCCTTCAATAACAAATTTAGAAAAAAGTGCTACATCTCTTCCTCCACTTCCACAATCATGTTTAGGGAAAATGAAAAATAGGAAATTTTCAGATGTATGGGAACACTTCACTATTATAGGAGATCCAAAAGATGAAGATGTTAGGTGTACGTGCAACTATTATGGGCATGATTATGCTTGTGGGGACTAGTACCTTAAGGAATCATTTGATTCTTCATTGTAAAAAGTATCCAGGAAGGATAGAAGATAAAAGGGAAAAAAGTCCAACTGAAGGTGATGGGAACAATCTTATAGCTATTGGTTTTAATAAAGAAGAATGTAGACTTGCATGTGCTAAGATGATAATAATTGATGAGCTACCTTTTAGCTTTGTCGAAGGTCAGGGGTTTAGACAATTTTGTCAAGCAGCATGTTCGAATTTTGACCCTCCTTCTCGTAGGATTATTGTTAGAGATATTTATCAATTGTATTTGGATCAAAAATTGCAATTGAGAAAGATCATCCAATGTCAAAGAGTTTCTCTTACCACTGATACTTGGAGTTCTATTCAAGACATTAACTATATGTCTCTTACATCACACTTTGTTGATTCTGATTGGAAGCTTCATAAACGGATTTTGAACTTTTGTGTGATTGCTAATCATAAAGGTGAAACTATTGGTAAAGCTATTGAGAATTGTTTGCGTTTATGGGGTATTGAGAAAGTGTTTACAATCACGGTTAACAATGCATCTGCAAATGAAATGGCCATTTCTTATCTCAAGAGGAAGATGATTGGTAGGAGTAGTGATGGGTGTGTTTTGGATGGAAGATATTTGCACGTGAGGTGTTGTGCACATATTGTTAACTTGATTGTTTGTGAGGGATTTAAGGAAGCACATTCATCAATTATTCGTATTCGTAATGCAGTAAAATATGTTAAATCTTCTCCTGCTAGAGAACAAAAGTTTAAGGAGTGTGGGAGTCAAGAAAAAATTGATTGTAAATCACTTGTCCTTTTGGATGTACCAACTAGGTGAAACTCCACATATTTGATGTTGGAAGCGGCTTTAAAATTTCAAGAAGCATTTGAAAGGTTAGAGGAGGATGATGTGCAATATTTTAATTATTTTCAGGAGTATGATGGTGGTAGAAGAAGGGGTGGACCTCCTAGAACTTCTGATTGAGAAAATGCTTCTGTTTTTGTGAAGTTTCTCCAAGGCTTTTATGAAGTAACTTTGAAGTTTAGTACTTCATTGCATGTGAGCTCTAATGTTTATCTTCATGAGGTATGTTCACTTATAAGGAAATTGCTCGTAATATGACAAATATTTTGAAAGAAAATATGATGTCTGTTTACAATTGGTATGTGAGATGTGAAGCAAGTTCTAAAAGCAATAACGTATCTAGTGATATGAATTCTTCAAGTGTGGTTTCTTCTATTGAAGAAAGTCCTACTTCAATGGTCTCTTTTAATCGTGTTTCTAGGTTTAAGAGAAAAAAAGGCAACAAAAGATTTAGTTGAACTTAAAAATGATGTTGATAGATACTTGTTGGACGCTTGTGAAGATATAGAGGATATTGATTTTAATGTTCTTAACTGGTGGCGGGTTAATGGAAATAAATACGGTACTTTGTCCAAACTCGCAAGAGAAGTTATGGCAATTCAAGTGTCTACAGTGGCTTCAGAAAGTGCTTTTAGTACTGAATGAAAAACCCTTGATCCATTTCGTAGTTCTTTAACCTCTAGGATGGTGGAGGTTTTGATATGTACCCAAAATTGGCTTAAAGAATTTTCAATAATGGAGAGATTTTATATGGAAGATGTTGAAGCATATGATATTATTAATCTTTTTCTCTAAACGTTTATATTATTTTGTAGGAATGCTACTTAAAGCTATGCGAGATTCGAAGATTATAATACTCTATTTTATTATTTAATTTTTTAGAAGTTTGAATTTTGAATTAGTAGTATTTTTATTTATTTATTAAGTTTGGATTACTGTATATTTTTAAGTGTTGATTGACTGTAATATTTTAGTATTTACTTTTTGTGCTTAATGATAATTTTTAATGTGTTTGATTTTAGTAGTATAGTATTAACTTGCAGGAAAATAATTATTTGGGATGTAAGCTTTAATTTTTGTTTGTGAAAAAATTCAAATTATAGATCTATTCTCAGTGAAAATTTGTGATTTATTGAATTTTAGTTGATTGTGTTGTATAAATGACAAATATCATTTCATTGAAAATTTCTTTTTAAAATGACAAAAATTTATATTTAGGCCTATTAATGGATTGAGAAGTTTCCAATAAATTTAATGCTTTGGAAAAAAAAAAAGGGAAAGTCTCAAAAAAAAAAATCCAGTTGGACCCTACCCGATTTGGGTCGGGTCGGGTCGGTTTAGGTGTAGGATCGGGTCGGGTTTGGGCCAAATCCGACCCATTGCCCATCCCTAATTGGACCCCTCATGATAGTTTCATTCACTACAGTTCTATACAATCATATTCTTGACAAAATTTTGCATCAAAACCCTTGTCATTTTTATACAAAAAGAAGTACGAAACTTTGTTCGGTTTGCCGTTTCTTGTGTTTCAAAGTGCTGTCATCACAAGAAGTTGATCATTGTATTTTGGGAGATAATTGTAAATCCATCATCGACACCTGTGTTTCAACTCTTGCCTTAATATTATTGCATTCAATTCTTTAAATTTGTGTTTGTTCCAAGGTTTGTATCCAATTTCTGGGTTTAAACTTTGTTATAATTACGGATAAGGTTTGTGGTGAGGTTGTAATTTATTTTTAGCAATAAAGAAATCATTTTATCATTTATTATTATCAACAATAGTTTGACCCACCAATTTTCAGAAGATTTCATTACTTTGAGACATGATATCTCATTGATTCTCATCCTTTGCTCTATGCATGAAAGCTCTATTTTTATAGGACATATAAATATGTTGTAATTTTGTGTAATATAATTCTTTCATAGTCATTTGGTCAAGTACTGCATATGGATTTGGGAATATTCTTACCTTATCAGCCATATTTGCTCAGCTTAGAATTTTTTTGTTGACTGTTTTGACTTTTAAAGCTTGTTAGGTTCAATATTGTAATTTATAAACAAAAAATACTTAATTGAACATGTGTAAAAGTCAAGGAGCGAAGTTCAATTTTATATAGTTGAATTAGGTAGCCTAAGGTTTGAATTCGAGTTTGGAAACAAGGAAGAAGCGGCGTCGAAATTTCGCTAACCTCACATTGGCCATCACTCGAGCGACAGAAACAGAACCATTGTCGCTCGCTTCTCGCTCAGGCGACATACCATTCGGTCGAGCTACAAGTTCCCCTCGCTCAAGTGACATTGTTACGCAGCTCACCCTAGTTCGCGATTTTGGAGAGTTTTATACGACTCATACTACTCATACACCTCCAACTATAAATACAGATACTCTTACACGAAAAGTGACGGTTGTCTCATTGTGCCTCATTGGTAAATCATATTCTTATCATCTTTTGAGAGATCCAAGAACACAATTCGGCATATCAAAATCTTCTTCAAATCAAACAAACCTAAGAAAATCAAAGTTTTCTTTGAATTAAATTAAGATCAAGTCCAAGTTTTGAAGTACAAATTCGAGCTCCGAATTCAAATATCGAACAAGTCAAGTTCTCGGCAAATCAAATTCTCACCAAATCTCGAAACCTAGGATTCAAACCACAGGCTCTTCGTCTTCAAACATTCAGATCACTAATTAGAGAATTTTACAAATTTGTAATAATTTTTGTATTTTAATACACAAAATTCGTCGTACAGTAGTAAAATTCGACAATTAAATAAAAGGTAGAGATAAACTTTTATTATAGTTGTGGTCATTAATTAAATTTCTAGATGATTTAACACATTTAGTTGATGTTTATTCTAATTCATCTAAAGATATTGTGAAATGACTAGGTTAGATTGAATTGATACTCGAGAGACGTAAATTAATTAATTTGTGAATTCAACTTAATACAAGTTCAAAAATCAGAGATGAGAGTAAATGTGATAACTACAGTGAATTAGTGAGTCGTAACACTCTTTATTCATACGTACAAATCTTAGTTTGATTTAATCGTGCTAGTTAAAATTTCTTTTGTAGAATTACAATAGTTAGTAACTTAATTAAATCACTTTAATTGTTTTTATTCAAATAGGAGTGCGAATAGTTTTATGTTAAAATACATTTTATAATAGTGATTTTTTGGAGAATGTGTAGTTAAACAGTAAAGAAAGGTTTTGAGTTTACGTGCAAATTATTTTATTAGTAAAATTTGTGGTTAAAAGTGAGTTATTGAATAATGAAGCTCAAACAGGGGCTTAGATAGACAGTCCGCGTGATAACAATAATTCAAAATCTTATGCCGCTTTATTAATCGTTATAGATATAGTATATAAATAAAACAACGTTACAATGGTCGCCAGTGGTTGTCAAAAAAGGAGGGGCAAGTAGCATGACATGGCAAATAATTCCTTAGCATGGACCCACCTACTAGATGAGACCAAGTCGAGCCATTCTCTTGATGATTACGTGACTCGATGGTAGGATCTGTTGGAGATATTATACCGATAATGTGCATATTATATTAATCAAGAACGTGTCGTTAATATGCGTGAAACCGAAATATTATTCGACTTACCGAAATCTGATTTGAGAAGATAAATTAATAAATTACCGACTTCGAATATATGAATATGGATTCATCGCTTCTCAATCTTGAACGCACCTCGCTTTAGTTCAAACTGTCCTTTCAATAAAAACACATAAACCAATTAACCATATTCTGAAATCAAGCATAAATATAATTACAAATGAGGAAGAAGAAATGCAAGTTTTGAGTTTGGCTGAGGCAAGTGTTGAACACTTTGTCCTTAAGATGAATTTGCCCCGCATCGGTGCTAACGGTTTCTTGGCAATCATCTCCCAAGATACAACGACCACGTCTAGCCATAGGAGCACTCCAAATGGCTTAGACCAACGAACTCGAACGGAGTTCCCTCTCTACCATAACCATGATTTTGATACAAGAAATAATCACTTCTACAAAGTGTTTTATGCAAAACTAAAGTAAAATATGAAATGGAATGATATAGAACTATTAATTGAGTTTGTTCCCCCTTCATAAAATTCAACCATGTGGGATCTCTTATATAGTAATTGGAACATCCATGCCAAGAGACATATCTCTTGAAATTTATATCTCTCCATAAAGAGACACAATTACATCTCTACATAAAGAAACAATTATTGAAAAATAATACAAAAAGTCATGATCTCTAAGAGTCATGATCCATATGAAAAGACACATTTTCATCTACATCATCTCTAGAATATTCCACAATATTCTACACGATTTTTCAACAATTTCAAGTATTAAGCGGTTTAAGTTTGGCTTAATTTCTCATTCACCAAACAACGAATTCCACTTAAATTGGTCACAACTAATTTTCGATACAAAATTCCAACAGTCCCCCACATGAATGAAAATTAATGCAAATGACTATGCAGACACTAGTAGAGAGAGGGTGGGAATACACTGCATCAAAGAAGGTAGCTTCTGGTTTTGAACCTCTCTTAGTGAAATACTATCGGACTTACTGGCTAATTGGTGAACGTGATGTCTTGAACCATTCAGCCGTTGGTGTAATTCAAGACAATAGTACTCACACAATGTCTTCCCTAAACCGTTCATGGTTCTCACCGTTGTGTTCATTTTGGCCCTGAACAACTCTTGTATTTCATAAGTGCTTTAGAGAATTCAAGCCTTTAAAACATTCTCAGAGAAGTGGCCCCACTTCACACTTATATAGGTGACCTCATATTAAGAGTATTATGTCATACTCTACTTGACTTAATCAAGATATAGGAATCATTAAAAGAATATCTTAACATTCAATCACTCTGCAGAAAGCACTTTAATTATCATAGGAATGAGTAGGAATAATTTCCTAAGTGCTTCATGGAATCTTCATAACTTAGTTTTCCCTTTGAACTAAGATCTTGGGATCTCCAGTCAACAAGGTAGGATTACCATTACAAAGACTCTTACGTCGTAGGCTTTAAGCTCATTCCCTCGATATGCAGTATTCTTGATCTCTCGGTAAATCTCTAAAGGTACCACGAGTTTACACCATTGAGATCGACTGCTTAATGGCATTATGTCTACGACTTATACGTCTAGACTTACCATTACATGTGACTTAGTATCTCATCAAATATAGCTAACCAACAATCGATTTATTTGATAGATACAACATGTCACCACCAAGAAATCCTCTCATGAAGATATATGCTTCTAACTAGCTTTATCTAAAGCTTTATAAATTTCAAATAACAATGTTAGAGGATGTCTATCACACACTACACTAGTCAATCACTTTTACTAGTGGATTTCAGAAACATGGGTATTCAATATCATTATTGAACTATTACAATGCATTTCAACTTTGTGAATATTCTTCAAATATTCCAATTGATCTTGCATATCCAAACAAAAGTCATAATCAACTTTTATCTCATTTCATCCACTTTAGACTTAGTGTATATCATCCTTATAATTAATATAAGGGTTTTCTTCCTTTTCACCTTCATAGATATATTTCTATGATTATAAGGTATAGAAAAATGTAACTTTTAACATAAGTTACCCCCACAATTTCTCAATTAGGAATGCATGCGCAACTAGTAATATTGCATCCACAAATCTTGAACTTTTCATATAAGTTCGTAAGTATTGATGCTAACCCCCACACTTTTGGGTTGTACTTGAACTTAGAGTTCATAAACTCTTTCATAGTTCAATTCATTATCGAATAGATAATGTCCATATCAAATGCTTCGTGAAAGTTTAAGTACTTTCAAAATAGTGGTCGTCAACCCACAATTTATTTCAATTTAAATTGCATAAATTATAATTCAATCCAACTTTCTTTTAATTTGATCATCCAAATTAAATTAAGGTCATCACATAGACCAACAATGCTCTCAAAACATATACCAATTTAATTGGTTCCACGATTGAAATCGAATTCAACAATGAAGAAGACTAAGCATCTTGATTCACAAGAATTGCAACTTCTCCCAACATATATCACATTTGTGACATTTCACGAGATAATATTATTTCATGTTAAATAATACTTATTTACCATGTTCAAATTTAATGAACGAATCATCCAACGGTTCGATAGTTGTGTTATCAAAAGACACAACTTAACGAGAGGACACACCTCTTCGAATAAATCTCCATGAAGAGATACTTCCTTTGGAAATTAATCATACCAAATGTCATGATTTTTCATATGAAAAGACATATCTTTCCATCTAAATCGATTCTAGAATATTTCATAATATTCTACGAATTCCAAGTAATTAGTGAAATAATGATTTCCACTTAATACAATTAGAAAAAATCGCATTTTGTCATATTTGCATAAATCATCTCATTTAATTTCATCAAATTAATTGAGGCTATCATTATTAAAAAATTAGCATAATTTCAACAAGATATGAAATTTCAACCAACTAATTTTACCATATTCCGATCAAAAGAATAGTTGTGAAAGTTCACATAAATCTAACACTTTAGATTTCTCCCATAGCTATATGCTTAGCAATTCATGTTACAGAGAATAACTTGAATAGACACAATTTTCCACACTAGAAATTGGTCACCAGTATCTTTCTATCATGATAATTCAATTAGAAATTCTTGCAAGAGTTTTACTGCACAAAATTTGATTTCACACCAAGCAACTACATGCACTTGCAGCCATACATATATGAATACTCAACCATAGAACCATTAATTATGAATTATTCATGGGCGGTTGATTACAGTAAAAGAACACAATGGTTGAAAACCCCATTCATGCATATGGCCATTCTGACAGACCCAATTCAAAAGAATCAAAATTTCCAAATTTCATGCATAAAATACGTGTTTATGTTCTAAGTCATATGATCATGTATTTTACTGTATATAATATGGAAATTCACATTTTAGAATATTGAATTGCTTTTCTGTTCTTTGTATTAAAATACAAAGAAATCCACACCACTTTCTTTCCAATTTGCAGAACATGAGTGCTAAACCCATTTAATATACATAGAATCATCATATGCAACAAACAAATATACATGAAACGGTATGCCCCACTGATCCGTTGCCGTTTAACCAATTTCTGTGTTCATCATTTAATTTGACGGCAAATATTCAACAGCAAACATTTATTCCACTAAATCCCTCATTTCATAAACGAAATCATATTTAAATCTCACACATACATATATTCAGATTGCACGTGAAAAACCAGATTCAAAAGAAATTAGAATATGAAATGCATACATAAAATTCATCTTAAGATTGTTGGAGATATTACACCGATAATGTGCATATTATATTAATCAAGAACGTGCCGTTAATATGCGTGAAACCGAAATATTATTCGACTTACCGAAATCTGATTTGAGAAGATAAATTAGTAAATTACCGACTTCATATACATGAATATGGATTCATCGCTTCTCAATCTTGAACGCACCTCGCTTTAGTTCAAACTGTCCTTTCAATAAAAACATATAAACCAATTAACCATATTCTGAAATCAAGCATAAATATAATTACAAATGAGGAAGATGAAATGCAAGTTTTGGGTTTGACCGAGGCAAGTGTTGAACACTTTGTCCTTAAGATGAATTTGCCCCGCATCGGTGCTAACGGTTTCTTGGCAATCATCTCCCAAGATACAACGACCACGTCTAGCCATAGGAGCACTCCAAATGGCTTAGACCAACGAACTCGAACGGAGTTCCCTCTCTACCATAACCATGATTTTGATGCAAGAAATAATCACTTCTACAAAGTGTTTTATGCAAAACTAAAGTAAAATATGAAATGGAATGATATGGAACTATTAATTGAGTTTGTTCCCCCTTCATAAAATTCAACCATGTGGGATCTCTTATATAGTAATTGGAACATCCATGCCAAGAGACACATCTCTTGAAATTTATATCTCTCCATAAAGAGATACAATTACATCTCTACATAAAGAGACAATTATTGAAAAATAATACAAAAAGTCATGATCTCTAAGAGTCATGATCCATATGAAAAGACACATATTTTCATATACATCATCTCTAGAATATTCCACAATATTCTACATGATTTTTCAACAATTTCAAGTATTAAGCGGTTTAAGTTTGGCTTAATTTCTCATTCACCAAACAACGAATTCCACTTAAATTGGTCACAACCAATTTCCGATACAAAATTCCAACAGGATCCCCTCGGCGGGTCTAGCAAGGCGTGAGAGGAGGTGTGTTTTGTTGTAGCTACATAATTGGGTCTTCGTTTGGCGAGATTGGCGCTACTTGTTCGTTATCGTCATGGGCTTGTCGCTGGTTCACAAATTCTGTATCATGAAAACTGATAGGAGGATTTACACTTTTTTACCATGGTAGGTCAGGTGTGCATTCGGAGTTGATATGCAAGTTTTGTTTTAGTAGCCCATTTGGTATGATTTTGAAAAATCAGGAGGAATTCTTGATATCCAAAAGCTGTTTTAGAAGTCGTATGACTAATTTTATAAGAGTATTTCTTATAGTTAGAAGAGCTTTTAGAAGAAGTTGATCAAATATGACTTCTTCTTAAAGCGCATTCGAAATATGAAGCTCTTGTAAAAATTAATTTTCTAACAACAAAATTCTCTTTTGCTAAAAGCCATGATAAACGGGCTCTAGAACTCCCATTATCATGGTGGTTAAATCCACTAAAACGTGCTAATTAAATTTTGCAACGTAATTCTCAAGTTGGATTTCAAGTTCCATTAATTATGTCTGGTAGGTACCTATCGGAACTTGTTGACAAATCTTAATATTCTTCGTGGATAGAATCCTTTATTTCGCAAGCTTAAATACAATATTTATGAATGACGTCTGATTTCTGTCCCATTCTATCATTATTGAACAATACCAAGCTCATTTGTTATCCGTTCGCTTGAGCAGGACAAATATTATGATTGATTTCTCGTTGTCAGGGTCTAAGAAATGGGACGACTCTTCAAGTTTGTTAGCATAACGCTCGAACAATTCATCCATGATTCCACTTCCAAAGTGATTGACCAGCAATCCCTCAAAGACAGCCCTGAGATATGAAGCGCGCTCTTTAGCACTGCATAAACTGTGTTTACCAGGGTTGTTCAATATCTCCATTCTTTCTATACTGAAATTATTGTTCCTTTCGATTATGGTCTTCAATTCATTTGGGATTGTGAAGTACAAAGGAAAGTTGAACGAATCTACTTTCGCTTTGCTAAGTCCTCCCTGCAATAAAAATAACTTTTATTAGAACTATAAAACTGGCATTCAATGATTCATAAAATGTACATCTCATCTATAATTAAGGATTCCATGATCCAGAATCCATATTAAATTCCATTCTCTTCTTTAAAGAAATGAATAAAATATCCTTACCTCGTTAGCCATGTCCGCGAGGCAAGATCCCAAGAGAGCCATCTCTGTCGGGGTAGTGTATGTAGTGTCAGAGTGGTCGAAAGTTTGGACAGCAGGAACAAGAAGGACCATTAGCCATCCATTCACCACCTCGATTGCCCTTGCATTCAAGAAAGATGTAATGTCCTTTTCATATTGATTCGAATAGGCATCGAAAACTTCCTTTTTAGCACCCATGTAATGTACTTTTCCTTCGTTCCATGCACAAGATGTGCTATCTTGTACTGCTTTGGGCACCTCCAACAGCCAGTTTAGTGCGCATGATGAATAAGCAAAATGAAGGGAAGCCTTGGGTAATAGGCGATCGTGAAAGGGACCGGGCACTCCAGCTGCAGAGTACTGTCTCTCAGGCGGAAGTGAAGCAAAAAGGGTGTTAAAATCGTTCATCACTTGATCATTAAAAAGCACTTGATAATCGGGGATCTCAAACTTCTGTCTCTCTCTTTCAATTTTTCTCTCAATGGCTTCGATAATGATTTGAATGGCAGGAAATGAATTGTGTCCTGTGGAGCAGCCGAAATCCGCAATGCTAAAGTGGTATTGGCTAGTCGAAGACAATTGTTCGATGTCAAGTTTCGTGGTAATCTCTTCTGGATGATTGGTTTTGCTACATCTACTACTCCTCTCTGTACAGAAATGCAAAAACCTGATTATTCTGCAAAATTTATAGCACATAAACCAAAAATCAAGAAGGTACAAATAGGTAGGTACCTGATAGGATGAGTTTTGGGCATAGCTATGAGGTCCATCTCCCCCATTCATGGCATAGAGCCCTTCTACAGGCTTATGCAGCACAGTCAATGTAGCCCGGAGGCGAAGCTCCTCGTTGTTATGGGCTACTTGTATAGATTCATGTGCGGGGCTCCACGTCATTCGAGTTGACATCCACTGAGGTCGTCCTACGGACACCGAGCAAGATCCATAGCAATTGAGCATAGCATATGATTGAGACATGACCCCTCTCTCTCTATATATACTTTGCAATTCCTACATTGGGAAGATTGTAAGCATCTGTATTTATACTCAGATCAGATTAGAATACAAACAAGGTCAACATTCTCACAGCCGCCGCAGCCTGTTTGCATTATTGATTTCTTATGGCAATTCATTTAATAATTGCAACTAGCGTATGACTGCTCAATTTATTCAAGCTCTTCCAACTTGCGTATTAATTAAGAGGAAATTACACATAGATCTGGATTTTAGATTATCAATTTCATAAATCCTAAATCAAGTTTCATATTACATAAATCAGGTTTTAATTTTTAAATTAAAAACATTTTTATTTTTATTTTTATATCTTTATACTATATAAATTAATTTATATACACCCCTACCATATATAACCCAACCAACCCTAAAATCATTTGAATTGAACCCATCACTCTCATCTCTTCTCCCGGAATGACATTATTCTGAACAAAAATCTAGAGAAAAAAGATCAATAGTTACTTGTTAGGTGGTTTAGCAGAATCAGTGGAAGCCGGAATTAAATTCTTCTGTTTTATATCCTCAACTTGATTCCATCAGAACCAGGGGCAGAGCCAGCCCTGGCCCAGTGTGGGCACATATGCCCACACTAAACTTCTGAGCCAAACCCCTGGCCTAGAACTTTTTTTAAAAAAAAAAAAATAAGTAATAGGCTAACTTTGAGCCCAAGAGTGAAGCCCAATCCAAAAAAAATTAAAAACATTTGTGGGAACTACATCCAACCTCCATTTCAATTCCATTTCAGGCTCCACACTGCCTCTGCGTCTCCTCCAGCCTCTAGCCTCCATGGGCTTCGTCTCTGTCTCCGTGATTCGCAAAGTTCCGCAGGGATCGCAGCTGTTCCTGTAGTGTTTGATTCTTCTTCTTCATCCTTCTACTGTAAGTTTGTAATTGGCTGTTTCAGTTCGATTCGAGCCATAGTCTAAAGCAGTCGCCCATGGTTGCTTCGCCTTCGCCAGCGATTCTTAACCTCGAATCGGCGAACCCAGTCAACTAATTGCAGCAGCCAGTAGGATTAGCCATTAGGTACATTCAATTTTCTTTTGACAATTCGTCCCTGTTCTGTAGCTAATAAGCCCCCCTTTTTTTGTTACGTTGATCTGTTGATTTTGTTCTAATGTTTGAATTTTTACTTTTTAACTTCTAAAATTAGAACTTTGATCTTCAATTGCTCGAGCCTTGAAGCATACAATTGATTTGAAAATTGGCTACCTACCAGACTTCGTTCTTGCCTGTCTGCCTGCCTCCAACTGTGAGTTATTGCCTTCTCCGTCACTGTAATTCGTAATTTTGTGAAGGGTGAATTGCATAAGTTTTGAACGGAGCATTGCCCTATGAATTGCGTCGTGAATTGATATGTGAATTACTTGTTGATTTTATCTGAATTGTTATAGAATTGTGCTGTGAATTGCTTGTTGATTTTATGTGAATTGTTATAGAATTGCCCCTGTGAATTGCATTCGGTCGTAATTGAATATCTAATGTTTATATTTAGATATGAAATAATGATATTCTTTCAAAGAAAACCTAACGTGGACAAGAGCTGATCACTCTAGGCTATCCTTGGCCATCTCTTTAAGTCATGATAAATTGTGCCCATACTGGATTAGTTTCCTGGCTCCGCCCCTGATCAATCAGTTCAGATTCAATTTCAAATCAACAGTTTCCGAGAATCCTCTCTTCCCGCTACTATTCCTGGATATGTCTCTTTTCTTTCTCAAATTTGCGTGCAATTCTGAAATTTTGTTCGAGCGATTACTGGAAGAAAAAGAAAAGGCGAATTTAGACAAGTAAGAAGAAAGGAAAGTAGAGCTGAAACGTATGGTGATATATTGGCAAGAAATTTGTTCAGCCTAGGCATTTGGACGACTGAGATGCTACCACGTGGAGGGTGTGGATTGTCGAAATATTCCCAGCCGTTGGGTGAGTGAAGTAATTAATGACATAATGTGACCAATGAATTAGATAAAATGTGACCAATACATGCTGTGTGACCTAAAAATATTTAAATTGTGACCAATAATTTGATAAATTGTTACCTAAATATAATCTATATTCAATTAATGTGATGTTTGTGACCATAAAATTAGTAGTGTGATTTATAAATTTTGTGATTTGTGACCGATGAATAAATTGTAACTTTTAAATTTTTAATTTGTGACCGACGAATAAATTGTGATCTAATTTTTTTTGAATTCTGACCAAATTGCATAGATATGTAACATTAATATATTCGTCGGAGTTAGAACACTTGTCGAAATCGGAACAGTAGTCGGAATAAAGTGGTGTCAAAACGGTCATACGAATAATTGTCAGAATCGGAGTGATCGTTAGAACAGTCACCGGAGAAGAGTTGTGAACGGAACGGTAGCCGGAATAGTCCCCGGAGCGGTAAGGGGTTAGTGGAAGGGTGGGGTATGTATGTTATATTAGAATTAAATATTTAATAATTAATTATTTCATAAATAAAAATTTAAAAATCTGATTTTTGAAATTTGGAACTTGTTTTTGTATTTTTGAAATGGTGTAAAGTAAATGCCTGAAAAATGTATTGTTCCCTATTACTTATGCTGGGTACTCGGCTGCTAAGCTACCCTGTAAGGGCCCAACTAAATTTTGTTATGATTAGAGAAAAATTTTAGTTGTTACCGCACTTGAACAACTTCACACACATCAATCGAAAGTCACATAACGTTTTAACTGAACATAACTATACAATGTGCTATTGAAGCATTGTTCAAAAGAAACAATCCCGGTACGGCATGTACGATGCAAAGGTAAAGTACTAAAAGTGGTAACAAGTTCAAAATAACTGTTGTAAAAGAAATGGAAGGTTATATCATAATTCATATGAGATAGTTGAAACACAGTTATAGGATGTGAGATCACGCTACATTATTGTAGATATTATTGCTCTTAATTATATAAGTTGGTGGAGAAAGAGAACATTTTTTTATTGAAATAATGGAAGAGTTTAATTTCCATCCTATCAAAAGCCTTTTCTACACACTACTCTTCATGTACATTGAAATGCTATTGAATTTTACTATCGAAGAAAGGGTGTTTTATAATGATTTGCTATATTCATACTGTTGGGAACCTACTTAATCATGCGCAGCGGAAGTAAAGCAAGTTTCGATTCCCAAACAAGGATCTACATTGTGTTTAGATAGAAACTGTGTTTAGAATAATACCTTGATGAATTCTGCAAACTCTTTTGCTGATTCACGAACTCCAATGATTACGATCTACAATCCAAGCTGTCCAATTGTCCAGCCTCCAATGGTGATCCACACAGAGAATAAGAATGACGGTTAGAGTTTTCTTTTCTCGTGCTAGCAAGAATAATGAATAATTCATTAGGTTTTTCAAACCCTAACAGCTTATTAATATAAGTCCAAACGGGCTGGCCCATCTCTTAACTTAACCCGGTCTAACATTTAATTAATCAAATTAATTAAATCCGGTCCATGAATTAATTAATCCAATTAATTAATTCGGGCATATTAATAAGCAACCCAATTAATTAATTATCCAACACTTGTCAATTAATTAATTGGTAAATCTCATTCTTCTGATTCTCTTTTGTGTGTGACCCATTAGGTTCCCGATCACGATGTCTAACGACGTGAATTATTATTTTGATCTAATCAAAACTGATAAATTAAAATACCCATTTTAATTTATCATCAATTTACATTCGTTGTCCCAGATTGACATCTAGCAATGTGTCGGGCAATACATGTGACGGGAAATGTCACGTGACATGACAAAACCAAACTTGTTCGTTTATCGTGAAACTATAATCCCTTCGTCAATATGATCCGATCAATTACGAGATATGGACGTGTGTCAATCTCAATTATCGATCATATCTTTTATCCTACTGTTAAGTCAATGTAAGTCGAAAACTCTTTTCCGACTTATGAGTTCACCTTGGCCAAGGATTTCATTATCAACTTAACTGGATGAAATGTAGATCATAATCTCTTACTATCTAAGAGTGACGAATCCTCTATTGATCATTCACAACCTTCATATGATTCTTGACATACCCGAACGATGCCGTATTAGCGACCCTTGACAGAGCACATCCGATATCACCAAAGCATGATTGTCCTCACATAAGGCACTATGATGACCTTAAGTCAAAGGACCAATTCCACTACCGAACGTTAGAGATTAACCATTGACACTCAGATAGTTTTCCATGTGGAATCTCTCAACGGGTCTCATATGTTTTGTTCTATAACAAAACATTCACGTGTTCATTCAAGTGTCTCCACACTTTAGCTTGTAAGATCAACTACTTACTTCATAAGTAAGAAATGACACACGTGATGGTCTATCCATAATAACGATATCCGTATCTCGTTATTACATACGACCACGGACGATTTAAGATTCAGTCATATGTAATTTGTATCTCACAATCACAACTCTTTGTGATTAACAAATCACCAAAACTTGAATCTACGGATTCTATTATTTAATTAATTAGAATATTAATTCAATAATAAATATTGCCATAAATATGCATCGGTTATATATACATTAAAAGTGCTTATGTCCAAAGTTGATTGGACCTAGGGCATAACACTTACAAACTCCCACTTGCACTAGATCCAATCCCTTATGTATCTTATACCATAAGAGTCTACATGACAATCATGTTTATACTGCGACAACTCTTTGTCAATGGATCTGCAATTTAATAACTTGTGGGAATTCGTTCTTTCTTTACGTTATTTCATTATATTATCTTTCCAATGAGATAATACTGCCTTAACACATGTTTGGATCATTGATGAGACCTTAGTTCCCTCGTTTGCACGATGGCTCCACTATTATCACAATACAGAAGCATGTGATCAACAATGTTAGGAACTACTCCAAGTTCATTAATGAACACTTTGACCCAGACAACAACTTTTGTTGCTTTATAAAACAGTGATGTATAAGGCTTCTATTATTGAATCAGCGATGATTTTCGATTTGGAACATTTTCAACACATCGTTTAAGAGTAAACCAATATCCTAATTGAAATATGTTATCATTCTAGTCCGACTAGAAGTTAGCATCAATGTATCCATGAACTCCCAGTTCATTTTCTCCACATAAAATCTTCTTAAGATTTTATCTATATAGATCTGGATGAGTTAAGCAATCTTATAGATCTATCTCTATAGATCAAGCTATTTCTCACATATCTATTATGAAGAAATTATTTAACAACCATAATTTCAACAATTGAAATATAAAGACGTCGTTTCCTGTTAGTATGTCTCATACATATAATATTAGGAATGCGACAATGCTCCCACTATCTTCTTTTAAACACACAATTCATTTTTGATAAAATCAAACATTTTGACTTTTATATCAAATCGAATATTTCAGCTCCAAAAGGCTTATTTTAATCAATATTGAACTTTTCTTGTAAACTCATTTACAACCTATGGGTTCTAATCCATTAGGCGGGTTGACCAAGGTCCAAACCTTGGCAACATTAAGTTCATATCGGATATCATAGCCTTATGTCATGTCAGCGAGTCAACACTTGACTTTGCTTATGCATAATTAGTAGGATCATCATCCTTGATTAGTAATGCTAGATTAATAATCATGGATTCTTACCTTCCAGAAGGTCGAATGATCCTACAAGATTTACATGGAGCTGTCGTGTCCTCAGGAGTCTCTACTTCCTGATCAAGAGTATGTCCCTCAACACTTTGGGATCAGACTCAGGTTATCTACTTGGTTAACTATATCTGTGAATCCTTGAACTCATTCAAGATTTACTCTACTCCCACTGTCCTCTCCTAGAACAAACATTTTCTCTAGGAGTATGACACGTCTTGAGATGAACTCCTTCTTCTCAATGAGATTATAGAATTGATATTCAATTGTCTCTTGAATATCCTACAAATATATATTTATCGAATTTAGTTTCAAACTTATCCGATTCAGTGCGCTTCACATAAGCGTCACTGCCCCAATCTTTCATATGAGAAAAGTGGGGCATTCTGTCTTTCCATAACTCGTATGGAGTTTGTTAACCGATTTAGATGGGACACGATTAGTGTGTGGCACGTGGCAATCAGTGCATGATCTCAAAACGATTTTGAAGCATTTGCATGGCTTGTCCTTATTGCACTATATCTAATAGTACATGATTCCTCATTGCAAATACACCATTATGTTGCAATGCATGTAGAGGAATCCACTGCGAGATAATCACATTCTCTTTTAGATAATCTAAAATTCTACATTTTAGATATTCTCCACATCGATCAAATCTTAGTGTGAGAATTTATTTACCTATTTGTTTCTCAATTTCTAGTTTGAATCCTTTGAACATTTCAAAAGTTTCATACTTAAATTTCATCAAATATACATGACCATTTCTGAAATAGCCGTCTAGTAAATGTGTTGAGATAAGAGAAACTTTATCTAGCATTGATTGATATGTGTCCACATACATCACTATGTATTAGACTCAATAATTATGCAGATCTTTCTCCTTTTCAAGTAAAAGGAGACATGGTCATTATGCCTAACAGACATATTTTGCATTTGTCAAATGATTCAAAATCATTTGACCCAAGTGTATATCTGCATGTAAGTTTGGAATTGCATTTTCATTTATATGACCAAATCTGCAATGCCAGATATAGGTGTTATTCAGATTATCATTTTTATGCCTTTCGGTATCTATACTCATTATAGAATACTCAATGTTTAGAATATAAATGTCATTTTGTAATTTACCATAACCATTAAGATCTTATCAAGATAAAAGGAACAACAATTGACCTTAACATTAAAATAATTCATGTCCAAACATGAAATTTATTTAATGCTCTTGGTAATGGCAAGAACAAAACAATATTTCTCTAATTCTAATATTAAGCCTAAAGGCAAAGGTAAGAAGTAGCTCATATAGGCAATGCAGCAACATTTGCTCATATTCAACGTACATGTCAACTTCTTCCCTTTTTTGCAGTGATCTACTTCTGTTTAGTTTCTACATATTTATACAAATATGAGATTCATATCTAGTATCAAATACCCACGAAACTAATGAAGTAGATATAAGCCTTGCAATTTCTTTTCGAATGACCTATCATTCCAAAATGATAATAATGGTCATTAGATTTGGTATTGTCCTTATTTGCTTTAATGTCTTAGTCATCTTAGATGTTTTCTTAAAACATCTTTTAGACTTCCCTACAGGAATCTATGACTAAGATTTGCCCACTACAAACATAGATATTGGGCTTAACAGTTTTAAACATGTTCAGCAACTCAATAAGTGTGTATTCGAATTTATCCATGTTAAATTCATAATTAGTCATGAATAACCTACTGGCAAAGATTGTAGAACCAAGTCATACTTAGTTCTGAGGCAACTTCTCAAAGTGGTCAACGTCTTCAGCACCAGAACTGGCCGGAGACTCTTCTGCCATTATACACTGGTATAGTTACTAGGAAATCTCATATCTTTCCACACGTGATTATTTATCATTCAACATTTTGAGATGAAAATCATGTGTTAGCATCTATACTCTTATGTTGCTTTTGTAACTCAGGTGACATAGTTGCAAACATCACACATGTTGCAGTACTATCGTCATCACTGTGTTTATTATAGCAGCCACATCTTCCTTTATCGAGTCATCAACGAGTGTCTCTAGAAAGGGCTACTCAAGGACATAATCAATTATCATGCATCAGAACAATTCTCAGATTGCGGCGTCAATCAAGAAAATTTGGTTTGGTTGCTGGCATACAGTATGCCGCTCAAATACATATGGTTACTCAAGATTCAATAAATGTAAACGACGAAAAGTAAAAGAATAATATATAAAATGCATCGATTAATTTAACATGGTCTTCTATTAAATTAATTTCGCTCCCACTGTTTAACTCAAATTTATGACCCTCTCACATAAATTTATGGAATCCATACTTGATTCCCAGTAGGCTGGGATCCCATTTGTTATATTAAAACCTTGAGTGTACTCAACAAACTTTAATAAAACATTTGGGTAGATACTATTATCAATTGTATCTCCATACAACTCCCAGATCATTAAGCTGACAACTTTTTGTCTTCACACATCTTATGTGTTAGCTTAACATGCCTCCAAAATTCATCTCTTTGAGTGTACTCAACAAAAGATAAATTTTAGTTAAGTCAAACCCATCATTCAGAAATATCTAATATTTCATAGTGTCAAACATATCCCCAATAGACCAGCCTTGAGTGTACTCAACAAGCTGAGATCGATTTCGGACTCTCGTTTTTCACTATAATAATGGAAGGCTAATATAAATATAACTTAATATTTTAATATGCCTCTAAAATTCATCTCCTTGAGTGTACTCAACAAAAGATAAATTTTAGTTAAGTCAAACCCATCATTCAGAAATATCTAATATTTCATAGTGCCAAACATATCCATAATAGACCAGCCTTGAGTGTACTCAACAAGCTGAGATCGATTTAGGATTCTAGTTTTTCACTATAATGATGGAAGGCGAATAAGAAACTAACTTAATATTTTTAGCGAGGGGTTTTGCATGCAAAGGTCTCATCGTAATAATTATATATATCTTATTATACATCTAGCATGCAAATAAACATACATATAATAGTGTGGACGATTATGGACTTATACTATCTAGTCCTCCCGAGCCATAAGAAAGACTAGTTGGTCAGTTCCTAGGAGGTATAACATTGATTCATACAATGCTCCATCTCTATGGTCTCCTCCTCTTCTTGTATCTTCAATTAGTCCAGCTGCAACTTGTATCCTATACTAGTTGGCACGCAGGCCTAAATAATATTGGACGCGCAGGTCCATAATAATAACGGACTCGCAGGTCCAAAATAAATTAGAGCTCGCAGGCCCATAAAACAACAAGAATAAAACTAACAATTCAACACATCCACATGGTCGAGTCCATAATCATCCACTAATAAAACATTCATCATATAAATATATTCCTATATAATATCTAATATTATATGCAAACATGTTTCAAGTTTCAAGTTTCTAGCAATAAAGTCGTCTAAACTAATTTAGACAAATGGATCGAAACAATTAAATAATCAAATTAATTTAATTAGCGGGTATATTTAATTAAAATCAAATTTTAATTTTATATACCAAATTAGAATCTCATTCTAATTCCACTATTACAGGGCGGAACTATTTTAATTAAAATCAAATTTTAATTAAATATAAAATTAGTGTCCAACTCTAATTTCAAAGTTTCAAAATAAGATAATTTAATTAAAATCGAATTCTAATTAAATATCAAATAAGAGTCCAACTCTAATTTCAAAACTTAAGGCGATTAAATTTAATTTAAAATCAAATTTTAAATAAATACAAAATTAGAGTCAAACTCCAATTCCAAGATATTAGGGCGAACTTATTTAATTAAAATCAAATTTTAATTAAATACAAAATTAGAGTCCAACTCTTATTCTAAGAAAATTTTTAGGGCGAGACAATTTAATTAAAACCAAATTTCAATTAAAATGTCAAATTAGAGTCCAACTCTAATTTCAAGAATATATTAGGGTGATATAATTTAATTAAAACCAAATTTTAATTAAATATTAGATTAGAGTCCAACTCTAATTTAATTGAATTAACATTTTAATTTAGGATAAAACTCCTAACTAAAATAAAATTCAATTTAGGGTCAAAAGTTTAATATTTAAGTTAAAATCCAATTTTAACGAAAATATAAAAAGTCGTCAATTTTAAATAAAATTTTAAACGGGTCAAAATTGATAATATGAGTCAAAAACCCATTTGAAATAAAATTAAAAACCATTTTAATATTTAAATTCAAAACCATTTTGAAAATTGCAAAATTGACCCGAGTTTCAAATTAATAGAAAGCCCTTCTATTTCGAAAATTGCATGACAGGGCCTCCATTTAAAAATTGCAAAATTAACCCTTTTCCATAATTACAGGCGGGGGCTTGCAATCTTACAAATTGCAGGAGAGGCCCCCGCCTCCAAACACCCAAAATCGACTGAAACCCTAAAAAAAAAAAAAAAAATTTCCCTTCCCTTTCTTTGCGGCGCCCGGCGAGAGGAATAACGGTGGTGCGACGCGGCGCACCACCGGGTATTGCTACAGCGCACGGCGCTGTTGCAGCAAATCGCAGCGACGACGAGCGTCGCTGCTGCAACACGCCGACGCAGCAGCGACGATCGCTGCTGCTTCCGGATAGTGGGCCGCTGCTTCGCAAGCAGCGCGCTCTGCCGCCGGGTCCGGTGGCGTCCCTTTGCCGCCAATGTTTTCAGATCTAAAAATTGACAACATTATTTTTTTTTTCGTTTTTGGATCCAAAATATTTTATCATCTTTCAAAAACAGATTTTTAAAAGATGAAAAATATAATATTAAATTGCTAGATTCAAGAAAAAATTAAACAATCAACTTTTGATTGTTCAAACATGCAAAAATAATTTCTAACAAACACAAAGTAGGCTCTGATACCACTGTTGGGAACCTACTTAATCATGCGCAGCGGAAGTAAAGCAAGTTTCGATTCCCAAACAAGGATCTACATTGTGTTTAGATAGAAACTGTGTTTAGAATAATACCTTGATGAATTCTGCAAACTCTTTTGCTGATTCACGAACTCCAATGATTACGATCTACAATCCAAGCTGTCCAATTGTCCAGCCTCCAATGGTGATCCACACAGAGAATAAGAATGACGGTTAGAGTTTTCTTTTCTCGTGCTAGCAAGAATAATGAATAATTCATTAGGTTTTTCAAACCCTAACAGCTTATTAATATAAGTCCAAACGGGCTGGCCCATCTCTTAACTTAACCCGGTCTAACATTTAATTAATCAAATTAATTAAATCCGGTCCATGAATTAATTAATCCAATTAATTAATTCGGGCATATTAATAAGCAACCCAATTAATTAATTATCCAACACTTGTCAATTAATTAATTGGTAAATCTCATTCTTCTGATTCTCTTTTGTGTGTGACCCATTAGGTTCCCGATCACGATGTCTAACGACGTGAATTATTATTTTGATCTAATCAAAACTGATAAATTAAAATACCCATTTTAATTTATCATCAATTTACATTCGTTGTCCCAGATTGACATCTAGCAATGTGTCGGGCAATACATGTGACGGGAAATGTCACGTGACATGACAAAACCAAACTTGTTCGTTTATCGTGAAACTATAATCCCTTCATCAATATGATCCGATCAATTACGAGATATGGACGTGTGTCAATCTCAATTATCGATCATATCTTTTATCCTACTGTTAAGTCAATGTAAGTCGAAAACTCTTTTCCGACTTATGAGTTCACCTTGGCCAAGGATTTCATTATCAACTTAACTGGATGAAATGTAGATCATAATCTCTTACTATCTAAGAGTGACGAATCCTCTATTGATCATTCACAACCTTCATATGATTCTTGACATACCCGAACGATGCCGTATTAGCGACCCTTGACAGAGCAACATCCGATATCACCAAAGCATGACTGTCCTCACATAAGGCACTATGATGACCTCAAGTCAAAGGACCATTCCACTACCGAACGTTAGAGATTAACCATTGACACTCAGATAGTTTTCCATGTGGAATCTCTCAGCGGGTCTCCAATGTTTTGTTCTATAACAAAACATTCACGTGTTCATTCAAGTGTCTCCACACTTTAGCTTGTAAGATCAACTACTTACTTCATAAGTAAGAAATGACACACGTGATGGTCTATCCATAATAACGATATCCGTATCTCGTTATTACATACGACCACGGACGATTTAAGATTCAGTCATATGTAATTTGTATCTCACAATCACAACTCTTTGGTCGCTCAACTTTAATTTGTTTCAAATTCATCATTAAACTTTACAAATTGTTCATTCGGGATCTATTTTCATGTTTGATGACGGGCACATGGACACGTAGGATTTATGTTATAAGTAGATCGCAAACCATGTAAATATTTTATTTAGTTCTTAATTACAATGGTTTGGCCAATGTACAAATTTCAGTTGCCATTATTGAAATTTATATGATATTTTTTATATTATATTGAAGAACTTTTTTCCTTTGTTTTAAGAACGCTCTAGAATTCAGTGTCTAAATCAAATGATAAAATAAATTCAAAGTCAAATCTTATATGATGTTACGACATAGAAAATTCATGTTCTGACAAGTTGCAACTTGCAGTTATCAAATATTCATTAGCCATCTACAGTTCTACTTATTGAAAATTAATTTTTGTATTATACATATAAATCCAAACATTAAATGATGTCTGCAAATGTATATTGATTCTTGTTAACGAATCCAATTTTAAACCCCCACCACTTTCATTGAGTTGAGTGCACATGGGGGTTGTCAAGAGACCCAGCGGGCCCTCTCCAGCCCATTAAATTGGGAGGCCAACCTTTAAAAAGAGGGTCCAGGTTCAGTACGAGCTTGGCTCAATAGCACAAGGGAAAAATTCATATTTCAGGTGTATGATTTACACCAATTCAAAAATCAGCTAAATAGTTTAACAATTCAAAAGTCAGATATTTGGTAATTAATTAAAAAAATTATTAATTAGGTCACAATTATACAATTAATGATCACATATACATGTCACAATTTATTTATTAGTCACATTATCAAGTTAATTAGTCACTGATGACTCGCAACATCACCAATAGATCCACAACGCATGCCCACAACACCTCACCGCACACTCACTGCACCGACACACCACGACGCTCTGTACGAACAGCAGCAGCGTCGCGACACCGTTGTTGGGCGAACGACAGCGTCGTGACGCAGAGAGGTGAGGGAGAGAGGGGGAGGGGGAGGGAGAAGGGAGGGAGAGAGTGGGGAAGGAAGTAGATAGATAAATTAGGTTATAAATTAGAGTTTTAATATCATACCTGATTTTTAAAAAATCAACCGTTAAACAGCTGATTTTTTATAATTTTCCATAGTGGAATAATCGAGTCACCAGGCCTTTGACCAGCCTTGGGCCCATTGCTATCCCTAAGTGCACAAGAATAAGAGAACTGAAGGGAGGGAGGCTTGGGTCAAAACATGCAAAGCCCCATCGGTATAGAGAGATGGTCGCTGAAAAATAGATGAAATTTGGACATCCAGTCGAGAAGCTATTGCTTCTATTTCAAAATTTCTCTGTATCATATATATGGATGTCAGAGAAACATATTATACTCAATACTCGCTAATCCCACCCCAAAACGGGACGAGAATTCCTTGCCTAAACAGATACCCAAAGCAACACCTTGAGACAGGACGAGTACGAAAAACATGATCCCCACCCCTTTTAAAGTTCATTTCAAAATACAAGGTTTTTATGAATGGAAGCATCATCATTTCCAGAGTAAACATGATGCCTGCCCTGTCCTGCTCGAAACCTGCCTTAAAGACCACGGGACAAGAATGACTGCCCTTACCCCTACTTGTCCAGTTGCAATCCCTTTGGTTTCCATCATAATACGCAACTCGTCTACAGAAAAATCTCTTTACAAATCATGTTCAATTTACAAAAAGCAAGCACTCGACACATGCACATGCAATCTGAATTACAATTATTGCAAAACGATATTAATCTGTCTATTATTGAAATACAAAAAGTTCATATGAATAATACAGGAAACCGTAGCTCCAATCCCTGACAGTCAATTGTTTTCCAAAACCTTCGAGCATAACAGAATCCAATAACCCTTTCCTCACAAGTTGAGCCATCGGATGGGATTAAAAATATTTATATCCACATATTTCACCACATACCCAAATCTATTTACATAATACAATAACCCTCTCCAATTATGGGATTTGCGACTTTACATGTTTTTCCACCCATGCCTCTATTTTGAACAAGAATTGAAGAGCTTCTCATGGCTTATTTTGTGCATAGATTGATGTTTGAACAGCGTGCTGGTTTGACAAAGTTTTCCCATTCACGAGCACTTGTTCTAAGAAATCAACACGTACTGATTTGAACTTATAGCACTGAACCCAAATACAAAAGGAGAATTTTATGAACACGTAAAGAATAAACATTACCTAATAGTGCACGACGTAAAATAAAATGTAAATGCAATATGCAAATCCGAATCTGTAACAGCATGTACCTTTCCTTTCCAGGAAAAGTCAACAGACTTGTAAAAAGGTTCCAACAGTGTAACTTGATCTCCTTCTTTAATCTGTATCAATTGGATACATCGTTAGATACACTGCTGCAGGTACTGGCAACTGTAACACTAATTTTAATAAATTAAGAAAAGTTTGAAGAGACTTTGACAGATTGTCAAGAAGCTAACTTACCGCGTCATTGTGTACCCTATAAACTGATAGGACATAGCATATTTGACTTGAATCACACAGCAGATAATAACTGCAATAATAAAAGTTCAGGCAAGAACAAAGGGCAGGATGGGAGAGAGATGCAGAGGCAAACCATGAAATTAACAATTTCTTGGATCAATAATACACAAACACAAGTTTAGAGTAATTTACCACAGTAAATAGTGCAAAGGCTAATGAGAGTGGGAGTGGGATCTGTGAGCTGAGAGAAAGTGGACTTACAATGGTGCTACATTCTTGTGCTTAACAAAGAATAGAACTTTTCCTACAATTGTAACTGCTTTATTCAGCCCTTCCAGTAGACAATCTATAGTGGCTGTTCTGTATGCAGGATGCACTAGCACAGATAAAACAGGCTTTGAACTCAGATGGCAGCCTCACACTTCAAACCAATTTCTACCAATCTAAAGATGTGAGATGAGTCAAAATTGCTTACAGTTGAAATTTGCGAGTGATGATGTCAAGGAAGCTAGTCGTTTTGCCTTGGTCTGCCCCTGTCAACCAAGATCATATCAAAACTAGCAGGCAATATTTGTAACCCATGACAGTCCTACTAAATCTGCTAAAATATAGAGATTCAACCCCATCAATATTTCCATCAAATGGTAGCACAATTATTAAGCTATTCATATGTGGAACCAAATGAAGGGAAACATAATGCTTGTTAAAGGTAGATCATACGTTAATCACCTTCCAACTGGCCTAATTGTATAGGCTAAAGCAATCTTGAGCTTTGGTCAGGCACTATTGGCTCTTCTAGGTTCTGCTCCCTGGAGGCTGTTTCTCTTAAAATGAAAATAATTGCCCTCTCTTCCTCAAGATTAAAGTTAATAAATTTTTTAAGTCCAGAAAATGATGTAGGTATTTGATATCATATAGTTATTGCAAGCTGTCAAAATTCATGCATAGGTACCAATACAAAAGATTGAAGATAAATGAGAAAACATAAATTTTGGGAACAAGGCTTTGTTCGTTGTTTCAAAATAACAAATAGGGACTGGTAGTCGATCTCAATAAAAGATACGAAAGGCATTTCTCTTATCTCTCTGTGTTTAAAGAAATTCTTGAAGAGATTATGAATTTCTTTTCTATAAAGCATTTGTTTCAAAATAACAAATAGGGACTAGTAGCCAATCTCAATAAAAGATATGGTAGGCCTCTCTTATCTTCTTGTGTTTAAAGCAATTCTTGAAGAGACTATGAATTTCTTTTCTAAGCATGCATATGGACATGCACTCAGAATAATGCCAGAGCAACTTTTGTCTTCGTAATGCATTTGAAATAAAATACATTTCAATTTCAGAGGATTATTCAATATTATATTTTTCTGTCCAGTTAAAGCACCCCACCCTCTCCCTTCACTGCAGACCAATGACCGCACATCCCATTTCCCATATTGTCATTTGCTCGGCATGCTCCATAGAGGAATGAGTTTTGGTATTCCCCTACTGAAGGAAATAGATGAATGCATGCAATTTCTTTCTTCAAATGACAAACTGGATCTCTAGAATGTGGAGTGTAATTTTAGACCTCTCTCACTTTCACTAATACACTCAAACCCTTATCTCATATATGCATTCTTCATCTATCTGCATCCACAAAATGACCCCAAATTCTGTTTAAAGCACTATTCCTAACTCATCAACTCCCACCTTCCACTACAGACAAGGAACATATTTCCAACTGACTATCTGATTGCCATATCATCACCAGCTTCCTAATCTTCAGATGGATTTCACCAATTGGACAAATTTTATGGATGCATTGGAAGTACATACATCAGGTGGGAAAAAATACGCCCGATGATCTTGGTCTTTATGATCATGTAAAATATAAATAATCCAGGTCTGAAGACCAGAGAAGAAGAAATGGTGGAAATAAGCTACTCGGTTTTTCAGTCATCTGGTTGCTCTGGGAATATTCCCAGCCAGATTAAAGAAGAGCCTCATTCTTCTATTTATCAGCTCATAGAAATAAGATGTCTATTTTGTTAAATTGAATAACAAGCGGGTGAAAATGGCGCCAATTTCCAGATTATTCTTTTTTATGATCCTTTTTGTTACAATCTTTGATATATCAGCAACATAGGGTTAAAAACTCGGCATTTAGGTCAGAATGACCGCATAGTGGACCTCCACAGATTCTAGTTTGCATGCAGGCGAATGTCACAGATTGTAGTCTGCTAATTAACACACTGGCCACATATATAACTTACAGAAAGCAAACTTTCTATTTTGTCAAGCAGGTGAACCATCTTCTGAACCTCCTCCGTGGCATTGAGACCAGGATCCTTTAATGCAGCTGCTTCAAATCCACTTAGGGCTCTCTCATAATTCTCTAGATATTTGTTTACCTGAGTAGATATTCAACAACCTACACTGAAAACACATGATAGAAACTGCAAATTTTTTTATTTTTTTATTTTTTTATTTTTTGGATGGGAGTAGGGAGCATAATAGAGATGCCAATGATATCGAAAAAGTACCACAGAAACAAAAAGATTGGATAAGACCCTAACAGACAAATATATAGTTTCTGATAGTTAAGCTTATAGAAGAACAGCTAAACCATTGAACATTTAGTGAGAGTAGGCACAAATAGACCACATAGTTAGGGTTATCATGTAGTTGCATTCTTATTTCTTACATATCACAAGGATTTAACAAGCTTATAGAAAATGGAACCAAGGGTCAGCATTAGAAAAATGATGGTTCAATAACAAACATCAATTTACAGAAATTCACCATAGAGCAGAAAAAGTATAGAAAAGGAAGGGGCAGATCTAACCATGATGTAATCTCTGAAAATTTGGAATATAACCACCATTAGAACAGGTAAAATTTTCAGTATCTCGGAATCAGCACCAGAAAAGGCAGTAAACGTAATGCATCCTTTACATTGTAAACTTCATATGCTATGTCTGTAATTTTCAATTTTTTCTCATACCCCATAAACTTTTGTTGTCTGACAATTTTCATGTTAAAAATCACCAACTGATCAAAGCTTTCTTCATATTGCATAGCCTTTCCTTCGCCATAATTAATGGCAAGTGAAGGATTTCATATGCCTTTCTCAGAAACAAGAAAACAAATAACGACAAATTAAATCTTAAATCCAATAAATTTGGATAGGCTATATGAATCCTCTATCCCGCCACTCTGTTTGGCCCATTGATATAATATTGCTGGAATGTGTAAATCACAAAGAATCTACCTTATTGGGAATTGGGGATATGCTCGCGTGTAAATGGAACACCTCTAGCTAGACAAAATACATGCGAGAACCACCTAAGTCGTGCTTCATTCATTTATCGTCAATTGGTGCCTACTCAAAGTCGTGTATATTCTCATTTCTCATCTTACCCATTTCTAGTACATCACATATCTATCTTAATATGGCTCATTTCTACAACATTTATCTTATGGACATTTTATTTATATCCGCCCGATATTCATTACTATAAAGCAGAGAAGGCCTAATAACTTTCTGTAGTAACGGAAATCACTGTGCTTGTTTATAGCTTTGATAAAGGAAAGAGGAGGTCTTGGTTGTGGGTCATGGAAGTGGAGGTAGATTGAGATCTGTTGGTGTTGCATTATTAACAGAGAGAAGGGAAAACAAAAACAGAAAAAGGATCAATTATTCTTTAGCAGCTATGATGCAACTTTGGTGTTAACAAACCGTGTTAAGAGTATCATGTGAGTGCTAAACAAAAATCCAGATGTATTTCCATCTTTTTTTTTTTTTACAAAAATAAAAACAGACACCGCTACGTTACTAAATGTCCCCTTAGTCTCATATAAGATTTTTGTTAATAATGCCATAGGGTTTTCACAGTCATCTGCAATGAAAAGGAAACAAGAGAATGATATCTCCTTAAGATGGGATCCACACAAACCTAGACTTTAACAAACATGTTAGCTCTGCCTTCCTCAGACACATATAACTTGGTGATTTCTTTTTGTTCGTACTGCGTGGTCTACTGGGATGACACTGTTCCTCCCTTAATAGCAATGATATTGGTATACATCTTGCTTGTCTAAATGCTTCTCATATCATGGGTCCAGTTTTATTGCTGTATTCATGATGATCAACTCGACAAATATTATACTTCCAGCAAAAATAAAGGACAAATAAAATCAAATTGTGCATTTAAACAATCTTAGAGTGTGTTTGATAGAGATTAAAATCGGATTAAAATTGAAAAACTAGCCGTTATTGTTGACTTTTATTAGACGTGTGAGACCCAATAAAAGCTATATTTTCAATTTTAATTGGATTAAAATCTATACCAAACACACTCTTATTTTGCACCCGTGTTCTATATTTCAAAATTTTCCTTTCCAGATGCTTTACGTATATAGTTGCAGAATAAGAAAATGGGTCTAAAACTTGGATCATCATAACATTTAGTATGGGCATTAAAGCAATCTAATTTGAGGGAATTTTAGAAAGAAAATGAAAAAAGAAAGAAACCAACTACATATACATGTAAATGTAGACACAGTGAAAAAGGAAATCATGCTTATAAAGAAGGGCCTTACAGTAGCACTGTTGTAATATAGGTCAGGATTGGACTCCATTCTTTTATCTTTTTCCTGAATGTTACATTACATGATTTTTTAGAAGCCATAACAAAAGACAGTAATACAAAGTGCAGTAAAATTTGATACATAGCCAATTAAAGGATGAAACTCACAGCATGTTGGTATGCTTTTAATGACTGCAGAAGTTTGCTTTGGTCCCACGCTCCACTCACAAAAAAGGAAGTAAGGCACGCATTGCCTAGGTTATCTGTCAACCAGATTAGACAGATGTTGAAGAACCCAAAGATACAAAATACAAAATGATGTTCGATTTAAAAATTATGAGATATTATGGAATGACACCATATGCACTCAGCTGGGTTGTATATCAGTAAAAATTGTCTACTGATAAAAATTTTGATGATTCAAATCAATCATGGACTACATCCTAATATTTAACAGAACCATCATCTAACTTAGATCTAATAGACCCTTACACCAAGAGTTTCCATCCTTGACATCCAGAGTAACCGCTTCCTTTGCATGCCTCACACTTTCTTCAACAATTTCTGCCTGGTTTTCAGTACCTGGAAGGAAGACAGAAAATCACATAAATAATATAAAGCTATAAATTACCTGTGCCGTGAAAAAAAAATAGTTGATGTGAAAATTCTTCAGATTTGTTCTTGCACCTGAAAGAAATACCTAAGCAAATCCAAGTTACAAATTTTAAATAGATCCATCTCCAGACCCATATTTATACTGCTATAAACATCAAAAATGTAATATACACTTGAATAGAAGGACAAGATACTAATCTATTAACTTGTTTATGTCATTGATTTTATTATCTTCCTTTTTCTTATTGAGTGGGTGATGCAGGGTAGTGTGTACGAAAATAATAAACAAACAAGCATGAGAAACCTCCTGACTTTTAGCTGATTCATAAGGAATCAAAAACTAGGCAAAAAAGACTTGATGATTTACATACAAAAGACTACTGGGAATTAAACAGTAATTAAAAATACTCAAATTTTGTTTCAAATCAATGATTCAGATAATCCTAGCGGGACTTATTTAAACAATAGAAAGAGTAGAGCTTAAGAGCTCATTCTGGAAGGAGAATCATGGGATAAAGGAAATTAACTGCTGAATCAAGAATCATTAAATTTATAGAAAATAAAATCCTAACTTCCCGGAAAATTAATAAAATAAATTTCTGATTCCTTATAAAATAGTAGTACCCAAATCCGTGTAACCAAATATCTTTTGGGCACCATTAGAGGGTGAGTAGAGGTATGTCAAATAGAAACACCTAGAATAATTCTCTCTTTCTACTTTACAACAAGCAAAAATTATGGTATAAAAGACAGCAAAAAATCAATTTATCGATGAGAACTGAAGCCAAAAAAGGCAGTAATATTTATTGTTGAGGTCTCAACTGCCTGTGTTCCCTCGTAGGCCTTCCCCAGTACAGGAAAAGGAAAAGGATCTCGGTAGGTTGACAATCAACCTTAGACTTCGTCACATATGCTTCGGAGGTGTCTTTACCTACGAAGCATTATACTGGAACCTAGGCATAGTGAAAAATAGGCAAGGGTTAGCTATGGTGGAAGTCATGAAAGTAGAAGTACGTTGACAATTAAATGTGTTGAAAAATAACAAGGGTTTCTACGCTCTAATTGATTGGGTGGATAGAAAAAATTAGTCAGGAACAATAGAATTTGTAAAGAAACTAGGAATGCCAGGAAACTTACAGGAAAGTCAACATAACACGCATACATGAAGTGAAATAAGCAGAAGAGAAGGTGAATGAGGGAACATGAGATATAAAATTTCGTACCTGATAAAGAATAAAAGTTGTGTGAAGAAATGTTGAACCAAGTTTCCAAGAGAAGAACCAATTTATGCTATTAACTTGTGTGCTAAATAAGACAGATAAGGTAACAAAGAAACTGATTAGGGATGAGATGAATTAGTAGATTTGGACGATCCGTCATTAAGATAACAACTGTGTTCGAGGAGATTTGAACGGTAATGTGAGCAAAGGGTACTCAAGTTAATATATGGAGTATATGGAAATTTTAACTTCCAAGACCAGAATGAACAACAAGACGCTATTTTAGAATGATTTATGATTTGGTATTAGCAAATGGGGAGAAATAATGACTTTAGAATATATTACAGAAACTATATCAGTTGCATAGCGATCCATCTCCATTCATATCAGGAGATAAATTAGCTGCAAAAGAATTATTTCATGGGATATATAATAGATGTAACATTAGATCAAATACAACAACAAATGATTAATATAGCTACTAGCTACCAAGTTTATTAGGAATAAAGGTTAGCTTTTCGTTGGTATTGTATTGTTCAGATGTCATGCCCTTCAAACAAATCATGCAATTCTGAAAATCCAAAACTAAAATATATTGTTAAACTAGATTCAATGATAGACCACAAGTCCTAACAGGATTCATCAAAACCATAAAATAATATGTAGTAGTATGTGCAGAAACAAAAAACTAGCAGGAAAGCAGCTTTACTCTTGCCTTGAGCCATGCTTCTTTCAAGCATTGATAACTGAGAAAGTATCCTTTTATTTGGGCCCTATTCAACAAATTAAGAAATCATGTACCCATCAGAAATCACCAAAACTTTACACAGCTGCACAACTTAATCGTGTCCAAAACTCTTTCTTTTTTTTTTTATTCAAGAAATTACCGTAACCATGAGACAGACCTTGCTTAGGGCAAGTGTATAACAATTCTTTGCCGAAGCTAAATCGCCCTTCTTCCAAATGCAATTCCCCAAACTTAACCAAGCATCTATAAGTGATGGATTCAACTTCACCTGTAAAGCAAAATAACACCTAAAAAATTTCAGACAATAGAGAAAGCCTATGACATTAAAACGATAGAACCACCTAAAAATCAAATAATCAAAGCAAATCAAGAAAAATCTATTAATTTATATCCCCCCCCCCCCCCCCCCCCCCCCCCCAACACACACAAAAACCCACAACTTATTTCTTGACTTACAGCTTTAGAGAGATGATCCTCTGCTTCTTTCTTATACTCAGGAAACACATCCAGTATTTTTCCTCTCAAATACTCATAAGTTGCTCTTTGCATTGGCGATTTCCTCTTCTCTGCAACATTAATAAATAAATAAACCGATGCACATAAATACCATTAATATAAAAAAAATCGTTACCAGGAGGAATTGAATCGAGCAGTTGGAGGGCGAATGTTGAGTCTGTGGTAAGTTTGGAGGTTTTATCATCTGGGTAAGGCGGAAAAAATGTTTCCCGAATATTGTAGAGCTCATCGGCAGCTTTTGATGCCTCTGCAAACAAATCTTGTGCGTTTACTCTTCTTTCAGTGCTCATCTTTGTCGAAGATTATCAACTCATTAACAGACCCAGATACCGTCTATGTTTATCAAATTTCTTTAAATATTTTGACCCTGTTTCCGCCCGTTTTATGGATACTTCATTTTATTTTTATTTTTTCAAAAATCATTTTAAATTGTGTATTATTCAATAAAATAATATTACATGTAAATAATAAAAAATTATTTTTAATCATACATACTCCAAATATTACCGTTCAAAAATACATTTTTCTTTTCTCAAAATTACCAAATTAGTCTGTTAAAAAGTTATTTAACAATGCTAGCGTCAAATCACTTAGGCCATGCCTATGATTTTTTCTATTGGTCTTACCCATTTTGGGTGACATTAATTCTTTTATGCACCGATTTCTAGTAATTTAAAAATCACTCAAATTAGTATAGTGTAATTTTGATTAGTTCTCTTACCAAATTGATAGATTTTGATCGTTTATCATATTATCTTTTAATATTATTGTCTATAAAATAATTATTTTCAATCAACATGTTTTGTTCAAAATTAACTTGTAAATAAAAATGTAATAACCCAAAAATTATTTGTAAGCAAAAAAATTGAATTATAATTAAAATATTAGTCATATAAAATAAAAAATTAGTTTTGTATAAAAAATTGTTTATGATGTAATAATACAAAAATTCACTTATAAAATATAAAAAGTTACTTATAAGTAAAAAAAAATTAACTTGTGCAATTTTAAAGTTTACTTATATGTAAAAAATATTAACTTCAAATTTTAATTAAATTTTTAAATTTATTTAATTTTTTAAGCTAAATATTAATTTCTATGTAAAAAATTACTTATAAGAAAAATATTACTTGTGAGTAAAAAATTTCATACAAGGAACTATATATTTAAAATTTCATTCAGTCACATATATGAAATTTAAAAAATAAATAAAAGAAATTTTCAAAATCAATGAATAATAAACTCCTAAAAATGAGTTGGACTGTTTTAAAATTGCTACTAAAATCATTCAAATCGATACTTTAAAAAACGTTCATGGACTTAAGGATTAAATTGCATTATTTGAAATAATTGATGTTTTTGATTCAATAACTACATTAATTGAGCTCTGAAGCAAAGAATTTGATAGAGGTGGACAAAATGTTCACACCAAACCAAAATCAAACCATACCAAACGAATAATAATAATAATGGTTTTGATTATTCGAACCGAGAATCAATTGTTTTTATTTTGGTTTTAGTTCTAATTTGATCTGGATCATTGGAGACTGCCTATTAATTGTGTATACCATAATTTTTTATTCATTCGAATCATTTCTTGTTCGTTCATTTTCAATTTACTCGACGCCGCATTTCATCACATTATTGGAGGAGACTATCAAAATCGAAAAATGGAATTGGTGAGTCACTTAAAAAGCCTTTAAACTATTTTTACACCCTGGTTGTTTGATGAATTATTTGTGTTCTTCACAAACAGAAAATATTCAATAAACATTCATGGAATATTAAACGTTAATTGTTGCTAGTAAAAGTAGACTATAAAAGATTTTTATAATCAATCCTTTATTGTGGGGGTGTGTCATCGACTGCTACAATTAATCTAGTGAATCGGTGTTATTACTTATCAGACATTCTTTTGTATGAGAATGGAAATTATTTTGTGTATTCAAATTATGATTATATTTTGGTTGTTAGTTTGGACTTTTGTGATCTTTAATGATTGATAATTGAACTTGCTAAAAAATTGATGTTTATTTTTTTAATTTAGGAATATATTATTAACTTAGGATACAGTGTAAGTATGAAGATTTAAGAAATGAAACTATAGCCAAACCAAATCAAATCAAAACCGAATTGTTGATTACGATTTGGTTCCATATTTAAAAAATAATAATAATAATAACCATTTGGGAAATTAATAAAAAAATTATTGGTTCGATTCGATTCTCTTGAAACTAAAACCAAATGGAACCATGTCCACCCCTTTGATTTGATTTGGAATCAAATTTAAATTAGAATTTGTTGGTGTCCTAACTTACAATACCAACTCAGATTTACCTTAATTTAAGAAGAACTTATGGAGATTCAATAGTCACTTCAACAAGGAAGAACTAAGAGATCACCAAGTCGGCTCAACCCATGACAAGTCATCTCTATTCCATGAGTTCGACCCAGACACGTCGTTCAACACATGGTATGACACGACCCGTCCCCCATCACCCAAATGGACCTGACACGTGTCGCGCGCCGATGGTAGATACCAGTTAAATGCCGGACCCACCACCAAGGCAACCATAATGTAACCTCGGTATATAGCTTCTTTTAACCAAAAGGAAGTTTTATAAAAAATTTGACAGAGTCTCCTTTAAAAAATGACACTATTTTCCGTTCTGTTAGCATAAAAATTTCCAATCACCCATATACCAACATCATAAAATCAATTGCTCGATCAACTAACAATGTCTATATCACCATGCATCATAACTGCTTCTCAATGACATAATAGCGACGTAGTTTAGTTTACAATATTCCATCGTGATAGTAGATACATTTAAGTACAAAATTCCCAAAAATGAAGCAAAATGTTCGCTTGATGATTACAGTCTTAAGCAAAAGAACCTACAGTAGGTGATAGTAGTGGCTGTAAAAACTATCAATATAATCTTCACCCCTGCTAGTCAACTGCCTCCTATAAAGAAAATGTTAAGAAAATAAATGAAATAATAATCCCAGTGAGTTGAATGTTTATACAATGGTTATACAATCATTTATGTACGTATATTCATTTATAAAAGAAAACTAATTTTTCAATCATCATGATGTCCTTGTTACACTGGAAAGCTGTATCCTAACATCTTATAAATTCATAATGCGGGTACTAAATCATAATTTAGACTCAAGCTGATATCAAAGAAAATGATAATAATTGATACAACACATTGAGCAAGTACACTAATCAAATTCAGTAAAGTGAAACCATAATCTAAATTCCATAAGCTAATTTGTAAGCTAGGACTGTAAACTGAAAGTTAATAACCCACTATATACTGAATCATCACATCATAATATATCCCATGTAGTCATCAGCTAATGATCTGAAAGCTCTAGCCATATGCACATAAATGGCTGATCAACACCTCTGTACACGGTTGTAGCCCATCAGTGCACGAAGTGAAAATACATAATCATCTTTATACACGGTCGTAGCCCCTCAATGTATAAAGTGGAAATAACATAATCATCCTTATACATGGCTGTAGCCCCTCAGTGCATAATAGGTACCCTTACACACGGCCGTAGCCCCTCAGTGGGTAAAAGTCACCTTTATACACGGCTTTAGCCCCTCAGTGTATAGGAGTCAAATACACAACTCTAGTACACGGCCATAGCCCCTCAGTGCACTAGAGTAAGATAACTACATTGGGGTATTTTCTGATATCATCAACATAATCATATTCATTTACCAATCTCTCAAAATTAAGACCTTTAGTGCAACTAATATGCTTCTCTACAATTTTGGAATCATATAAACATTCATATTAAATAAACATGTTTATAAATTTATAAGGTAAAAATCTTATTTTAGCAAGTAAATTTTCCACTCACTCAAAATAAGCTACCGTCTAGAACGATCTGTAAGCTTGTCCAATTTCTTCGTCACCACCTGAAATACCATACAAGATAGCTAATTTAACTATTGTCAAGTCAAGAAACCTCTAACATCTAATGCTATAACATTACAACTAAATTTTCTCGATACTAGAATAAATGTCCCAATTTATTCCCTTAATCAAGTGGGTCTAACTACACCTTCTAGTCCATTTATTAATAACCAATACATTAACACCACCTTCAATCCAATAATAAATGCAATTATCCACTTCCAACTTGTAAAGCTAGCAATCAATACTAAAACCAATTTAATATACCTACTGTTCCATAAAATCATGCTTTCTAGTAAGCATTTCATCAATACAATACTTCCCACTAACAAAACTTATACAAACATTTAACTAAAAATCTAGGGTTTGCCCAAAAATTTCATTTCTTACCTTAATATCAATGGAGACTAAATAACCAGTAATCTCAAGCTCCAATAGTACTCATATCTCATAAATCTGAAAACTTAACCACAATTTAAACCTTAGAATATTAACATAATATACCTCTATTCCTAAAAATATAACAAGGAAAATAAGAAAAATTCGAGTTCAAAACACCCAATTTTCATTCTTCTCCTTTTCCTTCTCTTTCTCTTCCTCTTTTTCCCTTTTTTCTTCTCTTTTTCGGTCTTTTTCTTCTCCTCAGCCTTTGGTTCTACCTTCTGCATGTAGGTGTGTAATGTGTGAGGAAAAAGGGGTTGAAATGGGTCTACAATATGCTAAGTGATGGCAATTTTGCACAATAAACCCCCTAGCTTCCAATGTTGTATAAGTAAGTCCTCAACTTCCATTTAATCCATTTTAAAACCTTATATATTTCCAATTACAAGATAAACCCCAAAAAAATAATTTAGTCCAATTAAGTTCATATTGACCTTGACTTTGACAATTTCACCTTTGACTTTGACTAATTAAAATAGGGTTATTACATGGTAGGTCAGGTCGGCCATGCCTACCGTCATTCAGAAACATCATCATTACAATTTTGAATATATGTCTCATAAGTGATGTCATCATCACCCTGATGACTACTCCCAAAGCGAAAGTGCACATATGACGTCGCAAATCTTTTTCAACCAATCAGAAATCAACAATAATTGCTAAGCAACGGGTTATCGTGACCTCAGCCATGATGACCTGTTCAGCCAACCTCAACAACCAATCAGTATTTTTAAATTTGGAAGGTGGAACACACTTCTAGGTCGATATTGTAGATGATGTGGCGTTGGGTGGCCAAGTTGCTTAATTAAAGGCCTATAAATAGATGACAATAGTATTCTTCAGGAAGAAACTCAACGTACTTCTTGTATACACTTCTCATTTACTTCAATCAATGCAAACACTCTTTTTTTTTTTTACTATTTCAGCAATATACCTCTTACAAATTATCACTTAAGTTGACAAAAAATGTACATATCCCAATGATACAAGTTTTCCCAAAAAATTTCAAGGATAGAATGATTTTACTAAAGTCAGACATCCCCAACTTTCTTCCATAAGAGAGGCCATCGAATACCTCATATATATTGTGCAAAGAATAGAGTAAAAGCATACCACTATTATCCTTTGTGGCCGATACCGAAGTGGAATCCTTTGTATAGGGAAAATGGGCGATCTTTTATTTGTAGGTGTTGACACACGAAAAATGCAGCCCAAAATCAAAGGGAAGTCCAATTGAGAAACACAAGATGAAGGCCCAATTGAAACCAATTAAAAGGCCTAGGAAGAAAAGCCCAATCTGGAAACTTGAGGAAAGGCCTGAGTATTGGAAGCCCGAGAGCAAAAGAGTATCATCGCCCAAAACCGCAGGACGCCCAGAGGCTGAACGAATGTAGTACTGCACAATCGCCCAGGGCGATAGCCTCATTGTCGCCCATATCCTCAAGTCGCCCAGAATCAAACAAGTCTATAAAGGGTACAGTTTATCCAATTCAGCAGTTACGGAAGCAGTTGTCAAGTAAACCCGACACGCCCCACGATCCAGAAACAGCAAGAGTAGTGGCAACAGTTACTAAGTAACTTCTCCCCAAATAAGCAGTTTCTCACTAAAGAAATGAATGGTCACGAAGGTAATTGAGTAGTTCCAAGCAGTTTCGACAACCAAGAGATGCCCATGAAGTATAAAAGGAAGTAAAGTCGTAGAAGAAAAAAGCCCCGAATCAAAAACTCTCGACAAGAGAATATGTAATTTTTATTTCCTTAGTTTAAATTTAATCATTTCTCAGTACTCGTGTACTTGCGCCCCTTGGAGGCGTTTTGTCTACTTTTTTCCAATTGTAGCTCTTCACTAGTAAACGCACCCCTTTTTGGGATTTTGTCTCAAGAGGTTTGTTCCTTACACAATCATCTGACCCCTTTCTCTCGTAATTGTTGGCGGGTTGCAAAACGCGCGAAAGTAATTTGGCACGCCCGGTGGGACAGTTGGTGTTTTGTAAGTGAAGATACAAAAAGAGAAGAGATATCATGCCTCATAAAAATTCCGATAAGGAACCAGCAAGTCAAGGAGTAGTCCAGTCTGTAGTTGAGCGATACGAGGAGCAACAACATTCCCCACAGACAGATGGACAAAGTCAAAGCAGTCACAGCCGCTACGAACCAATGACAGAATTGAGCCCTCGCACAATGCGTGCATTGCTGGGAGAACTCACGCAGGATGTCGTTGAACAGGTAAATTTACGTAGCATTCATAATATGGAGAAGTTTACCCAAAACGAGAATAGGCATTTTGATAATATGGCTAAACAACTGAATACGTTGAATGAAATCATGAATAAGTTGGTAAGCCAAATGTGTCAACCTGTTATGCCTATAGATAATCACTTCCAGTCTAGGACTATCGTGGGGCATACTTCGCCATACAATTCCCTTGGTGTAAAGTCCGGCCCAAATCTGGAGCCACCTTTTTGGCCCTTCTACGTCGAACCCAGGGGGAAACGGGACCTTGAATTTGAGTAATAATAACACTACGTCCAACCTGGGGGGTAATACAAACGTGAGAGATAATGTCCCAAACAACGGACAGAATGGTTTACGTATGAATGAAGGTCTAAGCACTCAATTTAACAGTCATAATAGCCCGAATAATGGCACTTTTATTGCCAATCAGGGGCAAACTACTAGGCCTCCCACGAATCAGCCAGTAAATCAACCAATTGGAAACCCATATGACCCTAACGCCGTGCTAAGAAACCAAATTATGAAAATAGTGCAAGATCAAATAGCAGTTGGGGTACGCCCGGTGATTAGGCCAATGTCATACCCTGATTGGATAGATCAGGCATATCCATGGCCTAGAGGGTATAAAGTACCGGAATTCTCACTATTTACTGGTCTAGGAGAAGTGTCTACGCTAGAACATGTAGAGCGATTCACGTTGCAAAGTGGTGAGGTGAATGAATATCATAAGTTGAGGTTGTTCCCAAGTTCTTTAACAGGGGTAGCTTTTTCTTGGTTTATTAATTTGCCAGCAAACTCCGTCCAAACTTGGCAGCAAATGGAGCAATTATTCCATGCTCAATTTTACAAAACTGAGTCTGAGGTTACACTGGCCGATTTGGCGAATTTAAGTCAATTGCCTAACGAATGGGCAGAAAAGTTCCTACAAAGGTTCAAAACGGCCAGAAGTAAATGCTTTGTGCCTTTGCCAGAAAAGGAATTTGTTAAAATCGCACAAAGTTCTTTAAGCTTTGATTTAAAGAAGAAATTCCAGGATAGGGAATTTCCAGATTTATTCCAACTTAGTGCAAACGTCGTTAGGTATGAGCGACTGGTAAGAGAGGAAGAACAGATGAAAAATTCCAGTAAAGGGACTTATTACAAAGACCCGAATTTCAACGTTCATACTGTCGATGATGGTTATTATGACCAAACAGAAATATGTTTGGCTGAGTTAGTAAAGGGAGAAGCATATACTTGTCCCATACTAGTTAAGCCAAAAATAATAGGCAAAGATGAACTTGTAAAGGGTGAAAACAGAAAGGCGCGAACGTTCTCGTTCGACGTAACCAAAGCTGACCTTATATTCGACAAATTATATAAGGATAAGCAGATAAAGTTGAGCGACAAGCACAAATTGCCAGACCCTGAACAAATTAAGGGTAAAAAATACTGTAAATGGCATAATGCATGGTCACATGCGACTAATTATTGTGTGGTTTTTCGCCATGTGTTGCAGGATGCTATTGAATCAGGACGAATCACGTTCGAAGAAAAAAAAAAGATGGCGGTGGATGAAAATCCTTTCCCACGGCCATTGGCAATGAACATGTTAACAACTGGTTTGAAAAACAAATTGTCAAGGTTTAAATTGGTGATTGATGACGAAGAAGAAGAATCCAAACCACATCCCAGCGTTTTTGAACGCATCAAAGGGAAGGAGCCCAAACAGGGCGAGGAAGTACTCTGCGATAGGTGTAAACATGAGTTGAAAGCGAGTACAGGGCCACCCATGACGCGGCAATTCTACCATCGCTCTGACTCCATGCCTGTCGCTCAGCCGTCAGGGGGCAAAGGGTGCCGTTTTATAGAGGATTACCTAGAGAAAGGGGGTTTGGATCGGCCAGTCAAGGAAGGACGTTTAGGCCGCAGCCTCGCCAACCCAATGTATGGCATTCGTTCCAGTATAATGCAGGGAGAGTGGTGCCTTTCAACGAAATGACTAGAACCCAGTAAAGACATTTCCAACGTAATTACGGGCGGATGATGAGGCAACAGCAAGGAAAATCACGCCCTAGAGCGCCCAAACCACTCAGAATGGCCAATGAAAATGTTTTTGAAGACAGTGAAGAAACAGGCACTAGCGAATCAATGGGAGAATTGCCAGAAAGCTCGTCTGGGAGATCAAAGTTCGAACGAAACAGGAAAGATGAAGATGATCCCGACCAACCTCTAACCATCCAGTTTGGCACGTTACCTCCTGTCCTGGCTAATAACTACTTGTTGGCCGACGAATTCAAAAGCAAAGAAAAAGAGGACAGTGAGGAGGAAACTTGTGTGCTAGTCTGCGATAAAGGCCAAACGTCCAGAGAAATGTGTGATGATGAAGAGGACGATGGTATGACAGATGTTGAAGAAGAAATTGATTTAGAAGCAGAGAGACGGAAAATGGGAGTGTCGCGCAACACCCTGTTGAAACAACTGCACCAAGAAGGAGTCCGCGAAGTGGATCTGTTGGGAGAACCATCTGGCCGACCGTTTGATCTCTATGTGTTGTATGGGACGCCAAAAAGGAAAAAGAGGGTACCTCGCCCTGAAAAATATGGATCACCCCCTAGAATAATGCCTCCTCCTACAAATTGGGTAACTGAGGAAAAAATACTGGAAAAAGAGAAGGAAAAAACCCAAGGAAAGAAGGCTCGGTGCGATATGTTGCACGTCGATCTATCACCAAAAGATAGCCCGTCAGAAAATAGGCAGGAAGTGGAAATAGACGCTGTTGAAAAAGTCATCTTCAACAAACCAGCTATGAGATTAACCAAACACTTAAGACCACTGTACGTCAAGCCTGGTTAATGGGGTACCAGTAGTAAAAGTACTTATTGATAATGGAGCGGCTATAAACACCATTCCAGCTAGGATGATGAGGAAATTTACTAAGACAGAGAGCGACATGATCCCAACAGAAGTCATTCTTACAAGTTTTAACGGCGGGGAAACTTCAGCAAAAGGAGTTATGCCATTGGATATAACTGTAGGGACAACCACCAGGACTACTGTTTTCTTCGTGATAGACGGCCCCACCAGCTACAACGTGCTACTAGGAAGAGACTGGATCCATGGCAGTCGATGTATTCCCTCATCACTCCATCAATGCTTAGTCTTCTGGAACGACAAAGGTGAAGCAGAGGTGGTGCAAGCAGATCATAGACCCTTTGTGGAGGAAGCAAATTCAGTAGAGAGGTTCATGTATGAAGGGAATTATGGGCCTGTCAGAGTGGTTCAAGCTGGGGAAGAAACTCAAATTACTGCCCGAAGCGAGGAGCCATTCTCAGTGGATTCATTCACTGAAATGTTTAATCAAATGAGGCCAAACATAGTAGCCTTGGAAGAGCCAGTAATTGGCAAAAAAGAAGCCAAACAACCTTAAATGAGTTTTCAACAACAAAAGCAAGAGGCCGAGATTCAGGCCTTCAAAGCCAAGTTGATGGCTTTCAATAAAGAATGTGAATGTATGAAGAAAGAAGAAGCGGCGTTAAAGATGCTGAGGGACAAATTAATGGTGTCCGAGATGGAGCAGAGCTTGGACTGGGAAGTTCATAAAGTGGATTGTCTGGAAGAGCAAATTCCTCTGAGCGATGTGGATGATGAAGCGACGAAGATCCCCAAGTCAGGATATGCACAAGCTCAAGACCCCTTGGTCAAGGTTAACATTGGTGAGGAAGGAGAGGATCGCCCAACGTTTGTCAGCCAGATGCTCCCTCATGAGGTTAGTACTAGATTAATCGCTTTATTAAAAGAATATAAGGATTGTTTTGCTTGGGAGTATGAACATATGCCTGGTTTGGATAAAAACTTAGTAGAACATAGGTTGCCGACTAAATCAGATTTTAAGCCTCATAAACAACCTCCTAGGCGTTTCGCTCCCAATATACTACCGGAGATCAAAAAGGAAATAGAGCGATTACTAAAAACAGGTTTTATTAGAACAACCAGATATGTGGAATGGTTATCTAACATAGTTCCAGTATTAAAAAAGAATGGCAAGTTGAGGGTATGCATAGATTTCAGAAATTTGAACTTGGCTACGCCCAAAGACGAATATCCAATGCCTACAGTAGATTTTCTAGTAGACTCCACTGCAGGGCATGTGATGTACTCTTTTATGGACGGGTATTCGGGATACAATCAAATCTACATAGCTGACGAAGATGTACACAAAACTGCATTCAGATGTCCTGGGTCTTTAGGGTGCTTCGAATGGGTAGTAATGCCGTTTAGACTAAAAAATGCAGGGGCAACTTATCAAAGAGCAATGAATCTAATTTTTCACGATATGATAGGCAAATTTGTGAAAGTTTATGTAGATGATATAGTGGTCAATCTGTTAAAGAAGAAGACCATTTCGAACAATTGCGATGTTCATTTGAACGAATAAGGCAGCATAAACTAAGATTGAACCCTTTGAAATGCGCGTTTGGCGTGAATGCGGGAAATTTCCTTGGATTCCTAGTACATAAAAGAGGGATTGAACTTGATACGAATAAAGCGAAAGCCATCTTAGAAGCTAAGGCTCCTAGCAATAAAAAGGAGCTGCAAAGGTTTTTAGGCCAAATCAATTTTCTAAGACGCTTTATATCTAATTGTACAGGGCGAACGAAAGCATTTTCGCCTCTCCTAAAGTTGAAAAATCAAGACGAATTCGTCTGGAAAGAAGAATATCAAAAGGCTTTTGAAAGCTTGAAAACATACTTAACAAGCCCACCAGTGTTGGTATCACCAATCCAAGGGCGGCCGATGAAATTGTACGTATCGGCTGAACGAGAATCGATAGCTGGGATGGTTGCACAAGAAGACCAATTTGGTGAAGAAATGGCGATTTATTATTTAAGTAGGCGGTTAACCAAATGTGAATGTAATTATTCTGCTTTCGAGAAGTTGTGTCTCGCATTATACTTCACATGTACAAAATTAAGGGCCTATTTACGGCCTGTGACAGTCTATCTAATTTCCAAAGTTAATTTGTTCAAATACATGTTTTCTCGCCCTATTTTACATCAACGGGTGGGTCTTTGGACTTTAGCACTGTCAGAATTCGAAATAATGTATGTGCCCCAAAAGGCAGTTAAAAATCAGGCCTTGGCTAATTTTCTGGCCGACCATCCATGCCTTGATGTGCCTAACGAAATAGAACTTGAGGTTGATTCATTTGAATTAAAACCATGGGTTTTATACTTTGATGGATCGAAAACTTCTAAAGGAGCAGGAGTAGGAGTGGCTTTGATAAATCCTTTAGGGGTTTGCTATAAGTTCGCATTTACCTTGGACAGAATCTGTACTAATAATCAAGCCGAATATGAAGCCTTAATTGTAGTTTTGGAGTTGATGGTAGATATGAAAGTAACAATTGGTGATCCATCAATTGACCGGTGATTTCAAATGCCAAAGTGACTCTATTATAAGCTTATACGAAATCGCCCAGAGTTGTTGGAAGAATTCGACCAAGTGGAACTTCAATGTGTTAGTAGAATGTACAATGATATGGCCAACGAGTTGGCCCAATTGGCTTCTGACTATTCAAAGGCGATGAGTTGGAAATCTACCTACGAATACGGAACTATATTGCCCGTTGTTCAGCGGAGGGCAAGGAAAACCGAAATTCAATGCATAGAAGATGGGGTCGCACTGGATTGGATAGATGAGATTAAAGAATCCTTCAAAGAGCTTGATGGGCGAGTTGATAGAAGAACGAAATTACGTCTGTTAAACTATGCATTAATAGACGAAGAATTGTTCAAAAAACGTTCTGATGGTGTGTTATTAAAATGCGTGAACTTACAAGAGGCTAAGACAATTATGGCTGAAGTGCACGATGGGATATGTGGAGCCCATCAGGCCGGCCAAAAGATGAGATGGCTAATTATTAGAAGTGGTTATTTTTGGCCAAAGATGGGTGAATCGTGTGTTCGATATGCAAAAAGTTGTTTAGCATGCCAAAAATATGGTCCAATACAGAGGGCACCAGCAAGCAACATGACACCCATTATCAAACCTTGGCCGTTCAAAGGTTGGGCGATAGACTTGATATGAAAGATTTACCCCCCATCGTCCAAACAACACACCTTTATTATAGTCGCTACGGACTTTTTCACCAAGTGGGTCGAAGCAGTGCCTCTAAAGGAAATCACCCAGAAAAGTATCATAGAGTTTCTCCGGGACCATATCATCTACAGATTTGGAATTCCGCAAACTCTAATGACAGATCATGGGACTTCCCTAAATGGAGATCAGGTGAAGGAATTCTTGAGCGAATTTGGAATTAAATTGGTAAATTCCACACCATACTACGCTCAATCAAACGTTCAGGCAGAATCAGCTAACAAGATTCTGAAATCTATCATAAGAAAGATGATAGATGAAAATGCCAAAAATTGGCACGAATGCTTGAACAAGGCCTTATGGGCTTATAGAACATCGCCCCGTTCAAGCACCAACATTACGCCTTTCCAACTCACTTATGGGCAGGAGGCTGTATTGCCCGTGGAAATCAACGTGCAATCTATAAGGGTGCGTCGGCAACACGAGTTAGGCGAGAATGAGTACAAGGAATCGTTGATTCAAAATTTACTAGAATTAGACGAATTGAAGTTAGATGTGCTAGACAGGTTGCAAGTCCAGAAACAAAGGGTGGCTAGATTTTACAACAAGAAAGTTATAGCCAAGTTTTTTAGTGCGAACGAATTAGTTTGGAGGGCAATGCTTCCTTTAGATAGTAAAGACCCAAAATATGGCAAATGGTCGCCAAATTGGGAAGAGCCGTTTAGAGTAAAGAGTGTGTTGCCTAATGGAGCTTACCACTTGGAGGATTTAGATGGTACTAGGCATATAAGATTTATTAATGGTAAGTACTTGAAGAAATATGTGCCTTCCCTTTGGGAAAGTGAACAGATAGATACATAAGTGATAAGATTGCAATTGTAATGTAGTCATGCCGAGCGATGGCAGTACACAAATTGGACGATCACGTTCTAAATAGGAAAGTAAACAGATAGATGCATAAGTGGTAAAATTGCAATTGCGATGTATTCATGTCAAACGATGGCAGTAAATAAATTGGACGATCACGTTCTAAATAAAGTCAGAAAAACAGGGCACATTCAAAAATAAAGTCCTTTATTACCAAATGTTCCTTACAAACCATTCTTCACAAGAATTAAGGGACACGATCAAAATACAAGACGAAACATGCTACAAAATGTCTTCTGTTTGGTGGGAACAGAAAGAGTGAAACCAGTACGGCCAGCCCTTCAGTCTATGACCGAATAAGAGGGTCAACTGCTCCCACAACCTTCCTAAGTGCATTGCTGCAATGGTAGGCGAGGAGAAGCAGCCCTTCAGTTTATGGCCGATTAAGAAGGCTCCTTAACCTTCCTAAATGCATAGCTGCAATGGTAGGCAAGGAGGAGTACCCTTAATAGACAAACTGACGGCAAGAATCTTGCTTCAGTTTGAAAGAACATTTCATATACCTCCCATACCAAAAGTGATATCAAAGCAAAAGGGACGAGTCAAGAAACCCATCCCTATAGAAGAGGAAAGTGTTGGTAAATAATCGAAATGCCATGCAGTGGCAGGAGGTGTTGATGGCAAGAAATTGAATTTGAAAAGGCATGAAGATGAAAATGATTAGTATAAACATGCATATTTATAGGGGCTGGAAGATGAAAAGCCAGAATGTGGAAGGTCACATTTATGATCGGTGAGTGAAATCAATATGGCCCAAAGATTTAGGGAAGAAAAATTAAGTGTCAAAGGAATATGCATGGATGTTGGCATAAAGATTAGGTACGAGGAAAATTGACGGTCAAAGATAAATGCCGCTTCAAAATAATTGTTCATCAATGATGATGAATGACATCAAATTACAAAAAACCAAGGCAGTCAGCACGAAAGAGTTACAAAGATTAAAACAGTAAATGTTTAGTTACAATTCGCCCCAGGCTGAGCGCATCTGCTGCCTAAGTTTATCCCACTCTTCGCTCTGCCTAGAGGAAAGGATACCTAACTCTTTCACCAAGTCATCATCAACCTCCAACTTTTGGTACTGCTCCAATAGAGATTTGGTCTTAGCAATTCCTTGGGATGCAGTACGCCTCTTGGCCGCCATCCTCGCCCTGCAGTCGTTCATTTTCGCTTGTAGCTCCTTCATTTCAGCAGCCAGGCTCAACATCAAGGAATCCTCCACTACAATCTCTGAAGAGACCTCAGTCAAATCGGCCTGGTTCTTGTCAATTTCCTTGACTAGGGACTCTTTCTCAGAAGAAGCGCGGAGGTATTGGGCACTTCTGGCCTTCAATTCTGCGTTCTTGGCCAACAAAGAAACGACGTCGGCATGAAGAACCCTCAACTTCATCTTAAAGTCAGTAGAAATGCTGGGCGACGGGGGCGAAAGTGCTTGCAGTAGGTTCGCGGTCAACATATCTAGCTTGGTTTTTTTATGAGCAGCGCTGGCACGACCGACCTCCATGTCCATGAAGGAGACATACTCAAACAATGCCTGTTTGAGAAATGTCATTTTCTCGTTCGCAGGGGTGGAGGATGACGCAGAGGACGTTTTCATGCGTGCCCAGGACGTGAGTAAGTCTTGGATGGAATTAAGAATACTATCGGATTCCTGCAAAGGAAGTTACCAATGTTGAAGGTTTTTCAATACGACAAAGCAAAGTCGAAAATAAGAGCGAAGTAAAAAGACCTCATCGGCAGTGGTAGGAAATTCAGACATTCCCCATATTTCTTCCATCACTTGGGGAGATTTCCCTTTGGCTGGACAGGAAGGACCTTCCCCACCAGACGAAGCTACAGGAACCTCTGCACGTTTCACACCGCAGTAAATCAATGAGACAGCAGCGACAAAAGGGCCAAGGCACCAAAAGTAAGCATTACCTTCTAGTTCCACGCTTGGAGGGTCGACACCCTGAGAAAGAGGATTTGTTGGTGATGGGGGTGTTGGAACTTGACGCCCGGGCAACGCAGCTTCGACAGGAAAGGGTGAAGAAGAATCTGCCAAAACTATAGCCTTGGAAGGAGAAGCCGAATCTTTCTGAAAAGTTTTAAAGCAAACCATTACCGCATGAAAAGAAACAGCCTGTGAAGTAGATGAAATTCAGTTACCTTTCTCCTAACAATGAGGGGAGTGTCATCATCATCATCATCATCTTGCAGAGATATTACAGATGCAGCTGGCCGTTTACGACTGGGGGCACCTTTAGAAACAGCAGACTTCGAAGTTGAGGATGAAAGAGTAGAACGTGTAATACGAGAGGGGGACGCAAGGACCTTACTGGGTAAAGGGACAACAGAAGTTGGAGTATTACCCTGTTTATCCAGCAGGTGGAAAGCGCGATTCGCATCAGTTGGAAACAATCTTTGTTTCACCGACGGCCACAATCGAGCAAAAAGAGGATGAATAACGGCAGTAGGATTAAAAGGGGCGAAAGTAAAGCCGGTGGCCAAGAGTTTATTACGGGCATCTATGGCTTGGGCTTCCGTTTTGTTGAGGATGTAAAAGCGATCTGTTAAGTTATTGGAATAGCAAGGAGGGACATGCCACATTTGGCCAAAACCAAGTTGGCGAGCACAAAATTGGGGTGCGTATATCTCTACCCCCGCTTTGGCATTGGTTCCCACCAGAATGTCATGAAACAATTCCCTCCCTACCAAAAATTGAACCCAAACAGGCATAAATGCATCTGCCTCGTCCAAAGTAGAAGGAGGCCGTACAAAGGGAGGAATTTGCTCAGAAGGAAAATGGAAGAATGAAAGAGTTGAATTCAAAGTATAAAAGAAAGTGAAAACGTCTCTCACAGACATATTTACAGGGCTCAATTGATGAATGAAAAGCCCGTAGCAAGTAACATCACGAAAAGGAAAATGTGGGGTACCCAGTTGGGGAAAATAAGATCTCAACCACAATTGAGCAAGCCATAAAGGCCCACTACTAGTGGGAGATGCATTGTTTTTCGGTTGGAACTGGAGCATAGCCATACCCCTATAAAGGGCAGCCAGGAGGAATGAACATAGGTTCAAAGGTCTACCCCGAGCCAATTCATGAGATAAAGGCAAGTAGCTCATGGAAGGTTTCAAACTGGGAACACAGAGAACATATTTACAGAGCCAGACTTGGAGAAAAGCGACTCGCTCAGAATGGCAAGGTTCAGAGACAGCAGTGACATAACCGCCCTGCATGCTCGAATAAGATTCAGTAAGTTTCTTGTCAAATTTTGGGGCAGCACCAGAAATTAGCATACCAGGAAAAATGGTATCGCCCAGAGGTGGGAGATTCAACAGAGCCCCAACGTCTCTCAAGGTAATGGTCATGGGACCAAGAGGGAAAACAAAGGTATTAAATTCAGGAGACCAAAAACTCAGTGCGATTGGAAAAAGCACGGGGTCATACGTTGGGGGAAAAAGGGTAACCTCCAGTAAGTCCAAAATTTTAGCACGTTCAAAAATCAATTTAGTGGGACCATGAGCCACCATACGTGCATGCCATCTACGGAAGGATGCATCAGTTTTAGGCCAAGTGCGAATACCTTTATCATGGATTGGCCTCAATGGAAAAGACTGCGAAAAGGAGAGATCTTCGGAACACGGGAACAAATGACCTACCGCAACCCGTTCAATGGCTTCAGCATCATTAAACGACGGCCCCAAATAAAACTCGTTGCGGTCAGCATTGGATTGTGAAAGAAAAGACGGGTTCACATATGGTTTTGTGAAAAGGGTTTGGAAATCCTCAAAACTGAAAACATTGTCCGAGGGAGTTTGAGAAGTAGTCATTATGGTGAAAAATGGAAGTTGCTCTCGAAACTTGTCTGGTTTAAATTGAAGGTTGCAGCAATGAAGATTGTGAAATGACGAGAGAGAAGTGTAAGACTACAGAGATGTAAATGAAGAATGTCGCGTACTTTCGGGTTTTAAGGGTTTGTAACGTCGCAGTCCTTCAGGCGATAAAACGTACGCGATGGTTGAAATTCTGGGGAAGTTCAAATGTTGCGGGAAAAATACAGAGTGAATATGGCAAAATTAATTATTAGTATTAATTCTGCCATATTGGGAGGTAATTGTTGACACACGAAAAATGCAGCCTAAAATCAAAGGGAATTCCAATTGAGAAACCCAAGATGAAGGCCCAATTGAAACCAATTAAAAGGCCCAGGAAGAAAAGCCCAATCTGGAAACCTGTGAAAAGGCCTGAATATTGGAAGCCCAAGAGCAAATGAGTACCATCGCCCAAGACTGTAGGACGCCCAGAGGCTGAACGAATGTAGTACTGCACAATCGCCCAGAGCGATAGCCTCATTGTCGCCCAGATCCTCAAGTCGCCCAGAATCAGACAAGTCTAAAGGGTATAGTTTATCCAATTCAGCAGTTACGGAAGCAGTTGTCAAGTAAACCCGACACGCCCCACGATCCAGAAACAGCAAGAGTAGTGGCAACATTTACTAAGTAACTTCTCCCCAAACAAGCAGTTTCTCACTAAAGAAATGAATGGTCACGAAGGTAATGGAGCAGTTCCAAGCAGTTTCGACAACCAAGAGATGCCCAGGAAGTATAAAAGGAAGTAAAGTCGTAGAAGAAAAAAGCCCCGAATAAAAAACTCTCGACAAGAGAATATGTGATTTTTATTTCCTTAGTTTAAATTTAATCATTTCTCAGTACTCGTGTCTTGCGCCCCTGGAGGCATTCTATTTTTCCATTTGTAGCTCTTCACTAGTAAACGCACCCCTTTTGGGACTTTGTCTCAAGAGTTGTTCTTACACAATCGTCTCTGACCCCTTTCTCTCGTAATTGTTGGCGGGTTGCAAAACGCGCGAAAACAGTAGGAGTTCTCCACCTCGAGCAAAATGAATCTCCACCCAAGTCGGTCCAAGTCTTAACCTCATGATACCAAGGTGGAATCTCTCGTATGGGGAAGAAATGGATAACCTCCAATTCGAATGAGTCCTCCACCTCGAGAAGATCGAACTCCTAGAAGAGCTGGGAAAGTTTTTTATAGGCTGGATACACAACGTTCACTTCTTCCAAAAAATGAACAACCTAGCCTCGTTCAAAATAAGTTCACTAAAAATATGGGTAATGTGCATGAGTTAAGCCACCTAAGGAAGCGAGTAGCTAACCTGAAAGTTAGGCACAAAGAAGTAATGGAGATGTACTTTACCAACTAGGGGTGTAAGCGGTTCGGTTTTTGCGGTTTTTGACAAATTTTCAAACCAAACCGTTTAAACCGGTTTGAGAAAAACCAAAACCTAAACCAAACCGTTTTGAACGGTTTGAAAAAAACTCAAACCTAAACCTAACGGTTTGGTCCGGTTTTAAACCGCCGGTTTCACCGCATATTTTTTTGTCCGTTTACTTTTATGACATTAATTCATTGAATTCAATATATATTTATATCTTACTACCAATAAATATAAAACAAACTAAATATATCTACTACAAATTTAAATACCAACTAAATCAAAGTGAAATCACAATAAACTAAAATATAGTTTTTTTGTTTGTCATTTTAGGCTAAGACGTTACGATAACGTTACAATACAAGTCTACTAAACTAAATATAAAACCCAAAATATATAATAATGTTCAACAAGACCTCATGATCATCATATCTGAAAAACAAAACTACTGATTAGACAGAGAGAATAACCAACAATAATAATAAATCAATTGTTTATAATATCTAAACATAACAATTACACAAGCTTACATTGTATTTTGTTACGAATTCAGTTTCTCACATATACTCAAACACCAATTGTTGTCACACATGATTCATAGTCTCCATTGTCAAACAAATGCATTCGTTATATCATCATAGTATTGAATACTAGATAAATAAGAGAATCTTTAAAAATATGGTAATAGAAAATATAAACCACCTGCTACAACTTTTATTGAATCATCAAATGCTTCCACTTCATCTAAATATTGACACAACCCTATAGGTTCATTTTTAATTTGCAACCAATTATTTCCGCATATAAAAGCCTCAACCATCCTTGCCCCTAAAGGAATCAAGTATCTGACCTCCATTTGAGAATATAGACTCAGAAGTAACTGTAGAAATTTGAATTCTAAAGAGGAAAAGAGTTTTTGATAGATTATGTTAGTGTTGAGATTATTAGATATAAATTAAGATTATTTGGTAATAATGATATATATGTAATATAAAATTATAAATTGACAAAAATACATACAAATGACAAAACTATTGAATTTTGCATATTTGGATGAATTTTAAAAAAATATCATTATTTTTATTTTTTTATTTTTATATATTTTTTCACCGGTTCGGTTTGGTTTTAAACCGCAATTAAAATTCTCAAACCTAAACCAAACCGTTTTTGACCGGTTTGGTTTGGTTCAAAACCATTTCGTTGACGGGTCCACGTGGCACCAAACCGACGGTTTCTAAAATGGAGTTTCGGTTCGGTTTTCCGGTTTGGCGATTTTTACTTACAACCCTATTACCAACCGTCATATCCCTTTATTGAGGACATATTGGTTGAACATCTTCCAAATAAGTTAAAGATGCCCCAACCTACCGAATACGAGGAAAAGTGATATCCTGTTTGTTATCTCTACGAATATACATCATGGATGGAGTTGAAAGGAGCCAACGATGCAATTATGTACAAATCGTTCCCTTTACCTTTAAAAGACAAAGCCATGAGATGGTTCAGAGAGCTGTCGCATAGGTCGATCAAAGTCTTGATCGGCCTGGCTACAGCCTTCCTGGCTCACTTCATTATCTCCAAGGCTAGAGGCACACCCAAAGAATGGTTGATGTCTATAAAATAAGGACGAAGTTAGACGATACTATCTTCATTGCCACCTTGTCAATGCTAAGGACCAATACAAGTTTTTGGTGGTCCGTGTATGAAGATGGACCTAGAACCCACAACAAATTTTTGAGCTGAGCTAAAAAGTTCATAAGGGCAAAAGAGGTGACCTCAGAATAAGAAAAAGAAAAAGTAGAACTTAACACCACAACTCGACCAAAGAAAATGAGGTAAGACAAAAGACCCATGTAGAAAATGAGGAAAGAAGGGAGGATAAGCGACCTCGCCTATATCCAGAAAGATTCCAATAGTACCATCATCTAAATACAACCCATAGAAAGAGTCTTTATGTGAGTGGGGGACAAAGAGGTCTACCTAGACCTCTTCCCCTTAAGAAAGAACTTAATAGGTCTTAACCAACGTAAGTGATGCCGGTACCATATGTTGACAAGTCACAATACCAAAAAAATTCAAGGATCTCAAAAAGCAGGTGGAAGTCCTAATCGGTAAGGTCAACTTTGAGAATTTATGATTAAGCTTGGGGAAACAACTCTGACATCTTTGGTGCAAGCACCACCTCCACAATAATAGGGAAACGTTTCACTACATCCTCCACATACATTAACGAGGTCTACGTGGTAGATTCTGACCTTAGCCCACTATATTCCACGGTAAGAATATGTAATAGATAGCTGAACTAGTGAAAAAGCTAGATAAAACCCATGTCAGCTCGGAATTCATCCACCTTAACTTAGATGTCTTCACTTGGAATCATGAGAACCATGAAGAAAATCGACCCAAAGTTTGTTGGCCACAACTCAACATCGACGTCGTAGCTCGGCCAAAACATCAAAAGAGAAGGACATTTAATCAAAAAAGGAACGACTCTGAGCTAAACTACAATATACGAATAGATAAGTGTCAAGGTACTATAACCAAAAAGTATGCAAAAGAGAGTTTGAGGTCAACTACCTCATACTGAGGAAGGTCTTCCTCGCAGCAATAAACTCGACCTTGAATCCCTAAGCCCTAACTGGAAGAAACCTAAAAAAATAATCAATATTCTATCAAATGGTGCTTATAAGCTAGAAGATATGTAAGACATACCTATCATATTGTAACACTCCGAATTTTAAATTATATTTTCATATGGGCTAAATTTAAGGTTGGTCATTTAGCAAATGAAATAGCTCATGTCTAGCTTGTTATCACACTAAGTCCAAAAGTTAAAGTGATAAGTTAAACCATTTATTTGCATGAAAGATATATTTTCTTTTATGTATAATTTATCGTAAATTTGGTTTGGATAGAATATTTAAGTATCATAGAAGTTGATAAAATATATCAAATATTATACTCATTTTATAGCTCGTGTTGAATAATATAAATAGGGCTCAAGAAGAATTAATTTTGAACTAGTTATGTCCAAATTATTGTAATAGAAAGAAAAAAATTGTTATCCTTTAATATTTTATTTACTTACATATATAAAATGAAAGTAGAAAAAAAAAACGAGAGAAAACTTCCAGGTACGGTGTGGGAAGTTGAAATGATATTAAACCTAATTACTCATTAACTTGATAATAACTAGAGTTTAATTTAATTAATTCTTAATTAATGTAAAAACCTTTGATTTGAACCAGTCTTTTGAGTTTCTTTGAAGGTTACGTGTAAGTTGTGTATATATATATATATATATGTTGTTGGGGGGGGGGGGGGGGGGTGAAAGTGTTTTAGAAAAAAAAAAAAAAAATCATTAGTTCATTTTTTAGTACACGCACTCTGTTTATTCGTATATTATCATTTCAAACCACATTTTTCAGAATACTGGTGTTAATTAGGGTAAGAATAATATGAGCAAGTGGTAAATTCTTATTTTTCTTGATGTTTATATAAATTTTTGGTATGAAATACTCTTAAGAACTTCGGGTCGATTTCTATGTAAATTCCTGATTTAATATTATCGATTTATCGATCAAATCACAAGATTTGAATAAGTGAATTTCCGCTTAAATTAGATAAAGAAGATTTTTTTTTTTTTTTTGGTAACACTTCAAGTCTATTTGTCAAAAAACAAAATAAAATAGATTTCGGGACATTACAGTTTAATATCAGAGAATTTATCTCTTCCCGATCCTTAATTATAAATTTAAGGATTAAGGTCTAAAATTAGAATACAATTAAAAGTTTCGCTGCTGATTGTTTTTACCGATGATAAATTCGATCGTAAACTGAATTAATGCCTCTTTTGATTTATTGTTTATACTAATAATGATTGGTCACTTGCATCATCAGTAAGTATACTTTTCCTACTTTATTTATTGATGTTGAGTCACCTGACTGTCGACACATATTCTACTCAAGAATGTTAATATCTGAAAGTGGGTCTTCTGTTGAAACGGGAAAAATTCTTTGGAAGGGTACAAGTTATTTTGAACTTATTTGATAACCCAGTTCATCCTTCAATCAAGTTCAATTAGTATATATATATCATTATCATATAAATCTGAAAGATTAAAGAAATTTCAAGTTTCGATAGTATTCTGCCTAAATCAACACTATGATTTATCTTATTACTTGACATTGATTATTTATGTAACCCGATTTTCAATTATTTTTGTCTAGCTGAGTTTGTCAATTCAAATCCTATAACCAGTTAATTGAGTTTTGAATCATGATAGGAATTTTACTTTTTATTGTAAATTATGTGTTACTGTTGCATTTTTTTTTTCTATCCTTGTTTTTAAAAAAATATTTAAAATTGTTCGATATGTAATGAGATTTTATTTCCATTTTAAATAAGTATATTAAAATAAGACCCAGACATTTAACACTCGTTAATCAACTACTATCCGACGAACCAAGGTACGAAATAAAATATTATGTTCCATTTTATTTTTCGAGCATGATATATGAATCATTTAAGCTTGAATTCATGAAATGTTATGATGTTTAGAATGATATATGTTATGCATGTTATTAATTTGTTTTAATATAGAAGAAGTCATGATAATTAGCCATTATATGAAAACCCCAATAGCATAATGTATATACTATGATATCACTAACAAAGATAAAACATAAATGAACACTTATGTTACAAGCATGGCTAAAACATATCAGACCGCTAGAAAGACCATAACTTGTAGAGCATCGTAGGTTCATAATACAATCCTATGAGAATTACGTAAGTGACCTGACTCGTTCGCTTGCCGAACACGTGCAAGACATCTATGAGAGATGTATGATAGCTATGAATGTAGGATTGGAGATCACACATATTGAGGCTGTGAATAACCTCATACACTCACTTACACCTCAATGGGGAGACATGTGAGTTATGGTTAGGGATGAGATGCTAGAAGGTAACTCTCCAGAGCATCTAGATACGATTAAGTTTGATATATATTGTCAACCCTACTAGATAGGTGAAGTGAGAGCTTAGAACCTCAATCGAAGATGGTAAATGAGCCCGAACCCGAGCCAAAACCTCAGATTGAATCGGACCTAGAAGAAGATCAATGGGAGTATGATGATGACTTTGGGTTGGAGTTAGAGAATGATCATGAGCATGAACCTGAGCTACTGGTTGAGATATACATAGAGTTCGGGCATGAGGCAGAAGACTCCTCCGAAGATGAAGCTCCGCCAATGAAGATTCGTAGGATTCATATGAATTAGAAACTTAGATTCTATTCCTTTGTTCTTTGATGTTTTTTTTCTTTATATTATTGGAATTTAAATTAGTCGAATTATTGTATATTTTGACTCCAAGGAGTATTATTAATAAGATTTGCACTTTCCTTTGAACATATTGAGCTATTGCGGTGTCCAATATTTCTAAGATAAAATTTAAATTTTGTTGATTCAAAGGAAATGGAAGGACAACATGACCGAGCATCCATGTTCAGGGATCTGATGAGAGCGGTGCATGATCTTGGTAGGCATCAGGCACTAATACCTCCTCATAATGGACCGACAAATGCCAACAACGCGGGTTCAATTGTGGAGTAGTTTCATCGTTTCAAACCTTCTTCTTTTAATGGCAAAGCAAACCCTTTGGCAGCCGAGTAATGATTAAAAGGACTGGAATGGATCTACAAACACATGGCATGCACTAATGCACAAAAGGTATCATGTGCCAAATTTATGCTAGTTTGAGCAGCAGGCCACTGGTGGGAGTCTGCTTCACGTACCAGAACGGAAACCCAACAACGTGCTATAACTTGAGTACAGTTCAAAGAAGAAGTGATGACAGAGTATTTTCCCTAATCTTTGAGGGATTGGAGAGAGACAGAGTTCCCACAGTGAAACAGGGAAATATGTCGCTTGATGAGTATGAAAGGAAGTTTGAACAACTTTCTAGGTATGCTACGCACTTTGTGGACACCGAGCCAAAGAAGGCTAAGAGGTTTGAATTAGGATTGTGTCCAGAGATTGGAGGAATCATGGCATCTCACCATACAACTACATCTAGTGAAGTGCTTTAGCGGGCTCAGTCAATTTCTGGTCGACTAGAAATGGGTCGGATGACTGAAAAAAGTAATGAATCTTATGGGAAACAAAAGTGAATGGATCTAATAAAGGGAAAGGATTTGGACAATTTAAGAAAGTCAATACAAGATCAGAATCATGATGAAACAAACCAAATAAAGTTACTCCACAATGCCTAAATGCAACAAGGCACATGGATGAGAAAGATTGTTTGGGGAAAACGTGTGCTATGATGTGGTCAAGAAGGTCATTTTGCCCCGGACTGCAAAGCATACCCATCTAATAAAGACTATGAACAGGGCAAGAAAGTAAAAGTCAGAGTCTTTCCTTTAACCCAAGAAGAGGCAATAGAGGATCTGAATGTAATAACAGGTATTCTATCAATATCTGAATTACCTACATATATCCTTATAAACTCAAGAGCTACTCATTCATTTATTTCTACCGCATTTGTTGCTAAATCATGTACTGCATGTGAAAAATCCGATTGTATTCTAGATATTTCCATCACATCCGGTAGAATTTTGAACACATCGCTAGGGCGGTAAAGTTAGAAATGAATGGAAAAGAATTAGAAGCTGATCTATACCTTCTAGACATGAAATATTTCAATGTTATTTTAGGAATGGAGTAGTTAGGAAACAACCATGCAACCATTCGGTGTTTTGAAAAGGAAGTAATTTTTCAAAAGCTTGGGAAGGAAGAGTTTCGATTTTGCACAATACGAGTTAAGTCTTTACCTCGTCTCGTGTCAGCCATGAAGGTAGAAAATATGTTAATTATCAATACAATAATGATAAATATAGCAATAATGGGTTCATTGGATAGCTCGAAATTAATCATGAATATTATGCTCGAGAAAAAATCGATTTGAATAAATTTGGCCCAAGATTTTCCAGTTTATAAAAGTGGTTACTAATTGATTTTTTTTATTTAAGTATTGTATTTTAAAAAAAAGGTATGTGCGTGCTCGCACGAGCGCACGTGTAGCTAAAAAAAGTGTAAATTTGTTTTAAAATGATTCATTGCCTTGATCTTGGAAAATTATTGGGAGTTGACAATTAGGTTTAAGTATAATATTATTTATTTGTCTTGATTTTAAGAATTGATAGGGATGTTTTTGCCATGTGTAGATTGATAGAAAAGAAAATGATTTTTAAGGATTTAATTAGGTTAATATCATATGTAAAAAACTTGTTTTATTATTTAAATTAGCACCATTTTTACCTAATTTTATGTCATTAGGAGTTTTATTATTTAATTAGCACCAATTACACCTAATTAGGTGTCATTAGATTTAAGGACTTTATATATATATATCGTTGAAGCAAAATAAATCCTAAATTCATAAGGTATCCAAAATTTTGTTGTGTTTGACAATCATTAGTTAGCTCATATTTTATTATAGAATATAATTTCGACTTTTTTTTTGGCATATAGACACGACAACAGCAAAAAGGTTTTAGGAATGTGAATTTCTTACTTTCTTTCTATTATCAAACGAGGTAGGATACTATGTGCAAGTTGATGTCCTTGCAATGTTATAATTTTTTTTTACGTAATTTATTTCATGAAATGTTAATTAACTTGCAGGTCTTAACGAAATGAAATGAAATATGAGACCTCCTTCGAGTTTTCTCAATATGTTGTACGGAAATGTGTTAGAGCATTCGATTGATCTTGATAAAATGATGGTATAGAATGTTGTAAATTTATTTTTAAAAAGTTATTATATTGTTTTGGACACACGTATCCTACTGAGTTTAAATTACGCATTCCTTTAAATTTTAACATTTCATGTTTGATCGGTCAACGTGGATGGTGACTAGGCGCTGTGCGGGTTGCTAAGTAATAAATATTCAAGAAAAACATTCAATAATAAATTTTGTTAAGTTGTTCCGTGTTTTTACATATTTTCATTTAATGTTCTTAAATTCTTGACACTTTGTTTTATTCAATTTTGATATTAAGGTTCAAATGGTTTAAATTCTGAATTCAATAATTTCGCTTCGAGTATGATTATGAAATAGTATCAGTAACACCCCAAAATTTAAGTAAGGAAAATTTGGGGCGTTATAACATGGTATTAGAGTAAAGGTTTACTTTTATGTAGACTTTTAAAAAAAATATTGAAATGTCACTGTTCACGGATGAACAGTGACTTGAAATGGTGAAAAAAAAAAAATTGCAATTGCTTTCATTCTTCTCTTATGAACACACATATCACAAAAAATCACAGGGGCTGAACCCGGTTTTTAATCATACAACTCACGTCATCTTCAATTCTCCAACACAAACGGCACCTAGTCTTTCTCACACACATGGCACTTTGCACATGACAATTTGCATCTCAAAAACTCCCTAAAACCATCAAGAATCCACCACTAGGCATTGAGTTTAATTGCTCATTCATCAGTTTTATTGTTGATCCTTGGAATGTGATATTAGACAACATCGGTTAAATCAACTAGTTAATGTAGTTTGTTAAAAAAATGTTTTAAATGATAACTAATAGATTTGTTCTTTGTTTAAATGTTAGTTATTAATAATTGTTGTATAATAGTTAAAATTGATTTCAAAGACATATTAGTATCGAACTTTTATGTTTGAATGTTATTTGTAATAGTTGCTGTTTGTCTAGCCTAACCTTGCTTAATGTTTGTAGTTTAAGTTCACATATGATCAATATTTATGTGCCCTTGAAAAAAAAAAATCATTTTTTTATTTATCTATGAATTTATTTAACGATACAATTTGAGATTTAATAATGTTTTCCAGAAATTTTATTTTAAAAGACAATTTAGTTTTTTATTTACTCATTGCTTAAGTTTTCTTGATTTGTATATTCGAAAGATTGAAAGACTTTGTCAAAAAGGCATAAACTGTCTAAGGAAAACTTGAAATTTAAGTGGTCTACTGGTAACCCCCCTCCTCTCCTAGAAGTCTTTTAGTTGTGCGTTATTCAAATCATCGAGACAGAGGCAAAAAAAAGACTATTAAACTATATGATATGATGCTATTATAAACGTTTTAGTTAACAAACATGAATTTGAACAAGATTCTTGGCACCTAGCATTCGCCAATCAACTACCATCTAACGGACTGAAGGTAAGTAAAATGTTTATTTAAAAAATCTTGAGCATGAGATATACGTCCTCATATTTAATTCGAGAAATGTTCGAAATGAAATGAAATGTTATATTCTAGTATAAATTATGAGCATGATGATAAATATATTTGCTTCCATTTATGAATTATTTTCCCGCATATTTTTAAACAATTTTGATAGAAGCATAATATTTTATTTTATCCCTAAAACAAATTATGCAATCATAAAAGACAAAGTGTTATCATTAATAAAATATTAAACATAATTGAACTTGGCTTGTATGCGACAAACATGGCTAGAATTAGAGAGACCGCTAGGAAGACAACGACTAGTAGGGTTGTTCTAAACCATAGTACAAGTGTTATCCAAGCCAACAAGAATTATGAGACAAACCCGACTCACACACTTATTGAGCATGTGGAGGAAGTCTTCGCTAGGTGGACTACAACAAGGGGTGTAGGACATGAGGTTGCACCTCTTCAAGTTGTTAACAATTTTATCCACACACTGCCATCTCAGTAGGGAGACATGGACATTGTGCTTAAGGATGAAATATTAGAAGGTAACCCTCCTGAGCACCCAGAAATGATTGAGTTTGAGCTGTATAGTGAAACCTTCCTAGATAGGTGGATTTCTACTCTCAAACCTGAACTTGAACCAGAGGAAGACCCAGAAGAGTAGTCGTATTATGAATTTGATTAGGAGCCAGGGGACGAGCCGGAGTATATACCAGGACTAGAGACAGAACCAAAGCACGAGCTAGGGTTCGAGCTAGACCCTGAACTAGAATTTGACCAGGAATTTGAGCCTGAGTCATATATATTGTTGGATGATGAAGCCCCCCGTCTAAGTTACGTAGGATTCAAGATGTTTGGGCTAGTAAAGATGAAGACTAGCAACCTAGAGATGGTTTAGTTAAAATAAATGTTTTCATTTTCCAAAAAAAAAAAAAAATTGTATCCAGTACTTGGAATAATCCGTAGGTTTTCTTCATCGTCTACAACTTAATTATCCCAATTGTCCCTCATGTATTCTAGGATTTAAATTTTATGAAACTGAGTTTTTCATTTAAATATATTGAGATATTGACTATTTCTAAGATGAAATTTATTTGATGGATTTAAAGGAAATGCACGTCAACCAACATAAGCTGCTATGTTTAAGGATTTGTTGAGAGCTATGCAAGACCTAGGTAGGCAGCAAACACAAGCGCCTCCTCAGAATGCACATAATAATTCCAACTCCACGAGCTTAGTCATGGAACAGTTTCGTCGTTATAAGCCCCCTACATTTTAATGGAGTGGCTGACCCTTTGGCAATCGAGGAATGGATAAGGGGTTTAGAACGTATCTTCAAGCACCTCTCCTACACTGATACCCAAAAAGTTTTATGTGCAGAGTTCATGCTAATTGATGCAGCAGAACATTGGTGGGAGTCAGTTTCACGCACTGGACTGAGGCACAACAACGCGACCTCACTTGGGTAGGTTTCAAAGAGGAGGTTATGGGACACTATTTACCACAAGCCTTGAGAGATCGTAAAGAGACTGAATTTCTGCAACTTAAACAAGGAATGATAACATTGGTCGATTATGAGAGGAGATTTGAACAACTTTTTAGGTATGCGACACATTTGGTTGATACAGAGCAAAAGAAAGCTAGAATGTTCAAACTTGGACTACGCTCGGGATTGGAAGAATCCTGGCATCGTATGAATTCACCACGTACAGTCAGGTTCTACAACAAGCTCAGGCAATTTCAAATCAATTAGGAATTGATCAGACGGTCTAAGAAAGTACTGAATTTTAAGGAAAAAGGAAAATGAATGGGCTGAACGAAGGTAAGGGAAATGAAAAAAACAAGAGGGCTAACTTTGAAAAGTGGTCGGGTCAAACAAGCCGAATAATGTTCTCACTCCATGTCCTAAGTGCAGTAAGGCCCATAGAGGTAAGTGTTGGTATGGAAATAATGTGTGCTATCGATGTGGAAAGCAAGATCATATTACTACCAATTGCCATAAGCCGTTACCAAAGCGGGACAATGAATAAAGCAAAAAGGGGACAGCTACGTGTTTGCCTTAATCCAACATGAGGCAACTGAGGATTAAGACATGATGGTAGGTATTCTATCAATATCTAAATTGCTTGCTTATGTTCTTATATACTCCGGAGCCCCTCGTTCATCATTTATTACTAAATATCGTACTGTTTGTGAAGATGGTAAATTTTTTTGAAGTGTAGGGAAGAAGAGATCAATGTCCTAAGACTTTTCACCTAGATAAAATAATTTCACGGACGAAATTAATTTAAGAATGGGAGATTGTAACACTCCGGAATTTACAGAATAAAATTATTTATTTCATCTACAACTTTTTATATTTAGAAAGTTGATGGACTACAATGACATCTATTAAATTCAATTTTATTTGGGCCAAACATTTAATTATCGATACAATAATGATAAATATATCAATATTGGGTTCATTGGATAGCTCGAAATTAATCATGAATATTAGGCCGGAGAAAAGGTCGATTTGAATAAGTTAGGCCCAAGATTTTTCAATTTATAAAAGTGGTTACTAATTGATTTTTTTATTATTTAAATATTGTATTTAAAAAAACAGGTGTGTGCGCGCACGTGTAGCTAAAAAAAATGTAAATTTGTTTTAAAATGTTTAATTGCCTTTATCTTGGGAAATTGATAGGAGTTGACAATTAGGTTTAAGTTTAATATTATTTATTTGTCTCGATTTTAAGAATTGATAGAGATGTTTTTGCCATGTGTAGATTGATAGGAAAGAAAATGATTTTAAGAATTTAATTAGGTTAATATTATATGTAAAAAACGTGTTCTATTATTCAAATTAGCACCATTTTTACCTAATTTTATGTCATTAGGAGTTTTATTATTTAATTAGCACCAATTACACCTAATTAGGTGCCATTAGATTTAAGGACTTTGCCTATATATATACAGCTTTTGCATTGAGTTTGGACACCACGTTGATGCAAAATAAATCCTAAATTCATAAGGTATCCAAAATTTTGTTGTGTTTGACAATAATTAGTTAACTCATATTTTATTATAGAATATAATTTCGACTTTTTTCTTGGCACATAGACACGACAACAACAAAAAGGTTTTGAGAACTTGAATTTCTTATTTTCTTCCAACAATTCTATTATCAAACGAGGTATGATACTATGTGCAAGTTGACATCATTGCAATGTTATAATTTTTTTTCGTAATTTATTTCATTAAATGTTAATTGACTTGTAGGTCTTAACGAAATGAAATGAAATGTGAGACCTCTTTCGAGTTTTCTCAATATGTTGCACAGAAATGTGTTAGAGCATTCGATTGATCTCCGATTACTCTCGATGAAATGATAGTATGTAATGTAAATTTATGTTTAAAAAGTTATTATATTATTTTGGACGCACGTATCCTACTGAGTTTAAATTACTCATTTATTTAAATTTTAACATTTCAAGTTTGATCTGGTCAATGTGGATGGTGACTAGGTGGTGTGCGAATTGCCAAGTAATAAATATTCAAGAAAAACATTCAATAATAAATTTTGTTAAGTTCCGTGTTTTTACGTATTTTCATTTAATGTTTTTAAATTCTTGACACTAAGTTTTATTCAATTCCGATATTAAGGTTCAAATGGTTTAAATTCTGAATTAAATAATTTCGCTTCGAGTATGATTATGAAATGATATCGATAACACCTCAAAATTTAAGTTAGTAAAATTTGGGACGTTACAGATGTTTGCTTACTATTTTAAATAAGATTAAAGCTGTGTTAGGGTAAAAAATTATAGTAAATAGTAGTCGCTGTGAGACGATACTTGGACTCGACAATTTCACTTTATTATTTGTTACGATTTGTACCCTTGCAGAATTAATTGATTAGATTTTTGGTACAGCTGACTTAGACTACTTTGTTTACTTAAGCTTTTATTTTAATTAATTCTAGCTTTGATTTCATCTTCCTTCTTTCTTTTTTTTTCTCTACTTTTTTCAGGTTACATCGCATGCAAAGTTCGAAGGACGTGATCTCATACCCTTTGATCTGGAGTCTGGACTTTCAAATAGAGAAAGAAGCAACAATGAGTGAACCTCATAGCATGATAGAACAAAGCAATACAGCGGCACAAATTGAATGGCCAGTCAAAATTGATGATGACGACTTACCACTTGAGCAATTCATTACACATTGGTTGATTCCTTCACGTCGCACATTTATATTGACTTAGCTGCAAATGAATCCAGCACATTCCAATCAACAAATGAAGTTGTTGAACTTTTTGAAACTACGTCAGCAAATAATGCATTGTAGCCTTCAGAGAAAAAATAAATAAATAAAAGCTTGGATCGTGACTACAATTCTTCCTTTTCAAAATCGGTTAAATTATAAAATAAAACTCAAAACGTCAAAATGCAATTCTTCCTATTCAAAATTGGTTAAACTATAAAATAAAACTCAAAACACATTTTTGACGTTTGAGTATTTCCAATAAAAAATTTGAACGTTCAAAACAAGGAAAACAAATGTTTAAATATAATTTTAAAACATATAAATATAAATTCTAACAAATAAAATTGTAAAAATTTAAAAATAAATTCTAAAAAATAAAAAATAAAACTTAAAAATAAAAATATTTCAAGCTTTTAATGATTATTTACACAAGAATTCTAAAGAAATATTTGAATGAACACAAATAAAAATATTATTAGTCCACGTCAATAATTTTTATTTCCTATATTTTGAACTCAATTTATTATTCGTTTTTATTTTACTTTTGTAACAAGAAAAGAATTTATAAAATTCACCAACTTTAAAATATGTCACAGTTTACTTATTGGACTTTAAAGTGCTTCACAATGCTCATTGAACTTTGTATTTTACACTCCATCTATCACCCTAAAAAACTCTGTTAACTTATTCATTGACGGGGCTAACGCAAATCTGACATGGCAAGTTACGGTCGTTGAAAAAATTACAACTCAATTAAACCATTGTTTCATTACTCATCCAACTTACATTTCGTCACAGTTTACTCATCAAACTTCAAAATGCTTTCCAATGGTTACCCATTTTTGAGATGATGCACTCCATACATCATATTTTGTTCACTTCGTTGCTAATTTATTGTACGAAAATTCCATGATTAAGTTACAATCGTCAAAAAAATTACAAATCAACTAAACCATCAACTCACAAAAATCACCATATATGAAACACAACTTCTGCGCTCCATAAACAACCCTAAAAATCCTAGTTTTGAGTACATTTTGTACATTTATTTTTAGACTTTTAAATTAGAGTATTTGTTGGATATTTTAATGTATTATGGTTTAATTCTATGTATATTATGTTTGTTAGGTAAATATCGATGAAATTGGCGGAATTGGAGACAATGAACGGAAAAAAAGGTAAAATTGCAAGAACTCTAAAGTTCGGAGAGCGAAGTACAAATATTTAATAGTTGATTTGAAATACAAAACGGTGATTGAAGATCACATATAATTAATTGGATGCAATTAGAAGTTAAATGAGTGAAATATAGACAAAGTATTTTCACAAATTGATTACCAGTCAAAAAAGTTATGCTTTAAATTTTCAGTCTCATATTGAAATCTTTTTTTGCACAGTAAACGTTCAAATTAGAAAAATAATATTTCTAAAAGAATCATTGTGGACGCTTTATTGAGTTTTAAAGAAGTCTATTGGGCTGTGGAAGTCACATTTTACATATGGTGACTTTTGTGAGTTGATAGTTTTGTTGAGTTGTAATTTGTTTAACATTTGTAACTTGTCACGTTAAATTTCTGTGTGAATATTAGCAACGAGTGGAACGAAATATGACGGATGATGAATGAAGTATAATATCTGCAAAGATGAGTGACCATTGTAAAGCAGCTTGAAGTTCGATAAGTAAAATGACTAATTGTAAGTTGGATGTTTAATGAAACAACGGTTTACTTATCGACTTGGTTGTAGTTTACTTCACCATTGTAACTCTTTTTAATGACCTTAACTTGTCGTTAGATTTTCGTTAGCCATGTTAGTGAATAAGGTGATTTTTTTAGGGTGATGAATGAAGTGCAAACAAATAAAATTCAACAAGCACTGTGAAGTATTTTGAAGTTTAGTGAGTAAATCGTGATCATAATATAAGGTGAGTGATTATTGAAACAATTAACTCTTGATATAAAGTTGTTCTGTTTTTATTGAAAAATCAAATTTCACAGAATAAAATATTATAAAACAAATTTCAAAACAAACGTGTTCTCTAATTTTTTATTTTGAGAAAAAAAAATCAAAATGACCAATCAAATTTTTAGCAATTTTAAAACAAACCTTCAAAACTTAAAACTAAAAGTGAAACTAAAAACTTTAAATTGAAAATTGAAATATAAACCAAACAACCCAAATATTTTCCACGTACACATAAATCAGAACTTCAAAATGCTCACAAAATCAATTAACAGGTGTTCAAAAAAACTACAATTGTTTAATTACATGAATGGTTACTGAATTTTGCCAAATGTTACTACTTAATAATCGAACTAAAAAATATATCTCATTTGTCACTGAATTTCGCCAAGTGTTATTACTTCATAATTAAACTTAAAAAATGTATTACAATGGTCACTGAACTATGTATTATGCTGTCCATCCATCACTCAAGTGGAAAAACCCTTTAGGTTCAAAAAACGACGTCAACTTGAGTAATAGATGGATAACAGGGTGCGTAATTCAGTGATCATTGAGATGTATTTTTAACTTCCATTATTAAGTAGTAGCACTTGGGCAAAATTCAATAGCCATTGAGATACATTTTCAAGTTCAGTAATTAAACAACAACACTTAGCATAGTTCAGTAACCATTGAGATATATTTTTAAATTTAATTATGAAGTCCCTCAAATCGACATCTACAAAAGAATAAATCAAAGAAGATGAAAGAAAAAAGAGGAAACATAAAATCAGAGGCATATAAATCCAATAAAAATATAAGTTTAGTTAATGTCTATTCCGAAATAAATGGATGACATTAGTTTTCAACTGAAAGTTTTGCCGTCGGAAGATATACGATGCTAAATTGGTTCTAAATTATTTGCGGAGTAATCAAATCCCAATTAGCATATCCCCTTCATCGGCAACTTCCAAAAAGTACATGTGATTTTTTGATCAACTAATATCAGTTCACCGTAACTCAAACTTCGCATAAAAAGAGAAAAAGAGACCATAGGATCACTAAAAGAAATTAATAGAGAAAAATTACATAAAAATACAAAAATATTTGAATTAGTGCCCATGTAACTAAGATCGATTTGATTTTTCATCTTTTTTTTTCCTTCATTTTCTTTGTTTCTTTTTTTCAAAGAGGTCGATTTGAGAGAAGAATTCGTTACTGCTTAGTATTTTTTTTTTTTTTTTTTTTGGAGAATGTATGGTTAAAAAATAAGTAAAAATCTTGAATTTACGTAGAATATTATTTTATTGAATAATGTGTGATTGAATATAAAAAGATAGAAAAATGTATTTTGAAAAAAATGAATACCAAACAAGAACTTAATAACTAAACTTAAAAATGTATATTGATGATCACTCAACTCTGTCAATTGTTACTACTTCATAACGGAACTTAAAAATATATCTCAATGATCACTGAATTATACACCATGTTACACATCAAGTACTTAATTCGATCCCGTTTGAGTGATAAATGGGTAATACGGTACATAGTTCACTTCAATTATAAAATAGTAACACTCGACGAAATTTAGGGCATATTCGGTACGACTTAAAATCCAATTAAAATTGAAAATATAACCGTATTAGATCCCACTTGTCTAATAAAAGTCAACAGTAATGACTAGTTTTTCAATTTTAATATGTACCAAACACATCCTTAATATCCATTCAACTAATTAACCCACATTTGACAAATGTGAACAAAAATTAGACGGAATCCATGTAATGAATAAAAAAGGGAAAAAAAAAAAAAAATGAAATCCAAGAAACTCATTAGAAAATGGATCTTACTTTTCTCGCACAAAAACAGGCAGAGGCAGCGAACAAAATAAATTGGGCTACAAAAAACGTCTTTTAATGTTAATCTCACAACATTACTCATATAATACCTTTTCTCTTTCCGTCTTACAAGAACTTAAATAAGTAAATTAAATTTAATTAACATACATAACATTCACTTTGACTCTTCTTCACATCGTCTGAATTTTTACAATGCTTCCAACTTAACATCCCATAAGCCAAGAATCAAATATTAACTTTACTTGTAAAAAAAAGCAAATATTGAACAATTTACGAAATTCTTATAATCCATCTCCTAACCTATTAATGTTTTCCAACTCGTACAGATATCGAAATTTATTATTATTATTATTACTATTATTTTTTTATTTGTTTTTGAAAAAATAGAATTGTTCCCAAGCAAGTTGCATACAATACATGATACAAACCCATTGACAGAGAGGTATAGATGAGGAAAGCTGACAATATCAAATCCATTCTAATTGACCAAGGGACAACAGTGAAAGATTACACACAGAACTATATGATCATATATTAGTAACAACGAATGTGAAAACTCATTCAGTAGTAGCCACTCTGGTGGGGAGGTGGATATGGAGACCGAACAGCGTATGGAGGGCGGGGCATATATCCAGGTTGTCGAGGAGGTGAATTATAATATGGGCCTCTCCATCCAGGATATGCAGGTTGGTCAAACTCGTGGCTCATAGCTGGCTGCTGGTGTTGTGGAAGTTGGTATGGATGACCTGGAGCAGGCATGTGATAGGGAGGTGCTGACTGTTGTGGCATTTGCTGAGAGCTGTAAGGGGAAGGAACGTGAGAATATGCAGTCATTGTCGGCTGCAGAGGGGGCTGGTAGGTCGGTGGTTGGGGATGAGAATTTGAAACGTTCCCAGGCTCTGTCGGTTGTGAAGAATTGATTCTTTGAACCTGATGAGGCTGCGTAACTGAAGGATAAGTGTAACCACCAGAAAACTTTCCGTCCTGAAAACTAAGACCTGAAATTTGTCTCTGAACATCATCCATCATTTCTCGGCACTGAATGTTTCTAGTAATCACAAAATCACAGCACTGCTGCTTGACGTTTGTGATTGCATCCTGTTTCACAGGAAAAGGTAAGTGATAATGAATTTCCTGCATGACAAAAAGCTAGAAACTGTGAACATAACAGACTTTTGATTATTTTACGCAGAAAAGCTAAATATGATCAAACATTGAATCAAGGCAGTTATTGTTTGTTAGATGATACTTGCCATTGAGTAGCAAGAGATGAGCTATTTCACCACCAACCCGTCTCAACACTGTTTAAGTTGTATGTGAGAGAGAGAGAGAGAGAGAGAGCGAGGAACGACACTCAAGTTTACCTTAGCCATTGAAAAGACAGCAGCAAGTTTGAGACTTGGGAACACTTCTGCTACATCTTAACTGATTTAGCCCATGATTGAGCCCCCATTATCCAAAATTTTATTTTTTCCCAAGCTTATTTTCAACCACATATTCTCCCAATAAAATAATTAGCACATAAAACCAAAACATTTTCATACTTTCTAACGACGCATTCTCCCAAAAATCACTATTACAAAACTCATTTTTTGTGAAAATAGGGCTCAAACAAGGGCTGGCTTTGATGATTTATTTATCTTCTTAATCTTTCTTCTTCAAAGATCATCACATTCTTAAATGCACAGCATAAAGTTGCTTCATATTTAGGCAAGTGGGAATCCTGTTCCCATTTTAATCTAATCCAATTACCGGAGCATTGCCAGTGCAACTAACAAATTGAGGCACATAACTATTACATTCCTTGGGGTTCAAATGCAAGCTTCAACCTGGGGGACAAAAAGTGATTGTAGTTCTTGTTTTTAAGCCCTCGCGTATTCAAATCTTAGTTTTTTGTCACTGATAAATTCCTCGATTAACAAATCAATACCTATGACAGAATTTTTGTACCTGGAGAGTACCATAGAATTTCAATCCTTCACTGATGTTCTCCTTTATTTCTTCGAATTTTGCTATGGCAGCCTCAATCTGCTTATAGCTCCTCTCAAGAGATGCTGAAAATTGGGATGAATGTCACAACATAAAGCATACTTTATATAAAATACAGAATGGCAGCATCAGAAGTGGAGTAAACATTTCAAGTCCTGTGAAGACAAAGTCAATCACCGGTTTCAGATTGGAGGAGCGATTACATTTTAGCATGTGAATGTTAATGTGGTCTGTTTGCTCGTTGTGTTTAGCTTAAATTAATAATGAAACATATTCATTGTAATAATATGGAAAGAGACCTAAGAAAAAATAACATTGAAAAGACAAACTTGTTCAGTAGAAAGAAGAATAAACATGCAGAATGCATACAGAAAGCATCTCTACTGTAGCCAAATCTCATGTAGGCCACCCTTCATAATATTCGACACTGCAAGGATCAGAAAGCCAATAGTGGTAATATGACAAGCATGACACAGTTAAGAGATACGGCACACATCTACCAACTAAAGTCCATGCAAAAGAATTCTTTGATAGGTAAAATAAGCCGACTCAAAATACACATATCAACAGCCAGTCAGGCGCCAAGGGTGGCATACATAAGGTATCTTAATTTAACAATAAAGAAAGATTATGAGGAACCATATTTCAATGGAATTCAAAAACAATTACTAAATGCATCCCTGGGTAAGCAACAAATATACAAACAGACAGACATTTATAACATGCATTTAAAAGCAACTTTTCTCTGAGCAAATATCATCTACCAAGACATACCTTTATAATCTTCCAGATTAAAGATAGCAGCAAACTGATCATTTTGAGCCTGTACAGATAAAGATCATGTTAAGACAATTTCTTCAGTGACATGTACAGCTCTTCGATTAAGTCAATTGGCAACTGCGGGTCAAACAAAAATCAAGAAATTCTATGAAGCCAAGTATAGCAATCTACTGACTGTATAACTTCTCATATAGAAGTAAATTTGTAGAAGGTTGGAATATCTTATTTAAAGATACTGAGATCCTATTATTGAAACACATTAGATATGGAATCTTGTTATTCTAACAAACAACAATCCACATACTAAACAAAAGAAAGATTAATGTAAAGTAAACAAATTGTGCTTTTAAGCTGAAAGAACCGTGCATCAATGCGTGTGGATTCACAACCAAAACAGTGAAGAAAGCCTATTCTATAGAATGATGTTTGCAGAAAAGCCCAACACGCCTACAACCTTGTCATAGCTGAGCTGAAGAAACCTATTTATAAGTCTATCTGGAAACAAAACTAATTACCTAACTCTGCCCCCAAATGTCCTCTCTCTTTCAAGACCACCTGCTGACGACATTCCTTACTACCCACAAACACACCCCAAAGACACCATCCCACTGCACACACCCACCAAATTTCCCCTCCATAGCCTCACAATCCATCACCTTCACCATAATCTGCAAACACCAAAGCCCCTTCCCCACCTTTCATAAACACCTCTCAATCTTCCGTTACCTTTGAAACTGATTATAGTCCCTAACTTTGTAATTGTTAACTTCAAGATTATTTTAGATGATTTACATCATGTCAAGTCTAAAGAAGGGGGTGGTGGTGTGGCAGTCACATAGATGTTAGAGACATTCCTTGTTTCTTTATGTAACACCCCTAATTCCTACTAGACGTGAAATTAGGATCTATATGAAAAAGTTTGAAAGTTTAGGGACTATATTATATGATTGCCTATAGTGGAAGGACCAAGCTCCAATTTTTCAAAAGAGTAATTTCTTGGTGTGTGAATGTTAACCGGAAAAGGAATTTTTTGGGAAGAAAATATAAAAGAAAAATTAAGGGAATGAAGTCTTCTAATATGTCAAGATAAGTATATATTAGTATGAATTAGTAAATAATCTTATGTCTTTCAGAAAGAAATGATATATTTGACAATATACCTATTTAGTCTAAAATCATGTATGTACTTTAATATAAGAATAAGTTAATTTATATTTCCTTGGATATAAGGTAGATAGCATAGTTGTTTCAGATCAGAAATATATATATATATATATACACACACACACACACACACACAAGCATATAATTATATGTATTTCCTAGTTATGCATATACGTAGATTTAGAAAGACAATTCAATCAAAAGTTTCCACGCAAGGCAAACCCCAAGCTCCCTATAAATATCTACCCTCTATGCAAGACAACACAAAAACATTCAGCCATACACACATTGTCACACACACACACACCATCATATTCTTAATTTTGGGAGACTTCCCTGTGGGTCCTTCAAGGACCATATTTTCCGCATCTCTAAATAATTCTCAAGGGTGATTGAGTAAAGATTAAGAGTTACTCAAAGTATCCTAATTTTTTAATGAGAGAAAAAACTTCCTACAAGATCTCAATTTGCTTTCGCCATGTACGTTTTTATCTTAACAAAAAGAGCATTTGCCAGAAAACAAAGCAATCAGGAGAGGATGTATGGGTTTTTAAAGCTTCAAAAACTTCCGCAAGGTTTTAAAGGAGGTAATCAAAGTTTTGAAGCTGCATCATTTCTTTTCCTCATCTCATCACTCTTTTCCTCAACTTTCAAGTGGTTTTAGCAAGGTTATTCCTCATGCTTTAATTATTTAAGAAACTTTTTATCTTCCATTATGCTACGGGTCCAATATGATATGATGTGTAAGACAGATTGGAGTCGTAATACTAGACGTGAATTCTGAGTCTACGAAGAATTGGTTTCGAATTCACATTCTCAACTTGTAAGTTATGACCATGTGGTATCCACTTATTGAGCCATGCTAGATTTACTTCGTTTGCTACTTGATTATTGAGATTTATCTCACTCCTCTCCTTTCCCCTTCGGGAAATTAGTAGCCTGTGGTGGTCGAAGCGTAGAGTGGCTAATGGCGGTGAAATAGAAGAAGGCCCAAGTTAACTTTCTTAAATTGTTTTATGAAAAGAGAAATAGAACCATTAAGTTTTATTCAAGTATTTTTCATTATATTGAATTTGGAGTCAAAATTCTGCGAATACGCAATTAGGTTTCGTTTATTAAGAAATATGAAGCTTACTTTTTATATGTTTTGACTCGCGAATATATGTTTATAGATTGTGTTTTCATCTTTTTAAATATTTTTACACTTTATGAACAAAATTATAAAGGTACTTGGGCCATAGGACTCGGGGTGTCACATTGTCATAATTGTATATCAAATCAACCATTGGAAAGGACATTCCAGCCTTCATTTTGTGTAGAACTATGTCCTGGTTGAAACCGCTTGTATATTCTAGGCAATTCCAGCCACCAAATAAGGCTCAAATTTCCCATGCTGTACATCTTCTAATCCTACTATTACAAAATTTCAATCTCCTAACTTGTAAACCTGGTAATTTTGATGCTCAAGTCCATACCCCAAGAAGGTGATTTAACTGCAATCTTTCAATAGCAAATATATCATTTCAAGTCTCAAACCTTTAATCCCTTTTAAATTCAAAACCAGATTCATCAAAACGGTTCCAGATTATAGAGAAGGTAAACTTTTTGTTATATTTGGCATTTAAGTCCAGAATCACAATTTGAAACTGTACAAAAACATTCAACAAGGCATGCCAACATCAAATAAAGTTTAAAGTAGATGACGTGATCCTAGTTTTCATTTCAGCTGGAAAATGAAATCTTTCACACGAGAAACTAATATATATACCTGAATTTGCATCAGTAGTTGTTCTTGTGCCTCAAGGTTTTGTGTGATTTCTTGACAAATGTGATCATACTTCGAAATCTCCTTTCTGAAAAGATCCTCGTAGGAGCCAGTGGAAGTCATCAACTTGGGTAGAATATCATCCTGAGAGACATGCCATAAGAAGAGCGATTTGCCAAATGATATAAAAAAATTAATTGAAAAGCTTTACTAGATAGCAAAATCTAAGTTCTGGTCATACATTATGATAATATTAAATAGGACAGAACAAAATCAGATTAATCACAGCTTTCAAATGCTTGAATCTTGTATAGCTGGAATGTTTATTCAACGGGATTTATGATAGTCCCTATATATCAAATTAAATTTAAGAAATCATGACAGAAACCCAAACAATTACAGGCCATAACTGAACCAAGTAGATAACTACCCATATGAAGGTTCAAATTTTTTAACACATTCCGTCATGCATCCATTTTAAAATTTGTGGAGATGAACCACAGGGGTAATCTAGAAAATGTTAAAGTTCCAGCAGAAGCACTTCTATTAGAGTTCCACATTTAGTTTTTTTCCACTAGTGTCAGGATAAACATGCTTTCTCCTACAGGGGCAATCTAGAAAATATTAAAGTTCCAGCAGAAGTACTTCTATTAGAGTTCCACGTTGAGTTTTTTTCCACTAGTGTCAGGATAAACATGCTTTCTCCTACACGACTTGAAATTGAATCAGTATTCTAAAGGCAAAGAGACCATTAATGTCAAAAGGTTTTCAAGGTTTCCATTGCAATTCTAGATCTTTCCCATAACTTCTGAAAAGTTTCCCTTTTCCAGTTTTTGTGAAACTTACCGCGAATATGAATCTAGATATCTACAATCAAAAAGATATGAGCACAAAGAAATTGAGATATCAAAATGCAAAAACATCAACAAGTTAAGACTTATTCACAATAAACTTAGGTTAGCTAATGTGAATTGGAACATGAATCTTAAAGATTTTATTCACTTGTTTTATTACAATAGTACAACTCCAATATATAGTATAGGAGAGGGAACTAATAAGGTAACTTGCTAAACATGGAAAAGGAAAACTTGCCTACTCTAAATAAGGTTATACAATCAAACACAATTAATACAAATCAATCCCTTAATCTCGGGATTTCTACACTCCCCCTCAAGTTGGATCGTAAATGTTGACCATATCCAACTTGCCAATGAAATCCTCAAAATCTCGTCGTAGTAATCCTTTGGTGAAGATATCTGCTGTTTGTTCTTTTGTAGGTACATAAGTCATGCATAAAGTTCCATCTTCAACCTTTTCTTTAATAAAATGTATGTCCACTTCCACATGTTTGGTTCGATCATGTTGAACTGGATTAAGTGAGATGTTGATAGCTGCTTTGTTGTCACAATAGAGTTTGATTGGAAGTTTTACCATTGTTTGTAATTCTTCCAATAATTTTTTGATCCACAGTCCTTCACATATTCCTTGTGCGACAGCTCTAAACTCTGCTTCAGCGCTACTTCTGGCTACCACATTTTGCTTCTTACTTCTCCAAGTTACCAAATTTCCCCATACAAATGTGCAGTAGCCAGTGGTTGATCTTCTATCTTCTATTGCACCGGCCCAATCCGCATTAGTAAACACTTCTACTTATTTCTTTTCATTTTTCTTGAAGAAGAGTTCCTTTCCGGGAGTATCTTTGAGATACCTAAGAATTCTGTATACTGCTTCTAAATGGACTAGACGGACCCGAAGATTGCATCTGTCCCAAGTCCTTTACTTCAAACTCTCTGGCTAGGCCTTTCTTGAGCCTTTCTATTTCCACGACATTGTCTCCCGTCAGTATAATGTCATCAACATATACAATTAGAATTGTTTTCTTCCCTGTGTCAGATAGTTGGTAGAACATTGTATGGTCTGACTGTCCTTGTCGATATCCTTGATTCCTCAATACCTTTGCAAATCTGTCGAACCATGCTCTCGGTGATTGTTTGAGACCATACAAGAATTTTTTTAGTTTACACACACTATTTTCTTCCTCGCCTTTATAGAAGCCTGGAGGTAATGTCACGAAGACCTCTTCTTCTAATTCCCCATTTAAGAACGCATTCTTAACGTCTAGTTGTTGGAGAGGCCAATCCAAATTTGCTGCTAAGGACAAGATAACTCGGATGGTATTCAATTTTGCTATAGGAGCGAATGTTTTTGTGTAGTCAATGCCGTATGTTTGTGTATACCCTTTTGCAACAAGACGAGCTTTGTACCGTTTTATTGTCCCATCTGATTTGTATTTCACATTAAAGATCCATTTGCAACCAACGGGTCTTTTCCCCCTTGGTAACTTTACCACATCTCAAGTTTTGTTTTTTTTCCAGTGCTTGCATTTCTTCCAAAACTGCTTTTTCCATTCAGGAATGGTTATGGCCTCCTGAATATTCTTCGAAATTTCTGTATTATCAAGGTTATAAGAGAAAGTGCGAAATCCTGCAGACAGAGCGTTATATGACACAAATTTTGAGATAGGGTGGAAAGTACATGACCAAGGTTGTTTTCTGAGAGCAATGGGTAGATCATTTTCTGATGACTCATGAAGATCTGGAGCTATCATCGGTTCTAACTCTTTTGGTGCTTCAGACGTGAGAGTCTCTTTGTATTTCGATTTTGGCTTTCTTGAGTAAACTAATATCTCATTGTCAACTTGCTTTCCTGCATCTCCCCCTGAGTTTAAGTTTAAGTTTACTTTTGTAGATGGCATGTTAGAATAAAGAAGAGGGATTGATTCAGTATTTATGATAGGTTCAGTAAGGGAGATATTAACGTCAAAGAATTGGTCTTTATTCAAGAACCGATCTTCACTCAGATTCTCCCCTGAAAATAGGACTTTTTATAGTATGGAGTTTTTTTGAAGAATGTGACATCAATGCTAACAAATACTTCTCATGGATGGATCATAGCATTTGTAGCCCTTTTGGGTAGAGGAATATCCAATGAGAACACATTTACGTGCACGAGGGTCAGGTTTACTCCGATGATGAGGGTGAATGTGGACAAAAACAGTACAGCCAAATACTCGAAGGGGTAAGCTTGAATCAAGACGGGAACCGGGAAATAAGCTTTGAAATACTTGAAGAGGTGATTTGAAGGAAATAGTACGACTGGACATTCTATTAATGAGATAGGCAGGTGTTAAAATGGCATCTCCCCAAAAAAATTTAGGCATATTTGTGGTGAACATCAAGGCACGAGCCACCTCAAGAAGGTGTTTGTTTTTCCGTTCAGCAATTCCATTTTGTTGGGGTGTATCAACACAAGAACTTTGATGTATTATTCCTTGTTTTTGGAGATATTCATTCAAAGTAGTATTGAAATATTCTGTACCATTGTCAGTACGTAATATTTGAATTTGTGTTTGAATCATCGAATGAAAATTTAGAAAAACAGTTTGGACATCGGACTTTTCTTTGAGGAGATAAACTCAACAGATTCTAGTATGATCATCTATAAATGTTACAAACCATTTTTGTTGTGTTCGACTCGGGATTCGTGACGGGCCCCATAAATCACTGTGAATTTAGGTGAATGGTTTCGATGGTTTATATGTAGATTTTGGGAAGGAGGCACGATGGTGTTTTGCTAGTTCACAATTTTCACATTGGATATCAAATGTCTTTTTATTCGAAAACATGGAAGGAAATACATGACGTAAATACTGAAAATTGGGATGACCCATTCTAAAATGCCATAACAAAAGTTCACTACCTCTAGGAATAAAAACAGAATTACAAGTTGCAACTTGATTTCGCTTACTCACATCAGCCTCCTCAAAGTAGTAGTCCCCCACATTCCTTAGCACTGCCAATCGTCTTCCCCGATGATAGGTCCTGAACAATACAAGAAGACAGGAATAATTTTGCTGAGCAATTGGAATTTTTTGTTAACTGGCTAATTGACAGTAAGTTACAAGACAGATTTGGAACGTGAAGAACATGTTCCAGGGTTATAAAAGTAGAGATTCGAATACTCCCTTTCCCTGCGATCGGTGAGAGTGAGCCGTCTGCGATTTTGACTTTGATATTGTCAGCACACGGGGAATACGTGGAAAAAAGGTGGTAGGGGTCCGTCATATGATCAGACGCACCGGAGTCAATAATCCAAGGAGGTTTGGTTAATTGGCTAAATGTATGTAATGCTCTCAAAAATTTACATTTGTAGACTAGTGAACTAGACGGACCTGAAGATTGGAACTTCGAAAACATTTTGAATAATTGCTCCAATTGTTCAGGATTGAATGCACCGCCCTGAGTAGCATTGTTTTCTTCGATTAGATCAACAACTGCTTGGTAACCTCGATTTCTGTTGTTTTGTCTTGGCTTCCAGTCAGCTGGTTTTCCATGTAGATCCCAACATGTATCTTCTTTATGCCCCGGTTTACGGCAATGATCACACCAAGGATGGCCCCTTTGTTGTTTTAGGCCAAACCCGTTAGTGGGTGTTCCTTTAGAAATTAGGCCCATTTCTATAGATCTATGCCCTTTATATCCATTTAATGCTGGCCCTCTAGGAAATTGGGCTGACCCATGACCTTTATGTAGTTGGGTTGATCCACCAAGCCCAGTTTCCTTAGAAAATAATGCATACCCACTTTCTTCTTCAAGCCCAGACTTCTTCACTTCTCGAAGCATTACTCCTCACCGGTTTTCTTCTCTGCGAACTTCGGCGAAGGCCTCGTGAAGTGATGGTAGGGGTCACCGGCCAAGAACCCTACCTCGTACGTCATCTAGCTCCCTATTAAGTCCGGCCAGAAACTCGTATACCCGTTCGTTTTCTATCTTCTTCATGTACCGTACACCATCAGCCGGACAATCCCATTCTTCATCAACATTCTGATCGAGTTCCTGCCAGAGTGACGACGTCTCTAGGTAGTAATCAGTCACGTCTCTCTCCCCTTGCTTTGTTTGCCAGAGTTTCGTTTTAACTTCAAAAATTTGGGAGGAATTTTTAGCATCTGAATACATGTCTCGAACGGCATCCCACACATCCTTTGCCGTCGGGAAAAAAAGATACGTCTTGCCAATCGGAGGTTTCATGGAATTAACTAGCCACGCAGTCACCATTGAATTTTCCGAGCTCCATTTTTGTAGAAGTCCGGCGTCGGTTGAGGCGGGTTTTTCCTTCTCTCTGGTAAGAATCGTAAGATATCATAATTTCCCCTTTTCGTTGACGATAAGTTTTATTGACTAAGCCCATTCTCGATAGTTTTTTCCATTCAACTTTTCGACCATGAGTTGGAATGAGGTGTTATCGAGTCCACCTGAACCCGTGGTGGAAAGGGATTCAACCTCACTGTTGAAGGTTTCTGAGGTTGTTGATTCCTTGCTGTTGGTGGTGTTTTCCTCTATTGATTCTATGGCTAGGTCAGGACAGACTCTAGCTCTGATACCATGTGAATTGGAACGTGAATCTTAAAGATTTTATTCACTTGTTTTATTACAATAGTACAACTCCAATATATAGTATAGGAGAGGGAACTAATAAGGTAACTTGCTAAACATGGAAAAGGAAAACTTGCCTACTCTAAATAAGGTTATACAATCAAACACAATTAATACAAATCAATCCCTTAATCTCGGGATTTCAACAGCTAAATGAATCCTTTTTTTTTCCACTTAGTTTGCATCACACCAAGTTCAGGGCTATACAGCCATATTCCAGTGATGATCCAATTATGTGACTGCATTCTAGCTCCAACCCTCTTTTAAGTACAAAAAGCTAAACCACAAAAGACCAGAATTCTTAAAGATATAAAACTCTAACGACATAAGAAAGAAGTCATATTGCATGTAAATATGTTTTGTTGGGGAGTTCAGTGTTTTAAAAGCTAAGAGGAGAATCACTCTGATATCAAAAGGGCTATGATACTGAAACACTGAGATACCCAAAACAACTCCACCTCCTATTAGCAGACAACAATAGATCTATAAATATGTGATGGCCAAAGTATTAGTTTCATCATACCTTTCTCTTCATCTCTTTCAACGTGTCTTCAAGACCTGCCCTTTCCGTACCAAGAGTCTCCAATTGCCCCTACAAATATAGACAACCAATTTGAAGAGACTCCATAAATAAGCTAAATGCAATAACAAGCATTTTATTTCTCTCTCATAGTTTATAAATCAAATAAACACACACGCAAAAGTGTCACCAACATCCATTTAACACATGGTTTTCACCAGCATCAAACAAGATGAGATCAGAAATTGACTCAGGAAACATTGATGTGGCAATAATTCAGTTTATTAGAAGCCATATGCATATGCAAACACGCAGGAATAACAATGTTTCAATTTCAAGTCACTGGTCAACTAAAGTGCATTAAACGGGCTAGTGGCTACATTGAATCATGAGACTGGTAAATCCCAGAAGTGGGTGTGGTAATTGCATTTGATCAGGCATCTACAAATGTAAAGAACAGATGTATCCATGCAATATCATAGATTCAGCAAATTCTAAAAAGTTTCATTTCATCAAGAAGTAAATGATGTACATAAGAGAATAATTATGTTGAAGTTATGTATTCATGCAGCCATGCATATTATAGCCTCAACAATATGTTACCAATCTTTGCTTCAGGGCTCCCACTATAGCATCTTCGGTGGCATCCAAAGACATTATTGGCCTTGCCAGAGTTGGAAGGGCAGATTCTATCTATCAAAAATGAAAATGCACCCACATAAGGATTATAAAAAATGAAAATGCACCCACAGATGTAGTTCTAAAATTGAAGACAATTAAAATTATGCAGTATGCAACCCCAAAGTTGAAAATTTGATATTGCAACAAAGTCATCATCAATAAATTGATCAAGAGTACGGTCAAAAGACCATTATTGTAATTTTTGAAGGTAATTTTATGAAATGGATAGATCCATGATATTCATCAGCAAAATACACCATATATCAGTGATAGAAAATAATAGCTATATCTATATTACAATAAGAATGAAGAACTCAAAATGAAAGGTAAAATCTTCTCCAGTCAACTGACAACCACTAAGGTGCAACTAAAAAAGTGAAAAGACAACTCATATTCCTGAAAAATTTAGAAAGAAAGTCCACTTCTCGATTGTAATGTAATAATGATATGCCCCATAACAGATAAAGCAACTTCTTGCTACCCATGATAATTATGGTATAATAAAATCAGCTTCAGTTTTTGAAGATAGAACAAGGTAAAAAAAATCATATATCTCTAAAAACTTACTGGACGACGATCAAGAATTGACATGAGTGCTGAAAGTTCTCTTACAGATCTCTCAATCTGAGCATCACTCTCCGAAGCTTGCTTCAAATTTGCTGCAAACCTATTTAACCTGTCTAGCAAATTCTTTGTTAAGGTGCTAGATTGGGGCCTTGTCCACCGTGTTGCAAATTGAGTTCTAAATTGTGCATCCTCTGTAGCCTCTTTCTGTAATAGCTCCTCAGTCTGAACTAACAATTCCTGGTTAACCATCCTCAAATCTTTAAGTTGCTGTAGTTTACCTTCCAAGCCAGCTGGTCCACCACAATTCTGTACAGCATCTACATCTTCTTTCAATGCTAGAGGCAATGTAGAATTTCCTTCCAAAGCAAGAATTGAATTGGGCAAGTCCATTTCCTTCAATCTCACTCGAGCTAGTTCACTTCCTTGCTGCAATTTCTCAGCTTGAGCTCTAATAATGTCGTCGACCATTTCAGTGTACCTAGAAAGAGCTTTTGCACTGTTATCAGGAACTAGACTTGCAAACATCTTATCCTTGCTAGCATCCAGCACCTCATTCATAGGCATAGGCTTCACCATTGAAAAAGTAGGAAGTGGAGGTAAAGAACTAGCTGGAGGAACCCTCATTAAGTAGACTCTATCATTCTCCTTCACAGCCCTCTCCAGGTTTTGATTCAAGTTAGCTTCTAATTTGGTGATTGCATCCAAGAGCTGCTGAGCTGCCCCCTTGGGAGATGACTTTTTTGCTTCAGAAAAGGAATTAACCCCACTCTTCAAACGTGCAATTTCCTCTGCAATCTCTTCTTTCTCATGCAGCTCTAAACTATATCTATAGCATGCCTCTGCATAAAATAAGGCAGCCTTTAGCTGAACATGAGCTATCCAGGCCTTGTCAAAATGTTGATTCAAAGGTGCATTATTCAATGCCCCCAAAACTTCCTCATAATAGAGACCAACCTATTAACAGGATCATTTAAATTGATCAAAAGATCCACAAGTGAACAAAAAGAGCTAACTATTGTATGCCACACTATATAAATTTCGACATTTACAATTTCTAAGGAAAATATCACTTCCATTATATGATATTAATAACTATAGCATGTGCTAGGCTGCTAGCCATGTAATTGAGTTCAGACTTTGCACATACGAGAAATTAAGGGAGTTTGGAGTAGAGCATAGTAACATAAACGTGTTTGATGCACATTTTTTAGGAAATAATGCTTTTTTTTTTGTGATGTGATGGTGAATACGTGGTTGAAAAAGAAGGAAAAGTTATTAATGTGATGAAAAATATTATTTTATTGAAGAATGTATGGCTGAAAATGAGTAGAAGAATGAAAATGAAAATGAGAATGTGGCTCAAACAGGGGCTCAACAACCTGCAATTCCCAGAATTACATAGCTCCTTTTCAACTGCTCCCAAGCCAACTCTACAGGTCCTTAAAATAAATTGAGGAATAATTTTAACAAATCAATTCGTACAATGATGACATTCAATTTAGACAAGATTGTCGATATTAACTTGAATGTGATTAATTTCACAAGACCCTTTTCTGGTGTTATAAACTAGATTAAGAGCAGTGAGGATTTCACATAAACAGGATATAGATGCATAAAATTTAAGAAATTGGAATGACTTAGGTAAAAAAATGAACACAGAATAACATTCCAGATCAAGCACGTACCAGAAAGTTGGTCTCCAATTATGGGAAGATAAGTTTCATGTTTGCAGCATCTTTTTAGAGCTCGAATAAATGATCAAGGAGAAAATCCAATTTTAAGTTCGAAAATCCACAACGTAGTTTTCCCTTTGGTGCTCAAGTTCTAAGGAAGCAATCCAATTCTGTAAAACATGAGATAAAATTTATCCAAAACAACTGGACACTTTTGTGCCTTTGTGACTTCAATCTTTCAGTACAACATATGCATCCTTACAATAGCTTGCTTTTATTAGATTCCATCCTTTTGCTTAGAGATGTATCAAAAAATTAATAACTCGTCTAAATTGCAAACTTTCCATCTGACAATTTCTCCAATCTTTTCATTCAGGTATAGTACTAAATACAGTCAAGACCACAACACCAATACTAGATTTTTCAAATCAGACTCAGGCTAAGAAGAAATGAATTACGAGGGCCTCAGGACCTAGGAAAGTGAATGTACTCTGATCAATAATATCCCTGGTCATTCAACAAAAAATCATACGTGCCATTTGTATGTTCACGAAAAAGTAATGTCAAAAAACATCCTATATATGATCCCAAAACATCAGCAACAGTCCAAATTCTACAAAGAAAACCAGAAGAATAAAAAAAAGACAGGTCCCAGTTTGATAACAAACCTGTCTTGAAATCTTTGCGCAGACCCCAGGACTGCTCCCCTTTGCTATCGTATTCTCATACACGCACTCCTGTGCCTGGGCCAGCATCAGTCTCTCCAACATTCCTGCACATTTCACTGACACATCCACGGAGGTCGAACTTCCAACTGATGCTTTCACTGCCACATTATCTCTCAGAAACGCGAATGCCCCAGCTGCTGCTATAAATGAATGTGAAGCCTGCCTCCTCCCCTCCACAGCAGACCGATCAAGACTCAGTCCCATTTGACTGTGCACCGCCCCCAAATTAAACAACACCGCAGCTTTTTCTATATAAATTAAATCGAGAAAATTTTAAATCCAGTACAGATGAAAGTCAAAGTAGTTCTTGCTCAAAGAGACTGAAATTATTAATATTACTATGTATTCCCGAAAAATCAAGGTTGCTAATTCTAGAGCATCTAGGGATAACACTAGTATATTTTACCATGCGTTTAGCATTTCTAACATGAAAAGAAACAATTCCAGTACCAGAATGAATGTTCTGCTTAAACTTTTTAAGCATGTTTAGCATCAATGTGTTTTGTACCCTATCCATGAATTTTAAGAAAAAATTTACTGATCTTTTCTCTTCTTAGTCAGATGAATGAGGACCACGCTGCAGGCTATAGCAATTTAGTTATTTAGAACCTAAACTATAGCACAATTGCTTTGTACTTCACGCAACAACAATTGCACTACAAATAAAGCAAAAAACTTATGTATTCCGTCCAGACCAAGAATATTGCATTAAAGAGTCGGAACCCATCAAATTATACGTAATTTATAAAAAAAATACCTAAATGGATGTTCTGTTGAGAAGCCTTTTGTTTACTCTTAAACGCGTCGAACCAAGTAAAGGACACAGAATTGATGTGATCCTTGTCGGGCGAAATGGGGAACCTGGACTCGACTGCACAGAGGGCTTTATAGTAGCGTTGCAAGAGGTCACGGCGAGCGGGCAACGAATCGGAGGGGCCTCGCTCAATATCTGATCGGAGCTCCTTGAGCGTCTGGAGATCGTCCTCCAAATTCTGGGCTTCGCGTTCCGAGTAATTGATGACTATGAAGTTGCGAAGCGGCCTGTACATATCTAACGAATTGGTTTTCTTCTCGAAGATCGCGAGCATGATGTTAGTTGTCGACGCCGTCGAAGACCCCATGATAGGTGGTGGTGGTGAGGACCGGAATGGGGTTCAATTGATTGGATTAATTATATAGGGATTTTTCGTAGAAATTGTAGTCGACGGGAGCTTTGGTTGAAAAATTCCACTGGCGTGTCGTTTGGTTGGCATGATTTTGATCTAGTCCTGTGTAACAAAAGAACGAACCGTTTAAAATTATGAAACAATTGTTAATGTATATTTGGATTTATGATAATTACTAGGTCCAAGCAATTTGCAATGCACGTTTGTTTAGTTTATATTTAATAATTTTGTTTAAGAATTAATTTGTTATTAATAAAGATGTAATTTTTTTGATTAATTAAATAATTAATGATGTAATGTTTATGTAATTGATAAATAATTAAATAAAGTGTTTCTCTCTGTCATCTCCAACCCAAAATCACAAACAGAAAACTCAAGGTATATTAAGGGGTAAAAAGATAAGTTTACTTAGGTTCCGTTTGATTCTCATTAATGTAGAATGAGAATGAAAAATATAGCCGTCATTGGACCCCACACAAGATATAGAAATTCAAAATTGATGTGATGGATAACGATTATATTTTTCATTTTTATGGGTTTTTAATGAGAAACAAACGGAGGCTTAAACTTTTTGTATGACTTAAGTCTTTACTCTTTTTTAAGTAATAATGCAATTCATTTTATCGTTAAAGTATGATATGTATTACGATAATATATGTATATTATGTGTTAGACTTAGTATTGGTAAGTGACGGGTAAATTTTCGAGAACGAAAATATTTTAAGGGGGTGAGAATGTAATACCCCGAAAATTTTCATAAAATATAATTTAATTTTTATATACTATATTTTAATATTTTGAAAGTTAGGGACTAAATGATACATTTATCAAATTATATTTTATTTGTGTCAAATATTTAGATATTGATGGAGTTATCGTAAATATATGAATATTGGTCTCGTTGGATAAATCGTAATTAGATACATAAATCAGATTCGAGAAAAAGTCGATTCGGATAAGTTAGCTCCAAGATATTTTAGTTTGAAGGAATTATCAAAAGCTAATTTATTTTTATTATTATTTAATTATAATTTTGAAAGTAAGGGGTGGTAAAAAAAGATTTTCCGTTAAAACAAAAAATTCCGTTAGTTTTTCCGTTAAATCAAAAAATTCCGTTAGTTTTTCCGTTAAACCAACAAATTCCGTTTAATAACCACTTTTTATATATATATAAAAATAAAGATATTATACTCTAATTTTAACCCTCATTTTTAGCTCATATAAGGCCACGTTTGTTTGGTGTTATTTTCCTTAGAACTTGGAAAATAAATTATATTTTCTTGGTTTTGACTAGTTTAATTGTCAAAATGTTTTAGGGAAAACTTTTTTCCACACCCCTATTTTCTTCAAAATTGATGGTGGGAAAAGTCTTTTTAGGTGCTGATGGCATTTTTTTTTTTTTTTTTTACAATGAAAACAAATTTCATAACTAGTTGTAAAAAAATTTCACTTTAATGAACAATTTTCATATAAAACAAAGTCAAATGAACACTAAACTTTGATGAAAAAAATTCGTCTTTTTTTTTTTTACTTTTTGGTAATGGAAACAAATTTTATAACCAATTGTGGAAAAAGATTATCAATTTAATGGATAATTTTCATGTAAAACAAAATCAAACGAACACAAAATTTAAAAATTTTCCGGGTGAAAAATTGTATCAATCAAACACACTAAATTAACAATTTCCTGCAAAACAATTTCTAAACAATTATTTTCCCTGAAATTCATTTTCTTTCCATCCATTTTCACCATTGCAATCAAACGGACCCTAAATATAATACTTTGATTTTCAATATAACACACTTAATTTTGACTATATCTATCTTTTCTCTTATATTTCTCATTGTTCCCTTAATTTTGTAACATGTTATCAGTACAAAAAACTTATCCAAAAAGAGGGAAATTTTGAGATTAATGTTATGACTCGTTACTAGGAACCGCCACGTGGCCATCTTAACTAAGCAGTGGGACCTGTGGGACCCAATCCAAATGAACCGCCTAACTACCTTTCAATTCCGAAGCGCTTCCCTGGATCTGAGGCTTTTTAGCTAGTGACAACCCACGTGCGAAGATTGAGTTCATAATGAAGATCTCATTTGAATGATTAATGTGACCCTTGTAAAAAGAGTATTTGTGTCTTGTCTTGTCAATGTAAGTGCATTTAATACTTTGAAGAGCTAGGAATGTCAATTTGATGATTAGGACTTGATACTTCGGCCGAAGAGACGAGGCCACATGTAATTTGATCCAGGGGTCACCATCTTATTTGTAACACAATACCCCACCATATAATAATTGAAGGCTAATACAACTTAAATACTTGAAGCAATATATTTTTGCTCTTTGGAATCATAATGTCACAATTACAAATCTTGTTCTTATCGACTGATCATTATACAATTGTGTCCTGAAAACTTTGTCGGAACCCGAACGAAAACGTCTCGTGTAGTTGAGCTCTTCCTACGTTCAAATATTGGAGTGATCTCCACCGTTGATCGGCATTAAGTGGACCTGGTATCTGTTGAGTTCGTTTTTTGAGGTCAACAGATTGGTGCCGTATGTGGGAAATCACACTATAACCATGAGCAACCCTTTGGAAAAAAGCTTTATAAGAAAATAGTTTGGGCATCCCCTTGAATAATAATTTGTTCTTAAAAAGGAACAAGAGGAAGCTCCTGAAAGTTGAAAAAAATCCAAAAGTTTTTAGGCTTGAAAAGAGATGAGATCAGATGGAGACGCCCCTCATAGGTATGTGAGGGAAAGAAACGATGAAGTTCCCATCATAGTCGCCCCAGCGGTCGGTGTCGACCCCACCACCATCATAGACGAGGTAGGAGAAGAACGACGGCCTAGCTTACTAGAGAAATGGCAACTATGACAGCCAACATGAGAAGCATCACCAACCAGAATTTAGCAATACAGAACTATTGATACAAATGCAAGGCCATGGTTTGCTCCCTATGAGCAATACCAACAAGAAGAGGAGGTACAAAGCCAAAGAGCCCGTCCTCTCAGGCACTCTAGGGGGATTAGCCCCATTGAAAGAGAAGTGAGAGTCGATTATCCTCAAACTACGCTTTCAGGCGATCCATCGATGCCCCATTCAATATGGAGGACGACTTTCCCCCAGAATACGAGTCGGAAAACAGGCCTCGAAGGTCCACCAACATGTTTGACCGGCTAAGCCTAACTAAGCCAAGGCATAGACAACGTCATGAAATTCCAGTGCCTCGAAATAGGCCACAGCCCCACCTCCTGAGACTTAGCAACCGGATGAAAGGCAAGAACATGCCCCTCGAGCTGTACCGCTTCGGTATAAATGTCAAAGGAGGGACAATGAGGCAGGTAATCAGGCATGACCTTCTGCACCACCTCTAAGGTATAGGGCCGATGCGAATTATGATTCAGATGGCCCTCAAAGGTCTTGCGAGAACTAAGGAATGCCCAGGTACCGAACCACTATGTGATGCCCAAGATACCAAAATATGATGGGAAAAGCGACCCAACAAAACATTTGAATAGCTACAAAACACACATGAGCCTGAGAGACGCCACCCAACTGTGAAATGTAGAGCTTTCCACTTGACCCTCAGTGAAGCAGCTGAGATTTGGTACATCGGGCAACCACCTGGGAGCATTAGGAGCTGGCCGAAATTCAAAACTACTTTCTTGAAGAGATTTGTGGTAAGCAAAGAGAGAGAGGCCCCCATTCAGTGCTTTCAAGACTTGAGGCAACAACCTGGTGAGACTCTAAAGAGCTTTTTATCCCGCTTCATGGACAAAATGACATATTGTGTTCAAGTTACTGACTGTTAGGCCTTATCGGCCCTAAGAGGCGGCCTGAACATGAACATTCTGTTTTGGAGAGATGTACGAAATCAATATCCCACGACCTATGACGCCCTGTTAGAAATGATGAGAAGAGAAATTATCAATGAAGAATTGATCGAACGTAGAAACAAGGCTAGTATGGGTCTCCAACCTCAACAAAGGCCACGTGGGAGAGGACCTACTTTCTACCTAATGGACCACCAGTGGAATCAATCTGGCAATGAGATCGCCTCCAACTCAGGCCAAGCACTAGCCTTGGCCACCTTGAATGTCGTGCACACATTGGCCTGTAAGGATGTACCGGCAACAAATCCTCAATCAATTGAACCGACGCAGCGGGCCACCAATAGAGGACGAGGCCGAGGGTGAAGTTCGGGACCTCGAAGCAGGCTGAACCCCCTAGAGTACTGTACATACCATCATTCATACAGCCACAACACTGCGGACTATAGAGATATTACCCATCATCCAGGGGATCGAATTCCCAGAATGACACTCGGGACAATTCTCGACATAGGAATAGGTCCCCGTCTAGGTATGATCAACCGTCCAAGCGCGATGAGGCCGCTCCTCGCCATCGAGAAGTATTCCCCGACGGAAGAGGGAGCATCGAGATGGCAGAAATAGGGATGGAAAACAACAACAACAACAACAAAGAGGCCATTGAAACCGAATGGAGAACCCCCCATCTACGAAATCGATACCATCTTTGGATGCCCTTATGTTGGAGGAGAAACAAGAAACTCCCGAAGAAATTACGCCCGAGAGGCAAATATCCCTCCACTAACCAGCTACATAGTGGACAGTAGTTCCCAAAGGAATCAGTCATCTCCAATTGTGTTCACACATAAGGATTCAGAAGGTAGATACTACCCCATTGTGACGCCTTTGTTGTAAGGGCCGTGGTGGCCCAGAATGAGCTAAAGCAAACGCTGGTGGATAATGACAGCTCTGTTAATATTTTTTTTGGAGTCACATTCGACAAAATGATTTTGGACCACAAGTTGACTCCCATCACTACCCATCTATACGGTTTCCTGGAGATAGCATAATCCCGAGGGGCAAGATCACACTCGCCATGGAAATGGGAGAACAACCCTTATTAACATTCAACTTAATGGAACTCTTGATAGTTGACAGTAGGTCCGCCTATTACGGAGTATTGGGAAGGCCCGCATTGAAAGATCTCGGAGTCGTCACTTCTATTCACCACATATGCATGAAATTCCTAACTGACCGGGGTGGCAACAGTGAAAGGTGACCAAAGAGGAGCCCGAGAATGCTACTTAAACTCCACTGGAAGGTCGAGCCTAGGGACATGAACATGGTAATTGGCGACGTGGGCATGGACGTTCCCATAGAGATGCCTACATTCGATGAGATTAACGCCCGTATTATTGAAGTCAAGTCCCAAACAGCCTTAATGGAGGAGTTGGAGAACTTCCCGGTGGATCCATCGGATCCCACTAGGCTGTTGCAGGTAGGCAGAGGCCTGGCTCCAGAGTTTAAGGAAAAACTCAAGAAATTTCTATGTGAGACTCATGAAGTCTTTGCTAGGAAGCATGAGGATATGGTAGGCATCGACCCCGGGGTCAGCTACCACCACTTGAAAATTGATCGTAAGGTTGTCCTACATAGACAGAAGAGAAGAGCTTTGAACCCGAAATGATATGAGGCCATGAAGGAAGAAGTACAGAAGTTAATCAATAATGGCTTTATCAGGGAGGGCCTATACCCGAAGTGGGTTTCCAACTCGGTCCTAGTGAAGAAACATAACCGGAAGTGGAGAGTATGCATCGAATTTTTCGATCTCAACAAGGCATGTCCTAAAGACAACTTCCCACTCTTGAGGATAGATCAACTGGTGGACTCCATCACTGGACACGAGTCTTTGAGCTTTATGGATACTTACTCCAGCTACAACCAAATTCTTATGTATCCAGGTGATGAGGAACACACCTCCTTCATTACGGATAGAGGACTCTATTACTACAAGATGATGTTCTTCAAAAAATGTCGGAGCTACTTACCAAAGGCTCGTGAACAAGATGTTCGTCGACCTACTTGGCAACATGATGGATGTCTACGTAGATGACATGCTTGTCAAAAGTCTGAAGGTTGGTGACCACATAACTCACCTCAACGGTGCATGTCAAGTCTTACGAAGGTATCGCATGAGGTTAAATCCCCTCAAGTGTGTGTTTGAAGTCGCATCAGGTAAATTCCTAGGGTATATATGGTCAACTAGAGGGGTATAGAGGCAGACCCCAAGAAATACAGGCATTGATTGAGATGAGGTCCCCTCAGAAGACGAAGGAAGTACAAAGCTTAACCGATCGGGTGGCCTCTTTGAGTCACTTCATCTCAAAGGCCATCGACAAATGCCTCTTCTTCTTTAAGGTTTTAAAGGGAGGAAAGAAGTTTTAGTGGACCGATGAGTGTGAAGAGGCCTTCTACGGTTGAAAAAGACCTAGGACAGGCCCCCTGCTTATCGAAGCCCAAGCTGGGAGAAGCTCTACAACTTTACTTGGCCGTCTCCAATGAGGCCATAAGTGCTGTGTTCGTAAGGGAAGAGGGTTCTACTCAGCTGCCAGTTTATTACATTAGCAAGGCATTACTAGCGCCTGAAACTCGTTACCCAAATATGGAGAAATTAACTATGGCACTGATAACAGCATCCCGCAAGTTGAGGCCCTATTTCTAAGCCCACATCATCCATATGTTGACGAATTTCCTGCTCAGGCAAGTATTGCAAAAACTTGATGCCTCGGGAATATTGTTGAAATGGGCTATGGAATTAAGCGAGTTTGAGATCCTCTTCAAAGTAATAACTGCTATAAAGGGTTGACCCTAGCAAAATCTGTGACAGAATTTACCTGCAGTGGACGAAATAATGGAACCTGCAGAGCCCCCACCTGGAACCTATTTGTGGATGGTTCGACCGAGGAAGCAGGCTCGGGTGCAGGTGTGGTACTAGTGAGCCCCGAGGGTTATAATTTGAACTGCGCCGTACGATTTGGATTTAAGGCCATCAACAATGCGGTCGAGTATGAGGCACTCCTTATCGGCATGAGGATAGCCAGGAGATGTAAGTGAGGAGGTTGTTCATCAACAGTGACTCTCAACTCATTGTAGGACAAGTTAATGACAACTTCATGGCCAGGGATAAGGTCATGGCTGCCTACCTCAAGTTGGTAATGAGCCTTCTCCCCTCCTTTGAGCAATTTGAACTGGCCAGATCCCACACATTGAAAATGCTCACATCGATGCCTTGTCTACGTTGGCTAGTAGTAAGGATTTTGAGTTGTTGACGGTGGTGCAGATTAAGCACCTCTCAAGGCCATCCACATCTACAAAAGACGTGATGTGGGTGGAAGAAACCCCAACCTGGATGCAACCCCTTATAGCTTACGTCAAAGATTTTGCCAGACAATAAAGAAGAGGCCTACAAGCTAAGGAGGAGGCCCGTACATTTTGTGCTAGTGGACGACATTTTTTACAAGCGCGGATTCTCTTCGTCCATCCTCCGGTGTGTGGGAGAGGAGGAAGTGACACGACCCGTCCCAAGTCACCCTAATGGACCTGACACGTGTCGTGCGCCGATGGTAGATACCAGCTAAATGCTGGACCCACCACCAAGGCAACTATGACCTGTTCTAACTGTGACCCATTTTTATAAAAAAATTGACAGAGTTTCCCCTATAATATGGAATAAACCACTTGAAACCACAATCAATATACTCAAACCAATACACACATATCAAAATAGGGCACACCAACCCCTCACATCTTAAACTATTTACAATACATACTTGAAGGTTGACATTTACAAATACTTTGCAAACATACGTCCCAAATGTACTCAAAATACTCAATATGAAATGAGCCCATGACATGGATACATGAATTACAACTTTAACTTACTGACAACAAATGCATGTACCCTCAAAAGAAGTATGTACTGAGTAAATTTGACAAAAGGAGTCATACGTAAATAGATAAAATGTGGCTCTACACGGTGGATCACTAGGCTCTGATGCTGCTCAACTCAGCTACTATCTTATAAGAAAAGAGTTAACAAAATATGTGAGATTTTAACTCAGTGAGTGGATAGTATATAAATAAGAATATATTTCTTCTAGTTATACACACTTCTTGAAAATTCTTACTCTTTTGAAATTTTGAGAAAGTCGAAAATCTGATAAAAATCTTAAAAACTGAAACATGATAGCATCATACAATCTTTCATTCTTACTTCCAAATAAATAACTGTAAAACATAATGAATAAAGTTAATTTCATATATACGAAAATATCTAAAACATTTTTGTTGTTCAATGCTATAAGCTGAAAACGTTATACTGAAAACTGAATGTTCTGGATTCTATGATCATCAATCCAATAAACTGTAGAAATACTGAACTATCACACCAAAAAGGTACCCCGAATATCTTTACTCATGTATCGATGAACACCGATATACATGTCAAAGCTATTCTATTCTGAAATTCTATAATTCTTAAATTCTGGTCATACGCGCGCAGAGCTATAATCTGGTCATACACTATGGAAACACACTCGCAATAGTGCAGAGCGGGTAAAATCACCATAACTGATCATACACTGTGGAAACACATTCACACCAGTGCAGATTGGGTAAAATAACCATCTGATGTCATACACTGTAGAAACACATTCACATCAGTGCAGACTGGGGTAAAATCACCGGGGTACTTTCTAGTGGTTTTAACATAACTTTAAAATATACTAAAATATGTAATTTAAATATAACATGCTAGAGAAAATGATTTCAATAACCCACATTTAACTTTAAAAGAACTAACTATAAAGTCAGTTTGATTCTGAAAATCATGCTATTATACCAAGTATATGGAATAATTAACTTTCTCATATGATATAAATTACATAAATATTTATTTCTGGAAAATAAACTTCCACTCACTCAAAACAAGCTACCGTCTAAGAAGGTCGGTAGGCTTTTCCAATTTCCTCGTCACCACCTGAAATATCATACAAGATAACTAATTCAATCATGATCAAGTCAAGAAACCTCTATTAGGACATGCTATAGTGCTACAACTAAGTTTCTAGATACTTGAATAAATTTCTCAAATTATTCCTTTAATCAAGTGGGACTAATTACTCTTTCTAATCCATTTATTAATAAACACTACACCAACATCACCTCCAATCCAAGAATAACGACAATTATTCACTACATTCTAGTGAAACTAGTAACCAACACAACAACCAAATTAACATGCATATAGTTCTATAATCTCATATTTTTTAGTAAGCATTTCACCAATACAATACTTCCCACTAACAAAACTTATACAGACATCAACTAAAAATCTAGGGTTTGCCCAAAAATTATATTTCTGACCTTAATATCAATATAGACTAAAAAAAACCCAATAATCTCAAGCTCCAATAGTCTCCATTTCTCATAAATCTTCTTTCCTTTTCCTTCTCTTCTTTTTTTCTTCCTTTTTCCTTTCTTCCTCTCTATTTTTCGGTTTTTCACCTCTCTGTCTCGGTCTCTCACTCTCTATGCGTGCTGGGTGTTGTGTGTGTATAGAGGAAAAGTGAGACAAATACTTGGGGAAAAGTCTAGATAAAGGGTCAAATGCAAAGGAAGTCCCTCAACTCTCCAATACCAAATAAGTAAGTCCACAACTTCCAATATAATCCATTTTAAAACCTTTTCTTTTCCTACTTTAAAAATAAGTCCCAAGCAATTAACTTATTCTCATTTAACTCCATATTTGACTTTGACTTAGACAATTCAACCCTTGACTTTGACTTATAAAAATTGGGTTATTACAGGTAGCCACCTACATACTCCGCGAGATCCATGAAGGTGTTTGTGGCAGCCACTCGAGATAACTCGCTTTGACAAGAAAAGCACAAGGTAGGGGTACTATTAGCCCTACCTTGAAAATGATGCCATTCAATTTGCTCGAAAATGCGATAAATGCCAACGCTTCTCTCATGTCCAAAGATAATCCTCTCAAGAGCTAACTGCAGTGTCCAGTCCCTGGCCTTTCAGCAATTGGGGTATGGATCTCATTGGCCCTTTGCCCAAGGGAAGAGAAAGTGCTAACTTTGTCATTGTTGCAATTGACTATTTTACAAAGTGGGTAGAAGCCGAACCTCTGGCAAAGATTACTGAAGCTAACACCCCCAAGTTTTTGTGGAAAAACATCATATGCCGGTTTGGGATTCCCACTCGATCGTCTCAGATAATGGAAAGCAATTTGACAACAAAAAGGTAAGAGACCTTTGTGAAGAGCTGAGAATTAGGAAGTGCTTTTCTACTCCCCATCACCCCCAGGCTAATGGGCAAGTAGAAGTTGTGAACAAAACCATAAAGTACACCTTGAAGAGGAAACTTGACACAGCCAAAGGAGCCTGGGTAGATGAGTTGCCCCAGGTGCTATGGGCAATCCAAACTACAGCAGGACCCCTACTGGTGCGACCCATTTCTCAATGACCTACGGTGCCGAGGCGATGAGCTCGGTAGATGTGGGATTACCTTTCCCGCGAAGGTTACACTTTAGTGAACTATCAAACGATGAGGTCAGAAGATGTGAACTCGATTTCTTTAAAGAAAAAATGGACGATTCCCAATTAAGATTGGCAACTTATCAAAGGAAGATACCCCGGTATTATAATGCTAAGGTGAAGAAGAAGTCCTTTTGGATAAATAACTTGGTACTTCAGAGAGTGTTTTTGTCCTCCAAAGAGCTAGGGGTGGGCACCTTGGGACCAAACTGGGAAGGACCCTACCGCATCAAAGAGAAGATCCGACCTGGTACCTACTAGATCAAAGACATGGATGAAAAGATTCAACCTCATCCATGAAATGTTGAGCACTTAGAGATGTATTACCAATGAATGTAACCCACAGCTGGAAGTTTTTTCCCAAGCCTTTGCAAATAAATAAAAGCTTTGTTTCAAGAAAATTGTCAAAGCGTGGACGCCTCGGAGGAGAGCATAGAGTTCCCAAAGGGACCACTTCGTTTGCACTCCGAGGCATACATCACATGCCTATCTTTTGGCGAAGCTGAACACTGAGGGAGAAGCCTTTGCAAAGCTAAACCATGCACCATATAGGGAAGTATGGGTACCTCGGAGGAGAGCATCGAGTCTCCAAAGGGACGACCTCATTTGCACACCGAGGCGTACATCACATGCCTCCCTTTGACGAAGCTAAACGTCAAGGGAGAAGCCTTTACATGGCTGAACCATCCACCATGTAAGGAAGTGTGGACGCCTCAGAGGAGAGCATCGAGTCCCCAATGGGATGACCTCGTTTGCACTCCAAGGCATACATCACATGCCTCTCTTTGACGAAACTGAATGTCAAGAGAGAAGCTTTTATATGTCTGAACCATCCATCATGTAGAGAAGCTTGGACTCCTCGAAGAAGAGCATCGAGTCCCCAAAGAGACCACCTCATTTGCACTCTGTCACATGCCTTCATTTGACGAAGCTGAATGTCAAGGGAGGAGCCTTTACATGGCTGAATCATCCACCATGTAAGGAAATATGCAGCTTTAGTATAAAAGTTTGAGGCATGTAAGTATCGAATAGGCAGAATGTCAAATTATAGTTAAGTTGAAACCTTTATTTTAAGTACGCCAATTCACTTAAAGTTTAAAGTTCAATCCAAGTTCAAAGTTGAAACCTTTATTTGAGTACGCCAATTCACTTAAAGGCTCAAAGCTTAAGCAAATAGAATTTCAGAGTCGAAGCCCAGTTAGTTGTTAGAGTCCAGTTCAGTTGAGGTTCATATTGCAGTATCTCAGCAGGTTATTATGGTTAATATATTTTTGAGGCCCTTTTACTTGGAAGAAAAACAACAAGATTATAAATAGTACAAAATGTAGAAAATTTCTCATTCATTAAATAAAAGATAGTTACATAAGGATACTCGAGGCATTACAAGATTTAAACACATAAACCTAAGCTACTGCTGGGAAGGTTGGAAAGCTTGCGCCTCGGTGGCAGGAGCATCAGTTACCACTTCTTTTGGAGCCTCTTCAACATGGACTTCATCTTCAACAGCTTCCTTAGATGGGGTCTATAGCACTTCTTCTACAAACTTAGCTCTTAACTTTGAAGCAGCAAGCTTAGGATAAAGCTCCTCGACCCTTCCTACCACCTCAGCATATGCAAACTTCCTCCATTAGATGGCGAAGCGTCGATACTTCTTTATGAGATGGAAATTAGCAATGTAATTCTTCACAGCTATTTTGCCTGCTTGTTCAGCCTCAACCTCAGCTCATTTAACCTCATCCACGTAGTATTTAATTTGGCTATCCATGAACTAGTTTGCATCCTTACACCCAGCAAGTTTAAGGTTGACCTATTCGAGAGCCATGGTAGTGAGCTTCTGATGGTTGTTAGAAGTTTCGACCTTCTCTATTAAAGAAGCCACATCACACTAAGACTCACGGATTTCTTTCTTAAGAGCCTCAATTTCAGCCAAGGCAGAAACTAGCTTTGCCTCATCCTCAACTTTTTAGGCTTTCATTGCCTCAGCTTCAGCCTTAACTCTCTTCACCTTGGCCTCAGCAGTAGCAAGGTTATCCACCGATGCTCTATTCCTTCTTTGAATGTCAGCTAAAACTTCCGACACTTGAGGGCAACTCCAAAGGCCCAGCACTTTGGCTCACCAAGGTGGTAGTGAGGTCCACAGCAACAAAGGTGGATACGTACATCTGCCACCTCTCAGTCCAGAACTTGTTGAAGTTCTCTGTAGCACTTCGCACTTCGGATGACAGCATTTCCAGAACAGTTGAGGCAATCTTGTCATCCCTTACAACCAAAAAATTTCCAGACTTTGCTGAGATCCTCTCAACTTGACTTTTCTTAGAAGCCTCCGAAGCTGAAGGGATTTTTCCTTCATAGCTTCTTCACTGGCCCTCCGACCATGCTCCAATTTGGTAGCTTTAATTGAAGACTCCAGGAGCTTCGGCTATTGGGGACCCTCGTTTCCAGAATGGGACATAGTGGCCCCAAAGTTGGCAGAAGCCCCATGTGTATGGATGAGCTTCCTCTTATTCTAGGGCTCCTCCATTTTCCCCTTGCCCTTATCAGCAGCCGTTTGGCCTTTTTTTGGAGCCTCCTCCTCGTTCCCCTTTTCAAATTGGTCCTTGCTGAGGCGTTCCAGCTTAGACCTAACTTGCTTAGCTCTTGAGGAAGAGGGCTTCAGGGCACTGGCACCCGTAATGGCCGTGGCCTTTAGTATTGTGGCCATGTCAGGAGCAGGGTACTCCTTCTTTGCGAATTTGTTTGCAAACATCAAAGGAAGAATTAGAAGCCAGCAAAAAGAAAGTAAATCGATGAAATAACAGTTTCTGTCAATTAGATGCTTGAAGCTTCGGTGCCTCAGAGAACATTTTTAGATATCTTCAATTACTCCACACTCCACCTACTGAAGCTCGTATCGTAAACCGGAATCTACAAACAGAAATAAGGAAAAATTAGTACGAAGTAATTGAACATGGTTTGAAAACTATTAAGGGTGAGGCACTCATGCACTTCATAGTATTAGGTTAGTATAGTACAGCTGGGACAATATTCTCTTCGACCATCTACCACCTACCTTTCACCCAGAACCAAGACTCTTTCTACCTTTTGATGGAAGAAAGGAGCCATACTACAAAAGGAGCACGAGCCTCCTAAGGAGTGATGTAGTATCACCCATTTGAATCATCCTTCCCAACTACCCGAGCCTGGAAGATTGTTTAAAAGACACGCAGAGGCATGTGATTGCCTAAAGAGACCTCCTTCCCAATGAAGTAGGCCCCAACTAGTTGGCTCCACCCATTTGTCAAAATCTGGGTGGAGGACAACATGAAATTCCTCAGCACCGCCCTAAAAAGGGGGTACAAAGGCAAACACACTCCTGCTTTTAGCAAGAATTCACTTACGGCCACACAGCCCGACCTAGAAAAACAGGCTCGTTCATGGGCCTCGGGAGCTAACATTTCTACAAAATGAGGGATGCAATATTTTCTCCCTAAATTCTGCTAGTTTGGAAGAGGTTATGCAGGATGGGATTTTGGCAGCCCCCCAACCAGCCTCGTAATCTATGGGCTCCTCATCTATACTGTACCAATCTCCAAACCCCCCCCTCCGACGACACAGACTCATCCCCAGACCTAGCCACCATGACTACCATAAACGCCTCAGAAGCCATGAGGGTTGAAGAAGAAGGTGAAAAATTACAGAAAATTGAACAAAGATTGTGAAATCCTTTTCATAAAAAGAATACCTAAAGAACAAACGATATCTAGAACTCGCTAGAGAACAAAAGGATGCCGAGAAACTTCTGAAAGATGGAGAACTTGAGAGATTTTGAAGAATATTTTGCAAAAGTAAAGTTTCAAAATGGCATGATTTTGGTTTTTATACTAGAAAGAATTGAATCCCAGCCATTAGATTGAGGCCCAATTAATCTGAAGCGTCCAATCCAGTGATGAATTCGAACCGCAGAATTCTAACGGTTTATATCACCAACGCCTCAGATCCCTTCGTAAGTATCATGCACTAGCCTCAGTGCGTAAATGCTTCCTACAAATAACACATGCTCATTATTGGTCATCATTGCGCATTTAATGTAACGACCGTACGTGTATTGAAAGTTGTATCGCTATATCTACCTCACCTTGGAAACATGCAAAACTATCAAATCATGCGCACCAACATCCACGTCAATCAATTTATAATTTAGCTTTGGCTTTCAAGCTTTGTCGCCTCGGCACTAAGGTACTTCAGCAAGTAATTAAGCCTCAAAAGTTTAGCTATGGACCTGCCTAGCTTCAACTTTAAGTTTAGCTACTCCCAAATATTCAGCATTGGTAGTTCAGCTATGAACCTGCCTCAGCTTCAACTTTAAGTTCAGCTACTCCCAAGTAATTCAGCCTCGACAGTTTAGCTATGGACTTGCCTTATCTTTAGCTTTAAGTTCAGCTACTCTCAAGTAATTCAGCCTCGGCAGTTCAGCTATGAACCTGCCTCAGCTTCAACTTTAAGTTCAGCTACTCTCAAGTAATTTAGCTTCGACAATTCAACCACTACCTATCTTGGTTTTCAAAACTTGATTACCCCTCTTTCAATATAGCCTCAACACCACAAATCTCTCTATTGCAAAGTAAGCTAGACTTAAATCACATATTAAATTCCATGCACAGTATGAATAGCTCTGCCTGGACTTGTGGGACTAATATGATGTGCTACAAATTTTAAAAACTTTTTTAACTTCACTACTGAAGTCTACACATGACATAAATAATCACACATGAACTTGAGAGACTATTGTTATGATTCGTTATTAGGAACCGTCATGTGGCCATCTTAACTTAGCTGTAGGACCCATGGGTCCCAATCCAACCGAACCGCCTACCCACCCTTCAACTTCGTGGCCTTGCATCAGCAACTGCTATCAGTCAAGGCTCGATTAACTCCGAGGCGCTTTCCTGAATCCGGGCTCTTTAGCTAGTGACGGCCCACGTGTGAAGATTGAGTTCACGATGAAGATCTTATTTGAATTATTGATGTGACCCTTATAAAAAGTGTATTTATGTCTTGTCTTGTCAGTGTAAGAGCATTTAATACTTTAAAGAGCTAGTAAGGTCAATTTGATGGCTAGGACTTGATGCTTCGGCTCAAGAGATGAAGTCACGTGTAATTTGATCTAAGGGTCACTATCTCATTTGTAACATTATAAATACCTCCATCATGTAACAATTGAAGGCTAATGCAACTTTAAATACTTGAAGCAATATATTTTTACCCTCTGGAATCATAATATCACAATTACAAATCTTGTTCTTATCGATTGATCATTATACAATCACGCCCCGGAAACCTTGTTGGAACCCGAACAGAAATGTCTTGTATCGTTGAGCTCCTCCCACATTCAAATATTGGAGTGATCTCTACCGTTGATCGGCATTAACTTGTTTGACTTAGCTCACGTATGCACGAGTGTGCCAAATATCTGTTGAGTTCATTTTTTGAGGTCAACAATTAACATTGTAAAAATTTGTAGTATCTTTCATTTTTCTTCTTTTCTTTATTCTTTATTTTGCTTAATTTGGAATGAAGAGGGTCGACATGATTTTGATCTAGTCCCTTAATGTTTAACAAAAGAACTTTCAATCGCACAACAATTTTTAAATTATGATATATTCGTTTATCAATTTGATCTTATCAGAATACTTAGATAAATTATATCTACTCTAAAAGAGTCCACTCCACTCTAATTATAATTCTCGTTTTGGACCCTAAAAATAAGAGACTTTGGTTTAATAAAACTGACACTTGAATTTTGACTCTCTCTTGTCTCTATTTCTACTCTTAAATTTCTCCTTGTTCCTTTAGTTTTATAATAGTAACATAGTTTTAAAACGATTTGTTTAGATTTATGTGAATTTGTTAATATTTTGACATTTAACGAAGTAATACATGATAGGATAATTGTTGGATAGCTTTTGTGATGAACTAGGAGCATAATTGGTTAAACTAAGAGAATAAAATTAGTATAATAGAGAAAGGATGGGATTTGTGAGGTAGTTTGAAGGGTGTGTTCTAACATGATATTTGGAGTTAATTGTTTCAATAATCACCAAACTTATACCATGATCACAGTTTGCTCACTAAATTTTAAAGTTCATCACAATGCTCATTGAACTTTATTCGTTTGCGCTCCATCTATCACCCTTAACATCCTTATTCATTGACGTGATTAACGAAAATCTGATAGGCAAGTTATGACAATTAAAAAATTACTACTCAGTCAAACCATTGTTTCATTACTCATCCAACTTAGATTTGGTCACGGCTTACTCATCGAACTTTAAAATGTTTCAAATGGTCACACATCTTTGAGATGTTGCACTACATCCATCGTATTATGTTCACTTCGTTGCTAATTTATTGTACGAAAATTCCATGGGTAACTTACAATTGTAAAAAAAAAAAAAAATTACAATTCAACTAAACTATCAACCTACAAAAATCACCATATATGAGACGCGACTTCCAAGCTCCATAAAATAGCCCTAAAAACCTAGTGATAAGTACATTTTGTACACTTATTTAGGTTTTTAAATTAGAGTTTTTGTTGGATATTTTAATGAATTATGGCTTAATTCTATGTATATTGTACTTGTTAGGTAAAGATCAATGAAATTGGAGGAATTTGAGACAATGAACGAGAGAAAAGGTGAAATTGCAAGAACTCTAAAGTTCGGAGACCAAAGTACAAATATTTAATAGTTGATTAGAAATACAAAGTGATGATCGAAGATCACATATAATCTATTGGATGAAATTAAAAATCAAATGAGTGAAATATAGCCAAAGTACATAAATCAACTTCGAGTTGAACAAGTCATGATTTAAATTTTCAATCTTAGATTGAAATCTATTGTTCGCACATTCGAGTTGGAAAGTGATATTTCTAAAAGAATCATTGGGGACATTTTATTGGATTTTAAAGAAGTTTATTGGGCCGTGGAAGTCACATTTCGCATATGGTGATTTTGGTGAATTGATAGTTTTGTTGAGTTGTAATTTGTTTAACATTTGTAAATTGCCATATGGAATTTCTGTGCAAATATTAGCAACAAATGGAATGAAATATGATGGCTGGCGGATGGAGTGCAACATCTACAAAGATGAGTGATCATTGTGAAGGATTTTGAAGTTCGATAAGTAAATTGTGACCAAGTGTAAGTTAGATGAGTAATGATACAATGATTTGGTTGAGTTGTAATTTTTTTTAGCAACCTTAACTTGCCACGTCAGCGGGTGAGGTAACATATTTTTTATGGTAATGGATGGAGTGCAAATGAACAAAGTTCGTTGAGCAATCTGAAATACTTTGAAATTTAATGAGTAAATCGTGATCATGATATAAGTTGGGTGATTATTGAAATAATTAACTTCGTATTATGAAACTACTTATATAAAAAAAATTAAACATACTAATTGAAATTTTTTTACTACTAATTTACTCGTGTATAAATTATTACTCATAAGTGATTTTTATAAGTAATTTTACTTGTGTATAAATTTTTAACTTAAAAGCCAATATTATAAACTACTTATGTGTCTGTGGATTTTTTTTATTTGTATGTAATTTTTTACTTAGACGTAAATTTTTAGTTATAAGTGAATTTTGTACTGATAAGCAGTCTTTCTACATATAAGTGATTTTTACTACTTATAAGTGAATTTTTGTACTTACAAGTATTTTTTTTACTAAAAGAGGGAGATGGTTAATAATCCAATCACTGATGCATGCCTAGATGTATTGAGTCAAGGAAAAACATATGCAGTCAATCAACCATACACATTATTCTTATTCCTACGAAGGCGAATCTAGACTTGGTGACAAGCTACTGGCCTACAAGTCTATATAACATTGTTTATAAACTGATCTTGGCCAACAAACTTAAAAAATCATTTTCCCATCTCTTATATCCATCATCAAACTGTCTTTGTTCCCGGTAAATTAATCACTAACAATGCTATCACTGTTTACATATGTCTCCAATCTCTGAGTAAGAGATGTACTGGAAGGAAATGATTTTTTGCCCTTAAACTGGATATGAGTAAGGAATATGATAGGGTCAAATGGGACTTTCTTAAAAGAATCATGGTGAAGATGAGTTTTTCACGGACGTAGCAAGAACTTATTCACAATTGCATATCTTCACCGAGTTTTTCTTTCTACCTAAATGGTTTTGTACAAAGACAAGTTGTTCCATTCCAAGGTCTTCGATAGGGTTGTCCCTTATCGCCCTATCTATTTATTCTTTATGCAGAGGCTTTTCTGGATTACTCAGGCAAGCTGAAAGGAATGGGCAACTGATGGGAATATAGTGTGGTAGAGAATGCCATATGGTTACACATTTATTCTTTACAGATAATTCCATTCTCTTTGTTTGGGGCCAGAGAGGTAAGTTTCCAAGGGATTATTGACATACTACACACGAAACAAATAGCATCTGGTCAGAAGATTAACTTTGATAAGTTAGCACCTTTAGTCCCAATGTGTACAATCATATAAGAGGAGTCATTTAGAGCAAACTAGGCCTCCAATCGTATATACCCTATGATATTTTTCTGGATTTGCCAATAGCAATCAGATGAAAGAAAAAAGGACATTTGGAGTGATTAAGGAAAAATGCGAAAGAGAATACAGGGATGGTAGCGCAGTCTATTCTCAATTGACGGATAAGAGGTAATTATTAAATCAGTAATCCAGGCCATACCCACCTATCTAATGAGTCTATTTCGAATGCCCATTTCCCTCTGTGATGATATCTAGTCTATTACTCGACCCTTATGTGGGGTGGTAACGTTGCATCTTGTAAAATTAATTTTATGAGCTGAAAATCTACATGTCGACCTAAGACAGTTGAAGCATAGGCTTCAAAGATTTTGAAATGTTTAACCAAGCTCTTGTGGCTAAACAAGTATGTTGCCTACTACAATTATGGGATCGGGAGTTACTCCAATAGGGATTGTGGTGGCAAGTAGGGAATGGCCAATCAATACAAATCTTCTCTAACCTGTGGTTACCATGGCCATTATCATTAGGACCATACTCGACCCCTAATGCAACGGTGGACAAAGTTAGTGATTTAATTACCGTCACATGTGCTTGGAACACTAATAAAATAGAAAGCATATTTGCTTAGATAAGCGGTGACAAGATATTATCTATTCTTCGGGAAGCAGTCTATAGCCGGATAAGTTGATTTGGCATTATGAGGCTAAAGAGGAATATGGTGAGAAGTGTCTATCGGGTATTGACAACGAGAAAGTCTCCTATAGAAGGTACTACTAATGTTACAACAATGACATGGTGGAGTCATATCTGGAAATGACCAGGGCCTTCTCAGTCAGATGGTGGATCAAAAGGCGCAAAGTCATGGTTCATCTTCTATACACAAATTTAGGGAATGAAGCGCTCATGAGTAGGAGTCAAATTCATCAAAATGAGGAAAAACAATAATTTTAGGCAAAGATACAACATGAGTAGAAAAGAAAGACTGATTGACGAGAAATACAAAATCTATTAAAGCATGGATCGTCACAAACATAACATTTGTGCATAATACTATAACCCATAAAAGTACAACTAGTAAATTGAGCAAGATGTTTGTGGCTCTCAAGAAGCGGTAAGTGAACAAAACAAACACAACAAAAAAGGCATGCACATCAAGATAGTTAGGATGCAACTACGTAGACGATAATAGAAAGTGTTAAAATTCAAGACACTTATCACGATGTTTGTGGCTCTCATAAAGCGGTAAGGAATGGAAGCATAGTTGTTAGATTCGACCCGGACACTGACCCGGACAATGCAGTGGATCAATGGGTTAGTGGTTCAACAGACGAGTCATTGCATAAAAACCTACAAAAAAAATTTAAAGTATAAATTTTTTAGGGGCAAAATTCAAATTTTTAATTTATTTTTCACTAATTATTTATGTCTAGAAAATAAAGAAAAATGTTGAACCAAAGTTTTTTAAAAGAATATTTTATAAAAGTTATAAATGATTCATTAGTTAGATATAAGTTATTACACACAATTAATACTAAAGTATTCTGTGTTCAAGTGGTGAGGAACCTATTTTTCTTAGAAGTCCAATGTTCAATTCTCTTGGACCAAAAAATTTTGTAAAAGGATTTCAAAACCCAATCGAATAGGTCAATCAGGCCGGGTAAATCACCGGTTCACTTGGTCAAAACCCGATTTTGATCGAGTCAAGTGCATTTCTATCAATTTAATCTGCCATACCCGGCCCAGTCAAGGGTCCGGGCCGATTTTTATAACTATGAACGGAAGATTCAAGCAATAATGTTCGAACAACATCTAGTTGGTGACGATTTTTACATTCAACAATCCTATTTTGTTGAGGCATATAAGGACAAGAATGCTTGGAAACAATTCCTTTCCGTTGACGAAAGTTATGAAATTCATGAGACATATATTCGTCATTTAAATTAAACTTTAATACTTTGATGGACGAGAGTTAGGTTTCAATATAGGCTACAAATTGTTGAAACACAAAAAAAAATGACTTAGATTTCAGGTATACCTACTATAATCATCAATAAATGTGACAAAAAATTTATAATGCGCATGAGATATAACAAGAGTAATACCCCACACATCACTATGAATCAAATCAAAATAGTGTTCAACATGACTACCATGAGAAGGAAAAGAAAGGGATTATTTTTTCCTAATTTAGATGTTGAACAGTCAAAAGAGGTACGAGAAGAAAATTGGTTTTTTATTACCCAACAAAATAGAGTTTATTAAATAAACTAATAAAATTAGGATGACCTAGATGTTTGTGCCATACTTCAATCTTATTGTTTACAGTAGTACAAAATAAAGAAATGCAAGTAGGAATGGAAAATTTTAGAGGAAACAAACTTCCAACGTTAGGACCCTTCACGAGTATCATTCCTGACACCCGATCCTTCACAAAACAACTATCGTGAGAAAACTGAACATTGCAATTATTATCAACCAAGTGTTCCACTAGAATGAGACTAGTAGAAAGCTAAGATGATAAAAATATGTCTTTAATTGAAGAATTAATATCACCAACAACATGAATGGTAATTGACTATGTTTAACAATATGAATGTGGAAAGACACGTGATATTTTCAAGTATTGGAGAGTGTCGAAGGAATGCATCATATGATTAGATGTACCAAAATCAACAAGTCAGGATAAAGAGGATCAAGTATCAATACCTGGAAGCCCTAAAGCTGAAAAGGCTGAAATAATCATTTACTAGACCATTTCAAGCGTAAGAACTAAGGGATCACCACTTGTAGAGGAAGAAGCCCTAGGACCAATTACTGCTTGATAGGCATTAGTTTTATTATTCTGTGGATGAGATTGGCAATCTTTAATAATATGTCCTAGCTTCTTGTAGTAATTGCAAGAGTTTTTGGTATAATGAGCAACAATATGCCTATGTTACTTGCAGTTGAAGCATTAGACATATTGCAAGTGACCCTTTACTTTTCCCATGAGCAGTATAAGCGCGACATTTGTAGTCTTGTGATACAGCTGAAGAGTGGTATGTGTTGTGAGATGCTGCTCTTCACAAATTAAATCCCTAAAGCATACATCAAACGAAGGAGATGGTTTACGATTCATCAAATAGAGCGAGTTGCCTAAAATATAAGTCATAGCTTCATCAGAAATTGATCTCACTTGCTCTATTCATGAATCGTATGAAGAACATCAAGAAATTCAGTTGGTACTTTAGCATAAATAATGCTGACAAATTCATTTCATAAATTCTGAAACCCAAAAAAATAATCCCGAATGGAGACATCACCTGTAGTGTAATTAGTAATTTTGTACTCCAACTAAAAGCTTCTAGCTGCGTGATCCCGATTATAAACTTTCGTTAAATATTCCCACATTTCTTTAGTAGTCTTGTACGACCTTAGATTTAAGACAATCAGAGGATCAATAGATTCTAAAATCTATCATGACTCTAGCATCTTTCATTATTCATTAAACCAATTTGGAGTCATTAGTAGGAGCTAGGTCACTTCCATCAATGTGACCCCATTGTATTGATCGAGTGTTACATCCAACGAGTGATTCCATTGAAGCACCTTTAAGAGATTTTCTACAAAATGATTACGCGTGACTTTTTTCATTTGTAATTATTAACCATGAATATTGCAACTTTGGATATTCCATTGTATTTTATATTGTGAAATCCAATTTTTTGGGTCATTTGGAATTGAACGTGATTCTAGTCCAGTAGCAATGAAACTTTTATGGGCTATTTAATTTAGTTGTTGTAATTTAACATACACGTTTATACCACCATTTGAAAGTTAACTGATTTATGCATATCACCATCCAATTCATTGTTTCTCTTAAGAACTAGAAAATTAATTTGTCTCATCTTTTTATATATATTAATCTGATACCTTTGTTTTCTTTTAATAAACATACAAGTGTTATTTGAGAATTGGAAGGCATTGAGAGCTAGTGAGCATGCATTGGAGGAGGTTAAGAGTGATCGGGACGAGACGTACATGAAATTACCAATGTACTTGACGAGCTCGAAATGAAGAAGGCAAGTTTGAAAACTAGCATAAACATGGACATTTTAAATATGCTTTTATGTCGTTGTACATGTACATACAAGGTTGGAAATATAGCAAACCCACACAACTTTTCTAATAGGGAGATATGGGGTTAGTTTGTTCACAACATGTACACAAGATGCAGATAATTCTACATTTATCCTAGCATTTGCTGTTGTTAATCGGAGAACAATGACTCATGGTTTTGGTTCTTAAGCCGATTCAAGAAAGCCTACAGGAGAGAGAGAGAGAGAGAGAGACGATATGTGTATTATATCAGGCTGTCATGATAGCATCAAACATGTTATATAAGTGATTTAACTCGGAGTACTGCACGATCTCTGTGCACATCATATCCTGCAAAACTTCATGTCAGCTTACGAAAATTGTGCGAGTAACATTACAAGACCTTTCAATGCAGTAGATAGGGCATACACAAAGCATGAATTTGAGTATCACATGAAACAACTTGTCCAAATTAACAAGAAAATCAGGAAAGATCCAATAATATTAAAACATCTCCATACTTAATATTTTTATTTTGAAAATTGCATCAATATTAGAATTAAATTTCTGGAATCATTTACATTACATTCATATGTATATATGAAAACAAATTATGAAAAGGATTACATAGAGCTACATGAGACCTAACATTAAGCTTTACATATACCTTAAAGATTTTGCATTAAAATAGCATTTTTCTTAATTATTTACTTTTTTGTTATTTATGTTATATCACATCATATAATAAAGAATGCTCTTATTATCTCAATCGTAGGAGAATGTTGGTTTTCAAATGTGTTCGAGATCACATATGCGGACAAACCGATATAGGGCGATGACATCGAACATTGTAGAGTTAGTCAATGCAGTAATGAAATCGGTAAAGAATTGCTCGGTTTCTTAATTGTTTGAAGCATTGAGACATGTAGTATAACGTTGATTTTCCAAGAACTAAAATATCGCTCAAGGAAATTCACATTTCTAGCAACAAAGCCAGAAAATTTGCTGAGAATAAACATGAAGCGCTATTGAAACTTAAGGTGATATATTCTTTAACAAAACAAAAAATATATAGTTTTTCATGAAAATGATTTATCACTAAATTATCATTTCAAGACTTTTACATTTCCATTATAAATCCAGTATCGATTTTATAAAATGTAGATAAACATGCATCAATTTATGAATGATAACAATCATGTTGGGTATCACTTGTATGATACTGATGTATTATATCCTATATTGAACCTAAAGATGATTTCATGAATAGCAGGTCTCCACGTCCAACGAATTCTTTTACTAAGTGTTGGATGAATTTTCGCAGCATGTTGTGGACTTGAATTTGATGGCATGTACTTGCACCACTTTCAGATGGACGGAGTTCCGTGTCAACATGCTTTAGCTGCATCAGTGATAAATGGGACAATCAATACAATTATTGTTCACGATACCACAAAGATAGTAATCTTGCTTCTTATGATGGAAGCGTTGTACCATTTGGATATGATGAACAATGGAAATTCGACAATTACCAATGCCATGGTGATATTTTACCACCTATATCAAAGAGACAATTATGTATACCAAAAGAATAAGGCAAAAAATGGGGTGGAATTATCACATTCAAAAAAATAAACTGTTCACATCATTTTCTTTGTTCAAATTTCAAACTCCATCGACAGACAGAATTGATTCGAAGGATTATAAAGTGCTGGTCTATTTTTTGAAGAACAAGTAAACATAGAACTATATGATTGTGTTCCTAGATTTACACAAATTTATATACCTTGCATCTTCGACAAGATATGTCGAGTTCTGGCTCGTCTATAATGTTCTTGATCCCTCAAAATTTACAAAGAATGTTTCGCTCTATTCAAATCTGCATTCCTTTGTCCAACATCAACATTTATTCCAAGATTGCTATATTTAAATCAGAAATGATAGACTGTAATAACACAATGATTATATGTTAACCTACTTCACCAAAGAATCACACTCAGTTAAACTATAAAGGTAAAATTGAAACTTTTGAAGATCTCTCCACTTGCAGTGTAAGAGGTTTAACAACTTGGTCTGATAGTTTATTAGAAGCCTTGTTTGCAGGAGCAACTGGGGACTTGTTCAATCAAGACTGCAATAGTGACACCACAAAGTTAGATATAATAAAGATGAAAAATAATAATAATCGCACTCGTATACTATAGCATACAGATATTGTTACGTATGCAAATTGATTGTGTGATACATCACATAGATGATGGGAGTGGATGCATGCTACTAACGCTGTTAAAACAACCTAGGAAAGGTCCAACTGGCTCATATATAAACGAACTCAACAGCATCCATATTTGTAAATAATTTTACTAACATGCTGACTAAATAGTGTCTGTACAACCACAACTTTTTGCACTTTTTGTCGACTTAAAAATATGGTACATGGTTGCTAATAATATCGACCATAACACAAAAGAAAAATCATGTAAGTTATAATTTCATAATACAATAATGTTGTAATGCATGTTTAATATGAATCACTATTTGTGGAAACAGATGGTTTTAATATGCATATGAATGTGCTTGAACAAATTTACACTATTTACGATCTCATCAACTTGAATGAAATCCTCATCAGTAAAGTTAATGTCGTCAGTTAATTCGAGTAGAATTGACTATTTATTTAAAAAGCTATAGATTCGGATATGATAGTGATCATTTCTTCATTCGATGAACAATTAGTCACTAGTGAGGAACCGATGATAGGCCCCTGAAGATATTGGAACATTCGTTTGTGCAATTGACTTTCCAACACCTCAACAAACTACACAAATGAAGATAAAAGTTAGATTATCGATAAAAATGAGTTTCAGTACCTAAAAAACTCTATATTCGAAATCTAAGATGTGGTTACAAATTGTTTGTAACTGGATACCTTTTTTTATGTATCTATCCCTTTCGTGGATCACTAGATCTGAAAGAAATATTTGTACTGTGCATGGAATAATTATTTGCCCTCGTGTCTTTCCATAAGGTGTTGTACTTTGTTTGACGGTACATTCAAGCAAAAGAATGTCAGATTTCAAATCAATTTGGGATTTTATCATCCGAGTTTATTTTCTTGGAGTTCAAGAATTTAGTTCATAAAATCCTTTAGCACCCTAATGATGTGCAGTTGGTAACAACATGTCAAAAAAATATGGATATTAGTTTACAAGGATAGAAATAATATATAAAATGCATTTCATATGTTAAAAACGACAACAAACCTCTGTCAACTTTGTGGTATCAGGTTAATATGGTTTGAGCACAGCACGAAGGTTGGATTCGAATAGCTTGCAAAGGTTTGGTCTTTCACTTGTTGAATTGGATCGTCCAAAAGATCTTTACCAAAAAGAACTAAAGAGAATATTCTTAAGTGCTTCCTGCACGGCAGCCCCCATTAGTAAACATTTGTCTTCTCCTAGTCTGATATGACTAGAACCACTACTTTAACTTGGAATGAAAACGAAATGGTGATATAACATTATAGTGACCATTTGGACGCAATATGCATGTAAATTGATAAACCGGGTTCATAATTATGTAATAGGACCGTTTCTATATTATGTACATACCTCTCCATCTTTGGACAATATCTTATCCATGTATGCAGACGATACACAAGATTTATAAGATCTTCAATTTATGGTGCGAGGTAAATTGCGGGCGACTCGCATACACACTTTTCCTTGTAATGATGGGATACTCGTAAATCTAATTTGAAATGTTAGTGGAAAACCATGTAATCTGTACGATAGAGTTCCCTTCATATTACCGTTGTTTGGGTTTAACTTGGCAAGGGTGAGTTTCAAATATATGTACGTAATCTAAAATAATTCATTTCCCCACGAAAGCTGTCCATTTGTGGTGATTCGATGAGTTGGTTGGTGGCTTTCGATACCATATTGGGCTTCGTGGTGGTGAACGAGCTCGACAACATCTTCGTCCAGTATAGATTGCAGTAAATCTCTGAAGGTTTATTCAACGTCTAACATGAATATTCTTTATTTCTATCAAAAATAATGATCATGTATCATGTAGTCATCCTATTCGTACAAACTTTTATTATCTTCACCATCGTACTTTAACCCAGTGACTAATGCAAATTCCCCAATAGAAAACTCAAGGGTTCTCCCATATACTTTAAACAACATTTCATCATGTGTGGACTTCCTGACTTCCATTAGCAAAATCTTGTGGATAAGTTGGTGTTGAAGCCATAAAGTGGAAGAAATGACAAAAGTATGTCCTTTGAAATATGTTCTTATGCAAAGCAGTGAATTTGTGATTCATTCTTGATATTACAATTATCTTGTGAAAGACATTCCCGCTATCCTTGAATTTGTTCTCAGCGGGGATGAAGTATATTGAGACCTTACAAAAATAAAAAAAAAATAAAAAAACTTAGCAACACCAATTTCAATTGTCACCAAAAGTGTTAACTAAGACATGTGCAAATGCACAAGGCCTCATTATTTTATTTGAACAATGTAATCACTAACTAAATGCGATTTTAAATGGGATATAATATTATTTCAAATAATGTAATCATTACCATATAAAAAAGTAGGGAAAGAATGACTAAAATCCGAATTTGCGCAAGTATTTTTAAGTTACATTTATAAATGTTTTAGTATATGTCTGCTTTTTTGTTATTCGTGGATGTGGCGAGTGATTTTTTAACATGTTTGTGGTGCCATTGTACGAAGAGTGACATGATTTTTGAAACGCATGGTGAAAACATGATTACATCATCATAAGGATAAAGTAACATGTAAAATAGTAAACAGGGGCAAATAAATCTAGGTCGAGTTGGACGTTTTAAAAAAATGATGTTGTAAAAAAAATTGTGAAGAACTAATGCATATTTGATATGTTATAACTTTTATGTACAACATACTATGAAATTATACATATATCATATGTACAATATACTATGAAGTGATACGTATATCACCATTATGCATCGATTCGATGACTAACCTGATGATGAATGCAAAAATACATACATGTTTGATAATCTATTAGGTATATCTGTGGTTTATGCATATACATGATTAGGACGTGTGTTGGATGTTGAACCATGATGGATGCATGATGGAAATTTCAATTTATCTTAATCGTATACATAGTTCATCTATTAATTTCAAAAACATAAAATCAAAATACATTTGTGTTTCTATCATATTACTATGCATATTAAATTGGTACCGATCAATACGCATCGACACATACATAAAAATTGGTGTCTTGGGAGGTTGATATCAAAGATCAACACACGATATCAAAAATTGTAAACATACGAATATTATCATATATAGATGGCTTGTAAACATATGAATATTTCATATATAGATTGCTTGTAAACTTATGGAATTTTGAGTGGTTGAAATATTGACATATTCCCATTATGAATCACAGATTTTTTTGATAGAATATTTAGATGATATAAGGAAAAGCTTGGATCTTATGCAGACTAAACTCCAATATTTCATCACAAGTATTAGGAATTCATGAAACGGAAGAGAAATCATGAATTGCAAAATCGCAGCATGAATATCAATTATTGGAATAATATATAATGTAATATCAGATTTGGAAATGAAAATAGTTATGAGTGTGATAGAATTGTGAAATTCTTCGGAATAGGTGATTCTTAATTTTTGTTCAAAGAGGAAGACTACGATTTTGGGATTTTCTTTTGCAAGATAATTGGGAGTGTTAAGGCGTGTTTGGAGGAGAGATTGTAGCCAGCTAATCAATTAATTGATGAGAGATGCAATTTTGTATTTGTTATTTTTACTAAACAATATGCAGTATTTTTGGTTAAAAAAAATAGTAATATAATTTGAATATTTTATAAAAACAATGTAGGTGTTATAATTTTCACAAAATTTAATGATGTAGTCCAAGAATAAGCCCAAGAATTAAACTCCGTTCAATGTAAGAAAGCCCTAAATTTTCAGAATTGCCCAACACCAGAATTGCAAACGCCAACACCAATCAAACTACCGACAACAGAATTTTACTTCGACGCTCACTGTTCACGCAAATATGTTTTGGATTTAAATCACCGCAAGTGCACGGTTCGTTGACAAGTAATAAAATGGAAATTCAAGAATTTCGAGTATCGTTCCCACGAGGATTGATTTAACGTGATTTCTATTATCTCGACCTTAACCGAATCTATTCAAATTTGGAATGAGTTCTCAAGTTTTATGATTAAACTAAAACTATTATGCAAATTAAACTAAAATCATTAACTAAATGCAAATATAATGGTTGAATGCAAAAGTTGAAGGGACGAATATATGAAAAAACGTACTAGGATCGCGAATCACCAAACAAGTTCACTTTTAATCCTTATTTCACAATTTGATAACACGATGAATTGGTTGAAGAATCAATGTTTCTAACTTATCCAACAATCTCTTTCGAGTAGAATTGAACCTATTTTAGCATATCATTTGACTATATTTCTATGACAAATGCAATATAAGAATGCATGACATTTTGTAAACACTTAGAGATTTACGTAAAGCATATCGGTATATTTCTATCATCTATGAACAAACGATGATTTATATCTTGTTGAGTTTATTTCCCTTCTTTCGAATGCATAAAATAAACCACCCAAACTCATACAACTATTGCGCGTATAATTGTAGAGGCAAGAAAGTGTATATAAATCATTCAACATCCATCAAACGTGTTTAAACATCAAATTGTAAAAAAAAAAGGTCGTTTTTCTCTCTAAGAAAGCGTCCCCCCCTAATTCTGGATGAGTTTAGAGTTAAATAGGGTCTCAAGTTATCGTTCCATAAGTGGTTGGATCGAATAAGGAAACAAAAAATTCGGTGCCGAAAATGAACCATGTGATCACATGGTTATATTCCATGTGATCGCATGGAACAACCAAATTCGTCCACGCGTTCCCTGTAGATGCTTGGTTGATCACATGGTGTTTCTACCATGTGATCACATGGAAGAAACTATTTCTCATTTTATGTATTTTGGTCCCCAAGTTTTGTTTCATCAGATTTTGGCCTCTTTTTCCACATCTTCTTGTTCCAATGTGTAATTTCAAAGCTCAATTGATCCTCGATGTCGTCACATATTCAATTCCTATTCCGGATAATCTTTTGATTATTTGCATCTTAGTCCCCGAACTTTGATTTTCTTCCCTTTCGGTTCTTTTTCGCCCGTTTTCGTACACTTTTCATTCCATCCATCAATGTAGTCCTACAAATACAAATTATATCGAATTAAGCCATATTTCAACATATCTATCGATAATAGTTTATGTTTTGTGGCATAAATAAGTGCGCAAAATACACTTATCAAATCCCCCAAACTTAAACTATTGTTTGTCCTCAAACAAGATTGTGACTTAACTCTACACAAAACATGGTTTAACAACCTGCCGTGTCTTAGGATTAGATTTCAGTAATCAACATCGTGAATAGTTTTAAAAGTGCAAAATCAAACCAACATCCACATATCATATGCAGAACTTGATGTGTGTGTGTGAATACTCATGCAAAGCATACCAACCTGATGATGGGTGCAAATCCCGACCTGTAGTAGTCAAATTTTTTTCTTTCATCGCTCGAGAGATACACTCATCCAAACTTATTCTTTTCGCTCAAATATCCTGGGGTGTGTTCTAGAGTAGAGTTTTTTATTTACTTAAGCGCTTACTCTCTCTTAGTTTGGATAGATCTCGCAGTCACAAGTTCACACTTCAACAAGTAGGGATTATCCTATTTCTTTGATTGTTTCAACTGTTGAGACTAAACTAAGTTACTTGTGTTGCATCAGAGATATGATTCTATCAACCGGATGTTTGGGGCTAATCAATGCATTTCATACATAGAAGCATGTATATTATTCATCAATGGGTAGATCTTTTTTTTTTTTTAACATCCTTCATTTGCTTTCTAGATAACCCTTGTAACAAGTTTTAGGCCGATAACTCCCAAGTCAGATGACCATAGGGCACCAAATTTTAAACCCTTGCAAACTTAATCACTCGAGTTATACAGGCTCGAACAGATGTCTTCATTAATTTAATGAACAGTGAAATGCTTTTAGACACCCAGTTTCTAGAACTAACCTCAAACTTGAAACTTTTACCTTGTTTTTGTCTCATTGGTCTAATCCAATCCACACAATACAATTTCACGCACGGAATCCCTACTCATCTCAATATTCCCCTGTAAAAGCTAAATCATCTCCAAACTTTTAAAAATGATAGTTTATCGATAAGTGTAGTAGATGTTTTCGGGGTTGACCTATCATGTTTAACTCTACTATAATGCATACAGCTCATCACTAGCTTAGTATGCCAAACACAAGTATTGTGCGCAAAAAATGTCAAGGTTCTACATAGATAAGCATCGATCATTCTAACATGCACAATTTACACTATTCATAGTTATACTGACTCCAATATTCTCTTCATTGTCGGTAAGACCATTAAACTCACACAAGCATACATAGCAAATATTGAAATAAATAAATTTTTTTTTGTTTAAATTCACTCGACAAACACACAGAAAGCAAGTAAAGTAAAAAAATCAAAATCAAAATCAAAAAATAAAGTAGAACAATTGAATGGACAGATATACCACCCCCAAACTGAAATCGACATTGCCCTCGATGTCGGAATATAAAAACTTTAAACATGCAAAATCAAGGAATGAACAATGTAAAGCACAGAGAGGGATCGGTACTCCTCTGATCAGAATGGAGGCAGTAGTGGAAGGTGTGAGAAAATTGGGTCCAGTAGTGCTAGCATCCTTGCTCGGTGAATGGGATGCAGGCTTCCCTTGTGACTTGGTGTATGCTAATCATGAACCAACTAAGTGAACGATGACCTAGAACTATCAAAATACATAAAAATTGAAAAATGCTCAAATTACTGCAAAAAGCGAAATAAGTAAAAGGGTAGAAATGATGGGTTGCCTTCCATCCAGCACTAGTTTATAGTCGATAGCTCTACTGTACCGTGGTGGTATGTTAGGGTACATCGAACATAGCTTTGGAGGTCCTGATTAGCTTCTTTAATGACATTCTCTTTCTTATTGCAACGTTCCTCCAAACTTCAGCCTTCACTTTGTCCGTGTCATCTGATTTTCCCTCATAAACTGCCTCGAACTCAACAATGTAGCCTTTTTGCTTCTTAAGATTTTATTCGGGTTGAAAATGCACATATTGGTCATCAGCAGCGTTTGAAAAGTTTTGAAACACAATTTTTTTTCTGCAACACCTCCTCTACCACATCAATTTGATAGCACTTATCGACTTGATATGCTCATCCATAACATTGAAAACGCTGAAAGTGATATGTTCCTCGCCAAATCTCAAATTTAACTGACCATTTTCAACATCTATCAGAGCTCTGCTGGTAGCTAGAAATGGTCTGCCCAAGATAAGTGCGATATCCTTGTCTTCTTCCATATCCAGAATGAGGAAATCCGCTGGAAAATAAATTTGTCCACCTTGACTAGCACGTCTTCAATTATCCCCTCAGATGTGCAAATAATCGATCAGCTAATTGTAGTGTCACTATAGTTGCTTTGGCTTCCCCTAGTCCGAGTTTCCTGAAAACAGATAGATACATTAAATTAATACTTGCACCAAGATCACAAAGAGCTTTTTCAAAATAACATTTACCAATAGTGCAAGGTATAGTAAAACTTCCTGGATCTTTCAGTTTTGGTGGGAGCTTTTTCTGAATTATGGCACTGCACGCCTCTATTAGCATTACTGTCTCATGCTCCTCTAGCTTTCATTTCTTGGATAGAATATCTTTCAGGAATTTGGCATAGCCAGGTATTTTGAACAGTGTTTCGACAAATGGGATATTTATATGGAGTTTCATGAAAACTTCGAGAAATTTCTTGTATTGTTGCTCCCATTGATGCTTCATCAACCGTTGTGGGAATGGAATGGGTGGCTCATAGGGATTGACCGAATTATCTGGTAATTTCTATGAGATTGTTGTATTCTCTTTTACCGGTGTCTTCCTGGTGTTGTCAGTCTGCTCTCATTCTCTTTTTTAGAAGACTCAACTTGTTCTTTATTTGCACCCGACCTTTTTGCATGTATCTCAGGTAGCTGAACTCCACTTCGTGTAGTAATGACTTGACATTATTCCCTAGGATTTACTTTTGTGTTGCTCAGCAATGTACCAGGTACTCTTCCTATCATGGAAAGAGCTAATTGTCCCACTTGAGTCTCCAGGTTCTTAATAGCTGCACCCTGATTTTGGAGATTCGTTTTAGTCTTCCTCATGAATTGATTAGTGGTTTCCATGTATTTATCGATTTTTTCCATGAATTTTGCAAACATGTCTTCCAACTGAGGTTTCTTCTCTTGCTGAAACTGCCCTTGCGCCCAATTATGATTATGATTGTGATTCTGGTTTCTACCCCAAGAGAAGTTTGGATGATTACTCCATCCCGAATTGTATGTTTCAAAGTGAGGGTTGTTTTGCTGACGTTGACCCCATTGAGAAAAGTCCACATGTTCCATCCTTTGTGTAAGGATATGACATTTAGTTGTACCATGTTCTGCTCCACATTCTTCACAATTTGGGGTCCTCACTTGTGTTGAATTTATAGTCTGTGTTATACCCTCTATCTCGTGAAATAAGGAGTTAATTTTTGCAGATAATGTCGAATACGTATCTACCTCATACACTCCAACTGCTTTCTTTGTACCCACTCTATCTGAAGACCACATGACTGATGTATTAGCTATTCTCTCGAACAATTCCCAAGCTCTCTCGGTTGACCTTGTATTTAGGGAGCCGTTTGATGATAAATCTACCATGTTTCTGAAAGTCGGAGTTAGTCCCATATAGAAAATTCTGATTTGTATTGGCTTGTCGAACCCATGTTGATGACGCTTCCTTAACATGTTCTTGAATCTGTTCTACGCTTCATCAAAGAATTCGGCCTCATTTTGGCTAAATATATGTCATGCCTCAGCCTCGCCACTTTGGCCGGTGAGAAGAATTTGGTGCATAATTTATGAGTCAGGTCGTTCCAAATAGTTATACTTGCCACCGGGAGTGAATCAAGCTACTCAAGCTCTTTATCTCGAAAAGTGTGTGGAAATTGTCTCAGTCTGATTGCATCTTCTGATATCCCTTGGTATCTGAAATGTTGACACATATCTAAGAAACGAGATACATGTGTATGTGGATTCTCATTGGCTGTCCCGTAGAATTGATTTCCATTCTAAAAGAGTTGGATGACACTTGTCTTCAGTTGAAAGTTTGGCTGTTCGAATGCTGGATAGACAATGCTGGATTGGCTTTGAATGATGAATGGTGACCAAAGATCCCCAAGCAGAGCATTCCCATCATATTGTGCTTCCGCATTGGCGAGAGCTGCAGGTGCTACAATCGGTTCCAGTTGTTGATCAGCCATTTGTATTTGTTCTTGGTAATCCTGCTGATAATAGTAACACTTAGCTCAAACCAAATTGAAAATAATAAATAAACTAAAATTAAAAGCAAGTTCGAATTAGTGTCTAAATACAAAAATCAAGTTAATACTCAATCCCCGGCAACGGCGCCAAAAACTTGTTCACGCAAATATGTTTCGGATTTAAATCACCGCAAGTGCACGGTTCGTTGACAAGTAATAAAGTGAAAATTCAAGAATTTCGAGTATCATTCTCACGAGGAATGATTTAACATGATTTCTATTATCTCGACATTAACCAAATCTATTCAAATTTGGAATGAGTTCTCAAATTTTATGATTAAACTAAAACTATTATGCAAATTAAACTAAAACCACTAACTAAATGCAAATGTAATGGTTAATGCAAAAGTTGAAGAGATGAATATATAAAAAAACGTACTAGGATCGCGAATCACCAAACAAGTTCACTTTTAATCCTTATTTCACAATTTGATAACACGATGAATTGGTTAAAGAATCAATATTTCTATCTTATCCAACAATCTCTTTCGAGTAGAATTGAACATATTTTAACATACCATTTGACTATATTTCTATGACAAATGCAATATACAAGAATGCATGACGTTTTGTAAACACTTGGAGATTCACGTAAAGCATATCAGTATATTTCTATCATCTATGAATTAAACGATGATTTATACCCTGTTGAGTTTATTTTCCTTCTTTCGAATGCATAAAATAAACCACCCAAACTCATACAACTATTGCGCATATAATTGTAGAGGCAATAAAGTGTATATAAATCATTCAACATCCATCAAACGTGTTTAAACATCAAATTGTAAAAATAGAAATTAAAAGATCACAATGCGAAGTTCATCATTCACCTAATACAATAAAAGCCTAGCCTAGCATGAATAAATTAAAACAATAAAGAAAATATTTAGGAGAAGACTGATCCAATTCTTGAATGTAAAGCTTGAAATCTAAATCTTGAAGTGAAATTCTTCGTCCTTGCCTTCGTTCTTCCTCAAAAATGTCGTTTTTCTCTCTAAGAAGACGTCCCCCCCTAATTCTGGACGAGTTTAGAGTTAAATAGGATCTCAAGATATCGTTCCATAAGTGGTTAGATCGAATAAGGAAACAAAAAATTCGGTGCCGGAAATGAACCATGTGATCACATGGTTATATTCCATGTGATCGCATGGAACAACCAAATTCGTCCACGCGTTCCCTGTAAATGCCTGGGTGATCACATGGTGTTTCTACCACATATCACATGGAATAAACTATTTTCCATTTTGTGTATTTTGGTCCCCAAGTTTTGTTCCATCAAATTTTGGCCTCTTTTTCCACATCTTCTTGTTTCAATGTGTAATTCCAAAGATCAATTGATCCTCGATGTCGTCACATCTTCAATTCCTATTCCAGATAATCTTTTGATTATTTGCATCTTAGTCCCCGAACTTTGATTTTCTTCCCTTTCGGTTCTTTTTCGCCCGTTTTCGCACACTTTTCATTCCATCCATCAATGTAGTCCTACAAATGCAAATTATATCGAATTAAGCCACATTTCAACATATCTATCAATAATAGTTCATGTTTTGTGGCATAAATAAGTGCGCAAAACACACTTATCACTCACCACACCAGAAACTGTCAGATTGTTATCCAAGATCACTGTACCAAAGACACCTGAATCTTCCGATGATACAACAAAGTCCGCACAAAAAAATCCTAAATCTTGGAAACTCGCTGGCAACTTCGTATCAGAAGTCACCGCTAGACCACGCACAAATTTCTCCGTCACAAAGAGAACCTGATGCTAAAGGAAAGAAATAAACGTTTATTCTAGGCGAAAGACTAAGAATTAGTAGAATTCAAATTTATCTAGATATAGTAGTTATCTATTATAAGTTTGATTTTGACAATGTTATCTTTTATTTCAAGTTTGTTTAGATATGAAGTTTATTTAATTTAAAAGGCATTCTATATATAAATGGACTTAGGGCAATATTTACAAATACAATTGAATTATATGAATACAATTATTCTTCTTGCCCTTCATTGATCCCCATTCTTTTATCAATTAGTATGTTCATGTATCAATTTAGTATTAGAGCAATTCGTTTTCCTTTGACCTACACTTTCTCAAATCCAAAAATCCACCACACCGCCAAACAATCATTTTCAGCCAATTCATATGCCACCACATACCACAACCAATCCATTGAAACCTATAACCATCTTTATAAACAAATAATAATAATAATAATAATAATAATATCTTAGAACGACATAAAAGGAAAAAGAAAAAAATTCATCTCAGTAGCAACCACAACAATTCTTTTCTTTCGTGTATTAGTTTATATTAGTTGTTAAAAAAATCAAGAAATTGCAGCCTATTTAGTTACTACTTCTACTTAAAAAAAGGTTCAATTTTTCATATGCATGGCTGTTCTTTAAAACTAATTCCCCAATATATACACATGAAAATTACATCGACTAAGTATTTTCAAGATCTCAATTCATAATTAAGAGTTACAAATTTTTTTTTCACGAAAATCATATATAATTAAAATTTAAATATTAATAATAATATTATAAATTTAAATTAATATATATACCCACCCTACCGCTATCCACCCCACCAAATTTAATTCCCAAACCCTATATCTTTCCTCTTCCTCTCTCTCTTTTTACTCTCCATTCTTTGCCATAAACTCATCTTTCTATTGCCACCACGCTCGAGCGCGCATCACCAATGACGACGGTTGTGAGGTGATGGCAGTTGTGGAGTGTTGGCAATTTTGGATCTGATTTGTTGTTAGCGGTGCTGGTTAGGCGAAGTTGTGGTGGTGGTAGTTATGACGGTGGCGGCGGTTGTAATTGTGGCGATGATGATGGTCATGGGTGGGATGAGATGGAGTGGGGTGTTTGTGACCAATTAATTGGTTGATTATGACCAATAATTTGTTAATTTATGACAAATAAGTAATATGTGATCTAAAAACTGTGATTGTGACTCAAAGTTTATTAAGATGTGACCGAAAAATTAATTGTGACTAATTAATTTGATAATTTGCAATGAATAAATGAGTTGTGACCAATAAAAATTATGATTTTGTGATCGATAAGTAATTTGTAACCTATAAAGTTTTTGATTTGTGGTCGAGAAATAACATGTGACTTATAGAATTCTTGATTTGTGATCAAAAAAATAAGTTGTGACCAATAATTTGATAAGTTGTGATCGAGAAGTTAATTGTGATCAATTAATTTGATAATTTCCAAGAATAAATGAGTCGCGACCAATAAAATTTTCGATTCGTGATCGATAAATAATTTGTGACTTATAAAATTTTTGATCTGTGATCGAGAAAAAAATTGACCAATAATTTTATAAATTGTGATCGAAAATTAATTTGTGACCAATCAATTAGATAATTGTGACATCAATACATTTAATTAATAAAATATATATTTAATAAATAAAAATAAAAATAAAATTGATTTTTGAAATTTAAAACTTTATTAGTTTTGAAATAGGTGATATTTAATTTCTTAATTATGAAATCTTCCCTTTTTTCTATACACCTACTCTTAGCCCAATATCAGCCCAACGTCTATAAACCCTAGCCTAACATCTCATAACCAACACCCCAGCCCCAACCCAACTACCGACAAGCACAAATCCAGGAAATCCAATAGAGAAAATTTCATAATTAAGAGGTTTAGTTTAACTCATTTCAAATTTAAGAGATAAAGATTAAAACAAATTTCAGGTCTTTTAAGGTTTAAAATTTCAAATCTAATTTTTTTTTTAAATTTTTATTTATAAATTAATTAATTAAACATATATTTTATTAATTAAATATATTAATGTCACAATTCCATATAACTTGGTCACAAATTCTATATAATTGGTCACAAATCACAAATTTTATATGTCACAAATTATTTTACGGTCACAATTCAAAAAATTTATAGGTCACGATTTGTTCATCGATCACAAATAAAAAATTGAAACGTCACAAGTTATTTTACAATCACAATTTAGAATTTTATATTTCACAATTTGTTCATCGGTTACAAATAAAAAATTTTATAACTCACAAATTAATTTACGATCACAAATCAAAAAATTTATAGGTCACAAATCATTTTACGTTCACAATTAAGAAATTTTTTAGGTCACAATTTATTTATCGGTCATAAATAAAAAAAATTTATACGTCACAATTTATTCATCAATCACAAATATTATAAGTCACAGTTTAGTAGAAGTCACAAATTGTCAAATTATCGATTACAAATTAACAATTTTTAGGTTACGCATTATTTCTTGGTCATAATTTATTTTTTTCATTGGTCACATATTGTTTATCTGTCACAGATTAATAAATTTAATGGTCACAAACGACCAAATAATTTGTGACCACCACCGAAACTTGTGACTATCACCTTACCACTACCACCAACAGTAAGGCAACCGAAACCATGTCGCCGAACCACCACCACCACCACCACCACCACCACCACCCTACAACAAAAAAAATCAACAACCTTACCATCGCCGACCACCTCCAACAAATTTTCAATTTCAAATCCACCAACACCACCTCGTCACCACAACCACTAACAAAACCACCGTCGCCACCGCACCAACAAGATCCAACACCGTTGCCCAAACATCAGGTCGCCTCCCAAAAATCAACAAAATCGCCGCCCAAAAAATCAATAAAATCACCACCCAACCACCAACAAAACCACAGCCATCATCATTATCCAATATTGTCGTCTAAACACCAAATTGCAATCAACAAAATCGCCGCCGCCACGGAACAACCCCTGCCACCGCCACCGCCACCGTCACCGTCAACATAAACACCGAACCCACCACTACCAACTCCACCAACTTCAACACCACGACCACCACAATAACCGCGATGCCGCACCACGACCACCACCAACTCACCACCGCTAACATCACCACCACCAACAACCGCCAAATTAGCACCACCACAGCCAATAACAACAACCGCAAACACGATCACCCGTGACTAGAGATTTGCAACGTCAGTCACCAGTCTCGATCTGTAGTCTGATCTCTACTTGCCTGTGAAGATTATTGTTTTTATTTGCAACTTCATAGTCAGATATGCCTCCCCGCCTACCTATGAACAATAATATGTAAATCATGCATTACACGAAAACAACATCATGCATTACAAGAAAACCTCAATAATTTCGATGAAATTGCAAATCAGAACAATAAATTAGATTATTTCGCGACAATAACCTCAACAATAAAACAAAACTTCAATTTTGTTTGCCTTAATTTCTTCATCCAGAAGGTTCTTTAGGAATCACTCATAAAAACAACCTCAAGCATTCGAATAAACTTCAATAATTTAGATTATTGTTTTCATTTTACAATCAAATCTCTGCAACTTCATAGTCAGATCTGCCTCCTCGCCTACCCGTGAACAATAATCCGTTCGATTATTTTTCGGCTCGATCTGCAGCACCAGCCACTTGTCCATCGCCGCCCATGGAGACCTTCCTGATCGCCTATCATCAATTAGCCCGTCGCTACCATCGCTTCTAGAGTTTCTAGACCAACTACTTTTATTTCTTGTGCCATGACCACCTCGCCTTAAGTTATCTTCGCCACCAACCCTGTCCAACCAATCTCGAGAAGATATAGTACCCCTATGGTCTTTTGAATTTCTTCCTTAGCAATTATCCCTAAATTCGACAGTTGGCATTTGGCAGAGATAAATATGGGTTTCCTGGTATGTTGTAGAGGTTGGGATGGGGGCGAGGGGTTGGATTAGGTTGGGTTGGGTTGGGGAAGAGAGAGAGAGAGAAAGAGAGAGGGGTGAGGGGGTATAATTAGGGTTTTTGGTGGGTAGTTGGATTGCGTAGGTAGATATGTTTATTAATTTAATTATTAATATTAAAATTTTAATTATTATCTGATTTTTGAAATAAAACTTTTAAATCTGAATTTTAAAGTTGGAAGTTGAAAATTTTGGCACCACATAATTTCTACGATCCAATACCCAAAACAACCCAAGCTCGTATCATTAACCCAATCAGCCACCGAGGAAATAGTTGAAAATACCCGGGTGACTCGACCCATTTTCCAAAATAGCTGTTGACCAGTATTTTTTTTTAAAAAAGGAAAAAACTAATGAAACTTAAAAGTCAAGTATTTTCCCATTTTTACCCTCACACGTGACTTGGAAGAGGAGAAAAAAAATATTCACTAATGAGGAGCAAGATTGACGACCAAAAAACCGGCAAAAATTCAGTAATTTGATTACAGAGCATGGTTGAAATCATTAAATAAATAAAACAAGTTTTCAAATTTTTGTTGATTATCTTTGAAAAAATTGTTGTAGATATTTTATTAAGGATGAAATGTGATTTGGGTGAGTTTTGGAAGGTGGAGATCGTTGAAAATGACATTTTTCGACGATTCTGCGTGAGGGAAGACGACTCCCCGATTTGCGCTGGGCCCAGACAACCCAAAATATGAGCATCTGGGCCCAGATGCCCCCAGAGTCTGGGGGCACTCTGGGGGCCCCAGATGCCATATGGGGGCATCTGCCCCCAGATGCCCCAGAGTCCGGGGGCCCAGATGCCCCCAGAGTCTGGGGGCACTCTAGGGGCCTAGATGCCATCTGGGCCCATAATGGCCCAAATGGTTTTTTTTTTTCTTTTTTTTTTTTCATGTTATTTTATATAAATATTGTATATACTACATATTTTATTTAAAATTAATTTCTAATTTTATTATTTAATATTAATTATAGTTTAATTTTGTCCTGAATTTTTAATTATTTATTTAATATTTAATTTAAATAAAAAATTAACATATTTAACAATGAAAATAAAAAATTAAATTTATTTTGTAAACAATTTGAAAAATTCACGAAAAAAGAGTTTGTAAAGTATAATAAATTATTAAATATTCGTTTATTTATTTAATATTCTATTAATTATAATTAATATTTATAAACAATTATAAATTATTTTTTTACAATGAAATATTAAGTAAACAATTAAAAAATTTATTTTAAATTACTTATTTAATTTGTTTACAAAGAACAAAAATGAACAATTAAATAAATGATTTCATTTCATTTTTTATTTAATTTGTATATTTTAATAGTTTGTCTAATGTTTAGTTAAAAAAAAAAGTTTATTTAAAAATGAAATATTATTTAATCACGAATAATAAAAATATTAAATAAACAAAATAAATTGTTTAGTTAAATTTTATATTTTGATTGTTTGTTTAATATTTTATTAATAATAATTAAATATTATATAAACAATTAAAATAAGAAATTTAATTATAAATTTTTCTTTTACAACGAAATATTAAGTGAACAAGTAAAATATTTATTTTAAATTACTTATTGAAATTGTTTATAAAACATTAAATGAACAATTAAAATAAATTATTTCTTTTAATAGTTTATTTAGTTTGTTTATTTTAGTTTGATAACTATTTAGTTACAAGAAGTAATTTATTTCAAAGTAAAATATTTATAAATAATAAATAAAAAAAATAAATTGTTTCTTTGAATTGTTTGTTTAAATTTTATTTTTCAAGTATTTATTTAATATTCTATTAAGTATAATTAAATATTATATAAAATATTAAATAAATTAATATTCAATTAACAATTAAAATAATAAATAATGAAATATTCAATTAAAAATTAAAATTAAAATAATAAAATTTTATTTAGTTGTAAATAAAAAAATATTCAATATTCAATTGTTTATTTAATATTATATTAATTATAATTAAATATTATATAAACAATTAAAATAGGCAATTTAATTGTAAATTCTTCTTTTACAATTAAATATTAAGTAAACAACTAAAATACACGATTTAAATTATTTATTTAAAATGAATTGTTTCATTTAATTGTTTATTCGAATTTTTTAATTTAAATTTATATTTAAATTGTTTATTTAATATTCTATTGATTATAATTAAATATTATATAAACAATTAAAATAAATACATTTAAATCGTGCGCACTTTTGATCGTTTTGATGTGTGTGTTCATGTCGTTCTGTAGTTTAAATACATTGGAGAAAATGACTTATTTTGGAGCCTTAGATGGAGCCGTGCGTGATCATAAAAATTGAACTCGAAGAGGAGGTCAATCAAAAAAGAAATGAAGTGAAAAATGGTGAATTGGTGGAAGTTCGTCGGCATAAGCAGTGATAATAGTGCAATTATCACGTTTTTCATCCATTAATAATTACATTTTCATGATTTATTGGCGACCAAATATTCTAAGTACACTTGTATTTTGGTTTAGGGCCTTAGGCTGCAAATGGACGAATACGATGGAAATTAAAAGAAAAGAGCGAAAAGGACCGAAATGGAGGAAAGTCATAGTTCAGGGACTAAAGTTAAAATATTATAAATCTGTTTCTAACATTGCGATGAAGATTCGAGAGTGCTGGAGGTCAATTAGATGAAGAAATGAGCCAAATGGATGAAATATAATCAAAACATTATCACATACCAAGTTTCAAGCTGAAAAGTTTTGCACCGGTTTTCAGCCTCATATTGAAACCAGTTTTTGACATGGAAAACGATTGAATTGGAAGATGGTATCAAAATCAAAGTTGTAGCTCTTTGAGTTAGCTTTCCAACACATCTTGAATCACCTCAATCAGATATCGGGAGAGAAAGTTATGACCAAAAAACGTTGCATTGCGCCCTCGGCCCAACCGGCCCGCACGTCCGGGGCCGTCCGGGTCCGGACGCCGTCTGGGCCCGCATGGATTTTTCCATTTGAATGCTGGACATTTTACAAATCTAAAAGAAAGGGTATTATTATCTTTTAAACAATACCATATATTTGTAATTGTATATTATTTTAAGGGTAGTTTTGTCTTTCAAGCGTGAGACGGCTATTGTGGTGAATCTAAAATAAAAAAGGGCAACAAAGTCGTAGGTTTGACGAGGGTAATTTAAAAAGTAAACCCCATCAGCCACCTGCCACATCTCCTCAGCTCATTACAGCCCCGTTGGCCGCCGACGCTGAGGCGGGAACTACAATCGCGTAGCCAGCCGCCGGCACATCCACTGACGGCTTCCACAAATAATTCCCCTAAGCGCTGTCGAACCACACGCACCGGCCAACCACAAAAACTCAACCCACTTCGACGAGAACTCCAAACCTCGCCACACCTCTGCCTTTTCGAGCCACCTCCATCTCCAAAACCCAGACCAAACATTAACCCGCCGCTGCTAATCGAAGTCGCCATCTTCACTCCAGCCTCCGTCTTTGCTGGCCGCCGCTTCCAAGCTCCACCACCACATTCAGCGCCCATAACTGCCCCTGCTATCACCAATCACTCCGCCCATACGCCGCCGACAACCCCGTCCACCAAACGAGACTCTTCCATCAACTCTCCATTGTGAAGACGACAGCGACGTCCAGTTCTTACTTTCCAGTTGATCGCCGCCATAGTTACCTTCTTGGCCTCTGTTGCTGCGCTCCACTTACAGTTTGTGCAGCGACAATCTCTTCCTCCCCAAAAATCACAGAGAGAATGGCACGAGAAAGCCCGGCAGAGCAGGCTCAAGTCCTCCTCAAAAGTAGAATCTGCAATCCCAATTTCATCTTCTCTGTTTTCTCCAATTCTCCCGACTCCAACTACAGGTTCATTATTGTTTTTCATTTTATCGATTTCCAGGAAATTAATTGAAAATATTGTTCTTATGATATGACAGTAAGAGCAATAATTATTTTTTGCAGGATATTAATGATAGGATTCAACTTTTGTATTTATTCGTAGAACCATATTAAAATTTCATTCACATCACCCCAATTTTTTTTTTTATTTTTTTTTTCAGTAAATTGAAATATATAATATCGAGTTCACTAACTGAGGCATGCAACAATTCTGTTCTGCTTCTGGGTCCTCGTGGCTGCGGAAAAGTTGCGGTGTGTTCATCTTGCCTTGTTATCTTTATTGCACATAATTTTCAAAGTATCAATTTTGTAGTTTAATTATTTATCTTGATTTATAATTATATGTTTGTGTTGAACTTGTATAGATTTTAGAGCTAGTTCTTGAAGATCTATTGGAAGAATATCCTGACACGATTTCAGTGGTAAGCCTTTTTTATTGTAATATTGACTGCATTATCTGAAATATGAAATGAGGTAGTTTACTTTGGCTCAAAATGTCCAGTCAAATATATTTTTATGTTTTTTGGGTTCTGTAACTAATATTATGGTTATGGATTCAGATAAAGCTCAACGGGCTTCTGCACTGTGATCATAATTGTGCACTCAAGGTTGGGTTATACTTAATTCCCCTCTCTACATGCTTACAAGTGTTTTGGTGCATAATACTTGTGGTTATGCAAATGTAGTTTTGAGCTGGACTAACCATGCTGATTTGTTTCAAAACTAAATTTGAAGTGTACCCCACTTAATAAGAAAAGCTTCCAGGTATCTAAATGTAGATTTATTTTATTTTCTGCTAGAATCCCAATATATGTGAAGCTTATTGAAAAAAAACCATGTGAAAAACCAGGGGCGGACCCAGGATATTTGTCCAGTGCGGGCGGTATCAGTAAAAAAAATAAAATAACACAAGCATTATTCCAACAGAAAATTCAATAGCAATTAGCAGCCAAACTCAATAATGTACCAACAAAAAATTCAATAGCAATTAGCAACCAGCCAAACTCAAGAATTTACATGTAGACTGTAGTTACTTATTCATATAATCATATTTCCTCAAAATTTCCTACACGACTACACCCTAATCAATAGCATTAGCAGCCAACAGGCAGCTGCCAAACTCAAAACTTTCCCAATTCCCATTGGCTTCATTGCATATACGATACAGAACTACAGAAGGGCGAACATTGCATTTTTCATATACTCAACAATCCGGCCTCAGTAATAGCAATTAACAGATGACAAATTACAGTAACATTTACACTTAACAGATAACCCAAACTCAAAATTTTCCCAAATCTCAAATAGTCAATACTCAATAGCTTATAGCAGTCAGCAATTGAATACCAGCAGGCAGCAGCAATTGAAATTTTAAAATACTTACTCAGGGGCGGAAATGGGCAATGGAATGGAGCAGGCGACGGTGCGAGCAGCGGAGCAGGCGATGGTGCGACTTGCGATGCGATGAAGGCAACGGCGGCTTTGCGGGGATGAAGGCGTTGCGGCCTTGCGGGGATGAAGGCAACCGGCGGCTTCTCAAATCGTGGTTTTGATTGGAATAGAATTTCCCCTGCAGCTGCAATTGCAAAGCTTTCTACCAGACTACCAGGGTTGAGACAATGAGGGCGGAAACGGGAAATGGAAGGGAAAGGGTGGATTTGTTGACTGTTTGGCCCAAATTTTTTTTTTTTTTTGTTTTGTTTAGGGCTTTTTAAAAAAATCAAGGGCGGCCCAAAGCCCAGTGCAGGCAAATGCCTGCACTGGGCCAGCTGCGCACTGGGCCTTAGCTGGGTCCTCTGCCTGCACTGGGCCTTAGCTGGGTCCGCCCCTGTGAAAAACAATACCTGTTAAATAAAAAGTTCACTAATAACGAGTGCAGATATATAATTGTGAGTCAAGCTTATTCAGAGGAGGAATAGAAGGTGAAATATTTGTTAGTTACGCAAACTTGGAAGAATATATTTAATGACGGTGTACTTAACATCTCAGTTAGATAAAATGCCTAGATGGTCACTTATCTCTTTCTCTCACAATTCCTAGTTTTATATCTCTTGTAATCTTGGATGCATGATTACATCGGTTTTCGGTGGTGTGTGTGTCTGGAAACATTTGTGTTTTATACAGAATTCTTGTTTTGATCTACATTGTTGTTACTATTATGTGCAACTTACACGAAGTGCAAATACATCAGATAGAAAGGACACGTTGGATCTTCAATCCAAAGCTGGATTGAATTGTATCTCCGTTAGGCTGTAATTTAATGCGTTTGTATAAACTCAATTCAACATTTTTAGACTCTTTAATTAATCTTTCATATTATTAAAAAGGAGAATATTTCATAATATTAAAATGAAGAAATTTTAATAAATTTCTATATGGCATTGTACTGTATAAAATCTTGTATCCTTATAAATGCAATTAATGGATCTTATGAAATTCTTCCAACTATAAATATTTTTAGGCATTGAATCAACATCGCAAACAAACTTGTTAATCAGGATATTCGCAAGTCTTAACATACATTAGTTATAATGTATTGTTGATTGTTATCAGCACCAGTACTGTATTAAATGTGCATATTAGTTATAATTTTTCATATGTTTTAGAGCCTCGATCAGGTGTGATATTGTGGTCTATAAAAAAGAAATGTACTATTTACCTGTCTCTTTCGTCACTTTTTATAGCCTTTCAATCATGCAGGAGATATCTAGGCAGTTGTGTCGGGAACATCAATTGCTTTTCTCCAAAATGGTATCATTCTTATGCTAGTTATAATTGCATAATAGTAAGTATCAAATATAAAGCTAAGACATTTTGTTCACTCTCTTGGATAATGTTGGCAGGCATCATTTGATGATAACACCTCATTTATAGTATCCATGTTGCGGTAAGTCCATTTAGTTGCTATCCCCTTTTCCACGAGGACAAACAAATCCTTGTTATTTTCATATATTTTTTATTTTTATCCTTTCAGAGTAAGTTGATATGGTTTTTGTACATTTGTTACCAGAGAGTGTGGATTAGCTCATAAAACAATTATTTTTGTACTTGACGAGTTTGACCTTTTTGCACAGGTAAGATCATAAACTCGAGAAGAAATTTTAGAAAATTAATTAACTTTATGGGGTTCAATATTTGACACAATGTACTTAAGGTTCTTATCTTACTCTTTGCAGGGTAAACAGCTATTACTTTATAGCTTGCTAGATGCAATGCAATCAGTAACATCACAAGCTGTTGTTATTGGTATCAGTTGCAGATTGGTATGTTGCTTCTACTTTTAACTTTATCTTTGTTGTCCCTTTTTAATGTATGGCTATAGGTCAAACATTAATTTGTTATTGTCATCATTACAAGTCTATACCTGACTACGAACAATCAGAACGAAGAAAACCTTGTTTATGGTTCACAACTAGTATTGGTTCTATGAATTGCTTAAAATCAATCTTTACAAATTTGAAAGCCATCTATTTGCTTGGGTATCTTGTTTCCTATTGGTAATGTACTGACTACTTATTCAGAGAACATCTGAAAATATCTAAATGTTTCAGAGGTTTGAAAGCTTTGAAAAATGTTGAGAACCCTGGTGTGATTTGCAGGATGCTGATCAGCTTTTGGAGAAAAGAGTAAGATCTCGTTTTTCACACAGGAAGCTGTTGTTTCTCCCTCCCCCAAGGGAGGATACACAAAGGTTAATACCTATCGCCTGCTTCAAATTGAGTTTCTTAGACTCGTCGCCAAGAATGACGTCACCTTGATTTATATGCTTCAAATGTGCAGGCTTGTAGAACACATTCTGCTATTGCCAACAAATTCAAGCTTTCCACATGAATATGTAACTGCTTTCAATGTCAAACTCCTCGTATCCTTTTCCTAAAATTATTTTCTTTAGTAAAGGATACATTAATTTTTGAGATATAAGACAAAAAAATCATCGATGCACCTGTCATGGTATGTAGCCTATGAGTGAATAATCCAGTGGTATGATATTGTAGTTTTAGAATAGAATGCAGCAAAAAGGTAACCTGTTTGTCTATATTTGCGTGAGAGGAAGGATTGGAAAAGAGTGTTTTGACTCAAACCTATAAAAATCCTATAGTTATTCTTAGTGAAATTGGCAATTCTAGAGTTCCTCTATGCCCTACATCCTTCGACTTATTGCTGATCAACTGCAATCTGGAGACATTGGTGAGCATTATTACAAGGCTTGAGATGCCCCCATGTATTGTCCAGCAAGTTGCCTTTGTATTTCAAGGCTTGTCACGCCAAAGTTTGTTCTTGCCATCATTACTTCCACTAGAATTTTTTCTCACCAAATAAAACTTTTCCTGGCCTCATTTCCGGTCTGATAGCAGTTGACATTCAACTAACTGAACAGCAATGAATGCTCAAATTGATTAGCAAAGTAGGCTAATCAGTAAACACGATACTTCAGTAAGAGGAGAAAATTTTCAGAACCCTAGATGGCTCTGATATCTTGTTGATTTTTTGGGGAAAAAAATCCTTGCATTAAATCATCAGAATGTTACAGATTTGTATAGGTAAAGGGGAACTATTCCTACATATATTACACGGTAGAAAATCAAGAAAATTGTTATTTCTGTCAAGTCCAGCAATAACAGCTGATTCTACCAACCCCTTCCGTCTTGCTGATTTTGTCAATTTATCCATCATAACCAGATTTTCTGGAGTCTTAAATTAGAGGAATGAGCTATCTAGCTCCACTATTCCCTATTCAATTCTGGTGCATCTCACTCTTTGCAATTGCTTACATCTTTTGGTTTTGTCAATTTCTGATGAATTACCAAAGGAGAAAGATCCTGGAGTATAGAGTGTTCAATGCAATACTTCAAACACTAACAAATTGAACAAGAATAACCTTGCTTGACCTTTGTATAACAACAGCTTGGACCATGTTGTTATGAGAGTGACTGTCAAACCAAACATTTCCATCTACTTTCAAACCATGACAGTAGAGTGAAGCACACAAATAATGATTGATTGCATCACATCCATTTAGTTCGTACCCTCATCTTATTTCCTTGCCTGTTGTTTATGTTTTTTTCCTTCCCTTTCCTTGTGTTTTCTAAGCTGGGGTGGAAGCTATTATGCTCATTCCTTTGCACATTACTTGTCGTTTATGCATCAGAGCTGCATTTCAATCAGTGTAATAGGTGTGATTTGCTTTTAACATCAAATGAAATTGGTTTCTTTGGAGAACTGAACACTGATCCACTATTACATTTAAAATACATAACCTATAGGCAATGCATAATTTCCTGTTTCCTGTTCATTCTAATACATATTGCTAATAGTCCTTGACATTTTACAGAAGATATTCGCAGATTACAAATTCGAAGAAATTGTTGATGCCCTATCTTATTCTGATTCAACTGTCAACCATCTGCAAAGATTTTTGTAAGTGTAACTAACTTTCATGTCTAGAATTGATTAGCATGTAGGGTGTTGTTTTGCCTTGTAGAATCGCATCATGTGTTCCTTTGGAATAGGTTTACTACTGTTTCTCATATGGATTTGAAATCTGGTCTCCTATCACTTGAGAACTTCGAAGTTGCGCTTTCTACCATACAGAGGCAGCCAAAGCTTGAGGGTCTGAAAGGTTTGTTCTCTCAGTCTTAGTTTTATCTTTTCCCAAATTGATTTATTTCTAGTCTTATTTAATTTTTTTTTTCATATTTATGGATTTTTCAGCTTTAAGGTGTCGTATCATTTTTAGTACTTCTATAGTACTGTTAAACTGCTATTTTTGTCTCGTTTGGATTATGCACCTGTGTACATATTTTACCTACTTTTCTGCCTATTTTTCCTTTACTGAGAATGGAAGAAAGGACTAGCGAAAATGTAATTGCTCTTATTATGTGGATTCTGTTAGCTTTATATAATCCATGGATCTTTAGAGAGAATGGATCTCAGAACTGCAAGAGTAAGCTAATTACGCAGATGGAAGCAATAGAAGAAAAAACTAGTAAAAGAAGAAACAAAGCCCACATGGGAAATTGTAGTTCTAGTCAACAAAATCACACATAAAATCTTGTACAATGAAAACTAGGTATGTTTTCAATTTTGTGTAACTGTGCATAAAATGTGCTTAAATTTGGTGCAAGGGAGGCTTGACTTGGAGGTGATCTGAGTATTCAAATACAGCTCCAAAATTATGCATCAAGAAACTTTCACATTTCCTCTCTCTCTCTCTCTGACTTTGTATTCCTTTTCAAGATCCTTTCTCGTCTTCAAAATATTATCTTGGGATTTATAGGAGACACGACGACAGAAAATTGTTAAAACCACTTGCTATAACGAAAGGCAAAAATGCTGGGTCTTCTGTTGTCTTCATAAAGGAAAAGGAAATGCAATATAAGGTTATTAATGTATGTGCATTCTGTAGTCTATGTAGTTGGTCTTGTTCATTTCACTTGTGTGACATTGATATTCAATGAAACAAATTTTACCATACTATTTGGATGATGTTTCGCTTTCGATTAAAAAAACTGGAGCATTTATCCATCAATTTTGCGACTCCAACCCAAAATCTGTTTTTCATGGAATCTAAGTGCATAAAGTGGAAATTCAACTTGTTTACGCAGATTGCTCCATTCTAGAGCTTTACATTTTGGTTTGCATGAAAAGGTTGGAGGCCAAAGAGCAGGAATTACGCAACTTTAATTCGATAATGAAAGGTGTGAATCCTCCTTGACCTATGCATAGTAGTACAATAATTGCAAATGACTTACCTTTATCCTTTTCAGAGTACAAGAACATACACGATACGTTTCAAACATCTGATTATTATGCACGGAATGTATGCTTACGGGTACTTCCCATTTGAACCGTTTTATTAGTGGAGGATCTCGATCTTCTTTTCAGTTTGAAGTTCATAAGTTGCTTGCAGGCATTTGAGCATCTTTTGCAACGTGAACTCATCTCCTTTGAAGACAATAGAGGGCACGGGCAGTCTGCTGAATTTCGTCCAGTAAAACTTGTAATATCATGGCCTGAATTATGTCAAGGACTCGAATCATATCGCTCTTGTCCGGTTAGTTCTTTTTGAAAAAACGTCCCCTCATGCCTACATTTTCAAATAAAATGTTTCTTTAAAGTCCTGATCATTTATAGCATCAATTGTCCTCTGAATATCACTCTTTTAATTCTTACTTTTTGACAGGATAATATCAAAATCTTGCTTTTTAATACTTAAATCTATCCTCCTTATTTTCTTTTTTTACGCATCTGCCATTAATTGTTTTGATGGAGTTTGTTTCTGCAGGCGATTTTGCATAAACTAATGGATCGTGATTGTTGAGCACTGAATTCAGCCATGAGCTGACTTTCGTCCCGTTTCATCTTAATTTGGCAATTTTGTACAACGGTCTAATGATATGCAACTTTGCCTTCTTCCTGGTGGCAACGCCTAATTATGGGGAATGATATAATTATTTATAAATGAATACAAGGGTGTGTTTGATTCGTTGTTTTCAATTTTTCAGTTCGTAAAACACTGGAAACGTGTTTGGTTTGGCATTTTTAAAAAATGCATTTTTGAACATAAGGATAAACTTATAGCATAAAATTCAAAACATATTTGACGTTTCGAGTGTTTAGAATTTGAGTGTTTTCGGTACAAAATTTGAAAATATTCAAAATAGAAAAAACAAACGTTTAAATAATATTTTATTTCAATAAAGTTTAAAAATTTAGAATTCAAGAAAAATAAATTAAAAAACAAAATTTTTAAAAATAAAAATTGGAATCTAAATACTAAAAACAAAATCTAAAAATTGGAAAAAATGAAGTTATAATAAATAAAATTGGTTGAAGCTATTAATGTTATTTGCATAAATATTTTAAAAAATATTTAAATAAAAATATTTTCATTCCACGTAATTATTTTTATTTCTTATATTTTGAACTTAATTTATTATTTGTTTTTATTTTACTTTTGTAATAAAAAAAATATTGTAAGATTCACCAACTTTAAAATGTATATAATATTTGATAATATATTAAAGTAAAAATGTTCTATTTTTACTGAATAATGAACTTTAATGGAATAAAACATCATATATATATATATATATAATTTCAAATTAGGCGTGTTTTTCAGTTCTTCTATTTTGAGAAGTACTTTTTCAAAATAATAAACCAAACACATTTTAAGCAATCTAAAAATAGGTTGTCAAAATAAAAAATTGAAAATGAATTCAAAACTGAAATACAAACCAAATAGACCCTAAGGGGTTGTTCTCTTTATGTGTCAATTTTGTGTTTTGAGTGTCACTTTTGAGATTGTTGAAAACGTGTTCGTTTTGGATTTTCTTTATAAATTTTTAACTTGTTTTTAGAAACGTGTTTTCGAAAATAGGAAAGAGAATGTGTTTTCACTGTTTTGGAAAATCGAAAACTGAAAATGGCTTGAAAATGGTAAATAGAACCTGTAGTAATTTTTTAGTGCTAGTTGCTAGTTTGTTTAACCCTTATTTGATTCTTATTTTTTAAAACTCATTTTTTTAACACTTACAATCATGTATTTCATGGAATTCACAAATCATTAATTTTTCAACTTAGTGTTTGATTAATTTTTTTTTATGTTTACTAAAAAATTAACTTTTAGCTAAATCAATAGTGGCTTCAATGTTATCATTTGCAGGTCCTTCCCCGGATATTGTAATTGCATGCTTACGAGAGGTTCTGGTTATCAAAGACCGAATGCATATTGAATTAGTGTAAAATGTGTTTTACGAACATTAGAGGCCCGAGTAACAAAGTATTTACCAATTCAGGTGCAAGGCGTCCCTAATCCAAAAAACCTTGAAAGGTATCGGATCAAGCATCAAATTGTCAAATTCAATTAGGTCGAGTAGATAGGATCCACATGAGCTAAGGGCATCTCCAAATGAGACACCAAAACACCAACTTAGTACAAAACTTTGCATAAGTCAATTTTACCCTTTTGTTTTTAGGGTGTGTTTGAGCCACATTATTTTGAAAGAATGTATTCTGAAATAGTAGATTGACGGAGAATGTGTGGTTGAAAAAAAAAAGAAAAGTTATTGATGTGGTGGGAAATATTATTTTATTGAAGAATGTGATTAAAAATAAGTAGAAGAATGAGAATGAAAATTTTAATGTGTACCAAACATGGACTTAATTCCAAACAAATTGATTAAGGGTATTTGTGTCATTTGTGTTATATATTTTTAATACAATAAAGTTTATTATTATTATTATTATTATTATTATTATTATTATTATTATTATTATTATTATTATTATTATGTGAATTTATAATAAATTTTAATAATGTAAAAAGTAATAGTTAATGAATTAATTAAAATAAGAATAAAAAAAAACTAAAATACAACAAACTCAATTATTTAAAGTTAACAAGAAATATATTACACAACAACGTACATACATTACTCTAGTATTATTTAAAGAAAACGGTACACGAAATTTATTTAACGAAATTTGAAATGCTTTGCACTATTTTTTAATTGCAAGATTTATATATATATATATATATATATATATATATATAGTGTTTCTATTGATTGTACTATATTCTTATATTTATAAACAAATTTAATATTTTTGTTAATTTGACGTAATTATTTATTTAATAATTTATGTAACTGTAAAATAAATAAATAAAAAATTGTTAAGAATAAAAAAATGAAGAAAATGATTAAACATTGTTCATTTGACGTAATGGTTTGATATGATTTTTAGTTTGGGGGCAAGATTTAGTGTAAAAATGGTGTAAAATTTGGTGCAAGCTTGTAGATGACCTAATCAATTAGCACATAAAATGTTTTTATGCCACATTGTGATAACAAATTTTGTAAGTGGTCGTGAATTTATTGAAGTTAATGAATTAATTAACTCTCAAATTTGGTTTGATTTTATTTTGAAAACAATTTACATTTTATTTAGTACAGTTTTTTTTTTTTTTTTAATTTATTTCTTTTAACTACAAAGAAAGTGAAAACTTCAAAAATTTCTTGCTTTAAATTTATAGAGTTATTATTATCTCCACTTTAAAGTAATTGATGAAGAAACATTCGTTCAAATTCTCAACGAAAAAATTTGAGAAGATGCCCACAACTTAGATGACGGAGGAGAAACAACGGAAGGATCGAAAGACACTTTCGCAAATTCATCTTTATCTTTTGAATAACATTCTTCGTAATGTTTTGAAGGAGAAAACGATACCTGCATTATGGTTAAAATTGGAATAGTTGTGCAAGACTAAAAATCTAACCAGTAAGTTGTACTTGAAACAACATTACATTCTCATCGCATGACAAAATGCGGATTTGTTGGAAGATCACCCGACTGTTTTTAAGGAAATCGTCGCTGATTTGAAAACTTTAGAGGTAAAATATTAGAGAATAAAATATCTTGATGGAGATAATCCATCTGGTGATGTTACTGTCTGCAACATTGTATCTATTGAAAATATGTCAATCCATTTACAAAGTTCTTGCTAGCAAAGGTCTTCGAAGATCAAATGATGGTTTCACGGGTTACTTTTCTTCTCGACACAGAAAGGGACACCGTGTGACAGTAGTCCGCTCCACTAGACTACCTTCCGCATTCTCTCGGTCGTTTCGAGACGAAAGAAAGTTTGATTACAATTTGTAGAAAGCTTGCAACATAAAATTGAAATGAATTGAAAGTAACTTGATCATTGATTGCTTGAAAGCTAGAAATTGCAATGGCTAATGCATGTGGCGAACACTAGAAGCTTGAGATGTTTGAAAGACTAATATCCCCTATAATAAACTTCGGAACAAAAACTCAAGTGACGGGAGTAGACGTTTAAATGCCGAAGAATCATACTAAACTTTTCAATTTCTAGCTATTTTACAATTTAAATAAACTATTACAATGAAAAAGAAATTACAACTCAAACTTGAACTAATATTTACAATGTGCGGTCGAAGTTGGACAAACTACGGATACGATAGGGTCAATGGGCTTAAGTAAAGTTGCGGTCCTTAACAATCTCTCTCATTTGTTTTGGTGACGTCCTCAGAGCCCTCAATAAATGATATGCTTCAATTAATGGTTTGAAGGCTTCAAAGTCTTTTTTGTTTTCCCAAGTATTATCCTGCTAATGCATTCTCTCCATTTGATCAAGTACCCTTGATGATATTTTCTAGAAGCTCGAGTAGTTTGATAATCAAGAATCTCTTTAGCAACCTTCTTTCCATATCTTTTCAATTCAAACACAGGTTGCTTTGGTTCATTTCTGGATGCATCCTCCTTGTTGACAAAGTATGGCTTGAGAACGCCAATATAAAGGACCTTGTGGATTTTGCACCATGAAGAGAATGCAACTCTATATGCAACTTCTCCAATCCTCTTCACGATGGGTAATGGTCCAATATATTTTGGCACCAATCTTGAGTCTTTCCCTCTTGTCGGTTGATTACACCCAAAGATTTACGTGGTGTTGTAATGTAGATTTGGGGTGTCCTATCTATAGGAAGATGGAAAATTATTCAAAGGATAAAGAACTAGGGTTTTCGTGATTTGTGAAAGATGTATTTAGTTCGAACAAGGTTTTAATATCAATGTATAAAATTGATGAAATTTGAATCAATATATAAAGTGGTGAAGCACCGAAATTCCCTCGATTAGATTGAGTCAATCAATGTCAATTATGCATGAATATACTCAATTAAAGGTTTTTGTCTCAACACTTTAATTGAAAGATATATCATTCAAACCCTATTCAATTCCGCAGTAATTTCAAACTTAAATTTCTTTCACAACATATTACCAGATTAATCTATTGAAATCATATCCAAAAACAATCATATACATCAACATATAATGGTAATGGATCACACCAATAGGGGATTGGAATTGAAATTCAATAAATACTTCAATTGCTCAATGAAAAAAAATGTGATTGGATCCATGAAAATCTAATATAAATTAAACCAACTTCAAAACACATCCATAAGAATAAGAAATCTAGCCATAGAATTGTTTAACGATGTAAAGCGCCATTACATGCAAGAAAAGACATAGGAATTCCAAATTCTAATCGAGTTCATTCGTGGCATCATAAATTCCTTTAGCATTCCATGGAGTTCTTGAACCAAACTTAAGAGAAAATTTATACGAGATGAATGGTCCGCGTTTTGGGACGAAAATAGGGTTTAAAAACGCGCCCCAATGTGTTTCCATAAGTAGTAGGACAAATTTCGAAATTAGAAAATTTTTGCCCAGAAATGACTTATGTGACCGCATGGGTCGCATGTCATAAACACATGCGGTCGCATAGAAAAAAGTATTTTAGCCTTTGAATTCTCGGTAAATTAACTATGTGACAACATAGTTAATAATGTTTTTCCGCCGGATAATTTTCAGTATTTTGACCATAACATTTTCTCTTGATATCCGATTGACATGATTCAAGATGCGTTGGGAAGCTAACTCAAAGGGTTACAACTTTGCTTCAGATATTAACTTCCAATTCGATCGTCTACAATGTCAAAAAAGGGTCTCAATATGAGGCTGAAAACTGGTACAAAACTTTTCAGTTTGAAAGTTGATATGTGACAATGTTTTGGCCGTCTTTCACCCCTTAGACTCATTTCTTCATCCAATTGACCTCTAACACTCTCGAATTTTCATCACAAGGCTAGAAACAAGTTTAATGTATTTGCTCTTTAGTCCCTGAACTTTCACATTTTTCCATTTTGGTCATTTTTCGCCATTTTTTTTCTAAGTTCCACTATATTCGTCCATTTGCAACCTAAACCAAAATATAGAAGTACTTAGTGAATTTAGGGATCAAATAATTATAGAAGCGCACATATTAATGGGTGAAAAATGTAATAAATGTACTATTATCACACCCCAGCTTGCTTATTGCTAGTCCCTAACAATTTAATGCTGAGCAAGATGAATGAATGACTGGTCTATATCACAAGTGAAATTGTTAAGTTCTAATTTAACCACATGCCATACCCTCTTCAAACTCAATACCACACGAAATCAACAATGTTACGATTATCAAGATGTCAAGACTCATGCCAAATGTGTGAGTGTGTGTCAAGCCATAGTCATCTTACTGCCAACCCTAACACATGCAACATCAAGTCTACCTCAAGCTGAAGGTCTCCATAACTCACGGATATCAAGGTGTTTAGTGCGGGGTTTCTCTCTATGGAACTGCGAAAGATGTACACTCAAAATTGGAGGTTTAAATATTTATGATTAAGCAACAAGCAAACATTGATTCTGTGATAGACATACTACCAAATGAGAATTCATCAACTTCTTACCACAACTTACTTGAGATCAAAATGGTCAATACAAAAGGTTGTAATGAAGTTCCGGTTGGATCGTATGAGAAGAACGGATATAAAAATTCAAATATTTCTAAGCACATAGTTATATATCTTATCAAACATCTCAATCGATCACAACTTCCAATAAATACATATTTTGGCATTTCAAACCCCAAAATCAATCAATTTTTTTTCTCACTTTTTCTATTTTTTTTCTCAAATACTTGACACTAGCCAACTCTTATCGTTTTCATTGCTTCTATTCTTCACAAATAAACATCAAAAATTCGAGAAAATACGTGTATAGGTTATACTTCAGCATGGAGGGGGTATGGATGACATAGGTGTATGAAGGAAAATATTATATGTGTGTATCGGCTCAAAATGGCTACTAAGGGGTTGTACTTATTGAAAGAAAGGCTTGAAATGCTCAAATATCGATCCTAAATTGACCTTTATCATTTCCCAAGTAATCCATCATCTTACGACAAATCATGTAGTGTTATTTTCAAAGGATTTCTAATTCACAAGATCAATGAACGTTTATTGCCATATTTTAGTATATTGTGACTTTCAATCCTCACCAAGTATTTCACAAGAAAGACTTCAGCAAGAAACTCCTCTAGCTACATGTGTTAAACTACCATCGTACCACAAGACTTGTGTGCACAAAAAAAATTCAGCAAGTGTCATGACATTTAGATTTTCACAAACAAAATTAACTCATAGACTTGTGTACATTTTGTCATTCAAAAGCACAATCATGCAGCAAATCAGAGACTTAAATTTTTTTTTTAACCCATCATCACAAATTAACAAAAATCCATGATAATCATAATAGCATTTAAAGTAACTCTCTCCCCTCCCCCGGACTAAATATTGCATTGTCCTCAATGCATAAACATGAATACCAAAGAAAGAGAAGGAAAATATGTCACATGAGCATGGAAATGAATCAACAGAAACTTGAGGTATAAAAAGCCTAAAAGTACTCAAATAGATCGTTGTGACACCCCCAACTTAAGCTTCGAGTAAACATAATAACTTCTGCCTTTTGCTACATGTAAAAACTCTTAAATAAAATGTAATACATACTTGAAACTTATTTTCAATTTATAGTAAAATATTTCTGTAAAATTTAATGGCCAGTAGAAGTACATGCTGACCTGGAATTATTCTTTACATATACGAACTCGGGGCTGTTACGGCTAATTGGGGCAGCTAGTTCAAATATTTATATAAAATTCATCCCAACTCCGTTTTCTATGAAATTTACAGCATTAGAAAGATATTTCAAAGCAATTTCCTATGTTAAAATATGAAAAATTTTCAAGATCATACGATATAGACATTTTACCAAAAACAGTGAGGAGTAACACATAAACTTCAGATTGACCTTTCGACGGTTAAAAATTTATATCTCAAGCCACATATATTGAAATTGAGTGATTATTGTGCTCATATAAAGACAACTCAAAGAAGAACACGACAATATTTTTAGAATTTCAAATAGGTGTTTATAGAGTTAGTAATAGCATTTTGAATTGACCCTAAAAACCTGTCCAGTTTTTGCCTCTTTTATCATTGCAAGAAAAGGTTATGCCTCTTAGCATAACATGAAAGATATGATTACAAAATTTACTTTCAGTACCATATTATATCATGTCTTATACATATTTATATATAATACCACAAGAAAAATAAACAGTCTTCGAACAAAACATACGAAAAGGAATTTCGATACAAAATAGCTTTGTCCTTAACCCATCATCGAGTATGCCGACTGACTTCCACCAACTCAACGATTATGGATCTGAAAATTTAGTATAAAATACTATGAGTATAAAGAATACTCAGTAAGATACCATGCTTGGATTTAACATGTTAATACTACACAAAAGAAAGCATTCAAACACATACTTGCACATTCCGGCTTGCCGGTGCCCTTCAGACTTATCCTAAGACATAAATAGATATCTAACTTAGTGGACTTGTTCACAACGTTTATATTATGGTTTTCATGTATAGGTTAAGCATAAATATTATCATGAAATTCTACCACTTGAGCATAGAAAGTATCTTACCTTAAAACTTGGAGTAATTTTGGTTGAAATGTGTACTTGAGAGTACTAGGCTTTTGTTTTCCTCTTCACTTGGGGATAACTTGAAGAACCTTTGGGGTTAAGTGCCCTCTTTAGGGCCTAGATAAAGGGTCATAAGGGTTGGGGTCGTTCTTAATACTTAAAGATGAAGAAATTGGTGGTTAAACGACAAGTGTCTCCAAGCATGAGGTATCCAAGCATGATGTGGCTTCATGTATCCATATTTGACTCTTCATTTCCTATATTTGGACCCTTATGTGACTTGTAATATATATATCTATCCATCAATATAAGGTGATAAGGCTTTAGAAGATGTGATAGAAGCCTTAAGGTTGAAAGAACTTGATGTTAAAGTGACAAATCATCACATGCTAAGTAGGATGTGTCACCTTCTAGTTACATTATGATTTTGTATCACTCCTTGGACGGTTTGTATGACATTTATGGATAATAGGTCACATATTTGAAGTCTTAAAGAAGTGGTAGACGTTGATAATACTTAAGAGTGAAGGAATCTACCATTACAAGGATAAATCAACAAGTAGGAGGTGACTAAGCATGAGATGGTCTCTTGGGGTTAAAATCTGATTTTGTATATCGTTGTAGGTAAAAATCGAGTATTCCTAGCTTATTTTAATGTGTTTACAATTCAACTTACCTGCCCTAAATCCTAAAATATTTTATAGCATTACTTCCTCAATCGTTCATTTAATTACTTACCCGATCTCTGATCTATTTCAACAATTTGCACTTCAACATTTATCGTTCATATAAAACCCATATTATTGTGTAGTGATCGTGTCACTTCATGCTTCATGTTCCAAATAGGTCAATTACTGACTTAGGGTTTTTGGTGACCATGATCAACCGAATGGAAAGCTATAACCGTTATCGATACTAATTCAGACCTTTCAAGGTTCCACTTGCTTAACAAGTCAATATTCAACATCTAGATTAACCTAGCTTCTCTATCATCGCTCAATTTAGAATTCATCACCTAGGTCAAGGAGTCGAAGACTAACACCATATAAAGATATCATGCTCTCAATAATCAAATGTACAGTTCTAAAAGAAAGCAATTAGGAGAAATGGATGCAAATGACATTGTAAATATCATGCATGAATCATATTGGGGTGTCAGCTCGAGCCCGGGCCGACCCCTACAAAAAAAATTTTAAATTAAAATTAATTTTTTTTAAAAGAGCTGCCTTTGCAGGTAGCTATTTCTAGTTGCCTGCACAGGCACTGGCAGCAAGCTGTTTGCACCGTTGCCTTTAATATTTATTAAATAAAAAAAACTCGAGCCGGCTCGGCCCGATAAGGCCCGGGCTGAGCCTCATTTTTGGCATGGCTTTGCTCAGCTCGACTCGGGTGAAAAACAGCCCGGTCCAAAAAAGCTCGAGTTGAGCCCGAGCTTTTTTTTGCTCGAGCTCGGCTCGGCTTGTTGACTAGCTAGCATCAATCATGTATGTTTGGTGACACACATCAACTTCCTCAACCTGCCTAGTGGCATGAAAGATGTTAACTTCTAAGGTCATATTCCCAAATGATAGCTTCATTAGACCATTCCTACAATTTATAAGAGCATTAGCCGTGACAAGGAATAGTCTACCAATAATGATAAGAATCTTAGAATTAACATTTACATCCACTTTTAAGTTTAAAATCAAGAAATCATCAGGGTAGTAAAACTTATCAATTTGTACTAAGACATCCTTAACTACACCTCTTGGTCTTATGGTGGACCGATTAGCCAATTGTAGACTTACAGATGTAGGTTTCATCTCACCTAAACCTAATGGCAAGTAAATTGCATAAGGCATAATGTTGACATTGGCCCCTAGATCGATAAGGGATTGTCCAATCTCATGGTTCCCGATGATGCACGAAACAGTAGGACGACCAGGATCTTTAAACTTTGGTGGGGTCCTTTGCTCAATCACAACAGTCACATGTTCAGTCAAGAAAGCGATTTTTTTGACATGTTGTTTCCTTTTCACAGTGTATAAGTCCTTAAGGACTTTAGCATAGGTAGGAACGTGTGAAATCATATGCACGAGCGACATATTGATTTTTACTTACTTTAGGTTCTTTAAGATCTCACTACGATGGCCAACAGATTTCGAGGTAGACTTAAGAGCTTGAGAGAAGGACACTCTAACTGGATTCTTTACTACCTCCTCACTAGGGTTATTCTCATTTGACTCACTGGACTCAATCTCGTTTTCCCTAGGTTTGAGAGTTGGTTCTAAGACCTTCCATGAACGAGGGTTATAGCATTTACTTCTTCAAAGTTAGGTTCTCCTGATTTTGACGTTTATGCCATGTGTTGCCCCTTAGGATTTGGTTGAACTTGAGCTGAAAATTTTCTACGTTCCCCCACAACTAAGACATTGCTTAATTTAGACATATGACTCTTTATCTCATTGTTTTCCTTGACTATCTGGCTAATAATAGTCTCAAACGTTTGGTTCATTTTACCCCTTGCCTCGATAAATGCATGTAAGGTGTCTTCTAAGGAATTCCTAGAGGTTGTGAATTGATGTGGAGGTGCATTGCAAGCTCGATTTTGTTGGGTAGATAACAAGTTATCAGGTTTCCAACTGAAATTGGGGTGATTTTGCCACCTTGAGTTATAGGTTTCAGAGTAGGGATATATGGCCTTTGATAGATGCCTGAAGCATTACAATGTTCCTCATACACTCCATTCATCTCAATGTAAGTGATACACTCTTGCGCTAGATGATCAGTTCCATCACACACAAAAGAATTACTACTAGACTCAACACGAGATACATTCTGTATATGTTTCAAGCTTTGAGCATGTAGGGTTTCAAGTTCTTTAGTTAATGCTTCTACTTTTGCTCTAAGGCTATCCTCCTCTCTAAGATGATAGATACATGAGCTAGTGGGGTTACTTGCGCGTCGTGACCTATTAGTACTCTTGGTGGCACTAGGTCTAGTCCAAGTATGGGTTTTTTCAACTAAGTCATCTAAGTATCCTATAGCATCATCTGGTTCTTTTTGTAGAAAATCGCCATTATACATCATCTCAACAAACTGACGCTCCCTAAGTGTTAACCCTTAATAGAAATAGCTCACGATATGCCAACTCTCATAATCATGGTGGGGACAAAGAGTTTGGAGTTCTTTATACCTTTTCCACGCTTGATATAAAGTTTCACTCTCTTTTTGGATAAAAGAAGAGATTTGATTTTTCAACGCAGTTGTTTTGTGGTGGGGAAAGTATTTGCTAAAAAACGCTTAGGTCATTTCAGCCTAAGTTTCAATCGAACATGGTCTCAATGAATACAACCAGTTTTTTGCCCTTTCCTTAAGAGAAAATGGGAAGAATTTAAGTCTAATTGCATCAATTGTACCATGTTGATTGTGGAAGGTTACTACTACCTCCTTGAATTCCCTAATATGCACACACGGGTTCTCATTTTCAAGTCCATGGAAATTGGGAATAAGTCGAATCATTCCAGGTTTAAAATCTACGCGTGGCATATTAGGTGAAAACATAATACATGAAGGTATAGATATACGCGTGGGTGTAGGTAATCATGCAAAGTTCTATACGGTGCATCATGCTCACTATCAAACATTGTGTTATGTGATGTGGTGTTCGTGTTAACAGACACAGAATCAAAAATAGGGTTAAAAAGATGTTTAAACTCTATGAGAGGTGTTTCCACAAATCTTCCTCGCTCGTCTCGATACTTGTTTATAAAATACAATTAAAAGGAAATGATGTGAGAAAAATAAATAACAAAGAAAGATAATAAACTAACTAAAAATGAAATTGAAAAAGGAAACGAAGTCATCCTTTTTCTAGAGGATCCTTCAATTTCTTATACCGTCTCCTCGACAGCGGCGCTAAAATTTGATTACGCCCAAAGATTTACGTGGTGTTGTATTGTAGCTTTGGGGTATCGTATCTACAAAGAGATGAAAAATTATTCAAATGATCAAAAGCTACGGTTTTCGTGATTTGTGAAAGATGTCTTTAACTCGAATAAGGTTTTAATATCTATGTATCAAATTGATGAAATCTGAATCAATATATAAAGTAGTGAAGCACCGAAATTCCCTCGATTAGATTGGGTCAATCAATGTTAATTATGCATGAATATACTCAATTAAAGGTTTTTGTCTCAACACTTTAATTGGAAGATATAGCATTCAAACCCTATTCAATTCCACAGTAATTCCAAACTTAGATTTCTTTCACAACATATTACCAAATTAATCTATTGAAATCAGATCCAAAAATAATCATTACATCAAGCATATAAATGGTAAGGGATCACACCAATAGGGGATTTGGAATTGAAATTCAATAAATACTTCAATTGTTCAATGGAAAAAATGTGATTGAATCCATGAAAATCTAACATAAATTAAACTAACTTCTAAACACATCCATAAGAATATGAAATCTAGCCCTAGAATTGTTTAACGATGTAAAGCGCATTACATGCAAGAAAAGACATAGGAATTCCCAAATCTAACCGAGTTCCTTCGTGGCTTCACAAATTCCATTAGCCTTCCATAGAGTTCTTGAGCCAAACTAGAGAGAAAATTGATAGGAGATGAATGGTCCACGTTCTGGGACGAGAATAGGGTTTAAAAACGCGCTCCAATGTGTTTCCATAAGTGGTAGAACAAATTCCGAAATTAGAAAAGTTTTGCCTAGAAATGACCTATGCGATTGCATAGTATAAACCCATGTGATCGCATAGAACAAAGTATTTCAGCCTTTGAATTCTCGATAAATAGTTATGCGGTCGCATGGATTTATAACTATGCGACCGCATAGTTATAATGTTTTTCCACCGGACAGCTTTCAGTATTTTGACCATAACGTTTTGTCCTGTTTTTCAATTGATGTGATTCAAGATGCGTTGGGAAAATAACTCAAAGGGATACAACTTTGCTTCAGATGTCAACTTCCAATTCGATTGTCTACAATGTCAAAAAGGGTCTCAATATGAGGCTGAAAACTGGTGCAAAACTTTTTAGCTTGAAAGTTGATATGTGATAATGTTTTGGCTATCTTTCATCCTTTTGACTCATTTTTTTTATCCAATTGACATCTAATACTCTCGAATCTTCATCACAAGGTTGGATACAAGCTTAGAGTATTAGTTCTTTAGTCTCTGAACTTTTACCTTCTTCCATTGTGATCATTTTTCGCCATTGTTTTTCTAATTTCTACTGTATTCGTCCATTTACAACCTAAATCAAAATATAAAAGTACTTAGTGCATTTAGGCATCAAATAATCATATAAACACAAATATTAATGAGTGAAAAATGTAATAAATGTGCTATTATCATCGGTTTATAACAATTTTTGTCGGGGAGTTTCACTATTACCAAATCTTCAACATTGAATTCAAGGAAACGGTGCTTTAGATCTGCAGACTTTTCGTGCCTTTCTGAGCTTTCTCAATATAACTCCTAATAATTTCAATGTTTCGTTTCCACTCTTTAGAGAAGCTTTTTGCTTGAGGAGACTTGGTATTTTGATCGATATCCACAGTATGAGGGAGTAACGATTGCTGGCCAGTAGCAATCTCAAAAGGACTCTTATTGGTAGAAGAGCTCTTTTGGACATTGAAAAACATCTGAACCGTATCCATAAGTTTCACCCAATTTTTCTGCGAAGTAGAGATAAAGTGCCGAAGATATTCTTCCAGCATAGAATTGAAGCGCTCTATCTATCCATCAAATTGTTGGTGAAAACTAGAGCTTATGCTCAAAGCTGAACCAAGAACTTTGAACAACTCGATCTAAAATATGCTAGTAAATCGTGGATCCCGATTACCGACGATGTCCTTAGGCAGTCCCCATTATTTGACAATATGTTTGAAGAAGAGATGAGTTGTCTCTTCGGCTGATACATACTTGGGCACTGCGATGAAAGTTGCATATTTTGATAGGCGGTCTACCACGACGATGATGGTGCTCCAATCTCCGACTTTTGGCAATCCAACAATGTAGTCCATTGATACACTTTCGAATGGTCTAGTTGGGACTTTTTTAATATCTGACTTATCTTGCTGACAAACAAGACAAGTTTTTACATAAGCTGCAATGTCGTCCCACATTTGAGGCCAATAGTACGTACGTTGTAGGCTTGCAGCAGTGCAAAAGCGTGTTCCTCTCTAGGATGTCCTGTCCAAATCGTGTCGTGGCATTCTGTGATTAGTGAATTCCTCAAGGCGGTCTTCCTCAGTCTTTACTAGGCCCCCATCGAGCTAGAACTGACGAGTTTTGCCCTACTTGATGAGGTTGACCAAATATTGAGCGATCGAGTCCTTATTCAAAAGTGTCTGAATCTGATCCCTTTGTGTTTGTGGTAACTGTGCTCCCTGAAAGAGTAGCCATAGAGCAAATGGTGGTCAAGTCGACCCGATGACTGATAGCATCGGTAACATGATTACTAGATCCAGGATGATACTCCAGCATAAAATTGAACTCAGAAATAAGTTCTTGCCAACGAGCCTGTTTGCTTGATAGTTTCGGTTGTGACATGAAGTGACTAACCGCCATGTTATCTGTCTTCACAATAAATGAAAACCCAAGCAAATAGTGACGCCATCCTCTAAGGTAATGGACGGTCCAATAACTCTTTTTCGTGAGCCGAGTAACGACGTTCTGCCGAATTCAGCTTTCGACTCTCATAAGGACTTCACCTAGTGCAAAGTCTGAAGCATCAATGTTTAATTACATTATGTCATTTTGTTTAGTTTGTTGGTGAAAATTGACCTGTTGTGTTTGTTTTTCCATTGGTACTTGTTTATTTTGTAATGTTTTCGCTCAATCTTTGGTCTATTGTATTTGTTTTAGGGTCGGTATTCGGTTTTCTTGTATATTAGTTCTACAAAATTGGAAGAGGTTCCTATAGGTTAGGGGTGTAAGTGGTCCCGTTTTTGCGATTTTTGACAAATTTTCAAACCAAACTGTTTAAACCGGTTTGAGAAAAACTCAAACCTAAACCAAACCATTTTGAACGGTTTGAAAAAACTCAAACCTAAACCTAACAGTTTGGTCCGGTTTTAAACCGTCGGTTTCACCGTATATTTTTTTGTATGTCTACTTTTATGACATTAATTCATTAAATTCAATATATATTTATATCTTACTAGCAAAAAATCTAAAACAAATTAAATATATCTACTACAAATTTAAATATCAACTAAATCAAAGTGAAATCACAATAAACTAAAATATAGCTTTTTGTTTACCATTTTAGGCTAAGACGTTACGATAACGTTACAATACAAGTCTACTAAACTAAATATAAAGCCCAAAAAATATAATGATGTTCAACAAGAACTCGTGATCATCATATCTGAAAAACAAAACTACTGATTAGACAGAGAAAATAACCAATAATAATAATAAATCAATTGTTTATAATATCTAAATATAACAATTACACAATCTTACCGTTGTATTTTGTTACGAATTCAGTTTCTCACATATACTCAAACACCAATTGTTGTCACACATGATTCATAGTCTCCATTGTCAAACAAATGCATGCGTTATATCATCATAGTATTTGATACTAGATAGATAATAAAATCTTTAAAAATATGGTAATAGAAAATATAAACCACATGCCACAACTTTTATTGAATCATCAAATGCTTCCACTTTATCTAAATATTGTCATAGCACTATAGGTTCATTCTTAATTTGCAACCAATTTTTTCCGCATATACAAGCCTCAACCATCCTTGCACCTAATAAACTCCTAATAGAATTAAGTATCTGACCTTCATATGAGAATACAGACTTAGAAACAACTGTATAAATTTGAATTCTAGAGAGGAAAGAGTTTTTGATAGATTATGTTAGTCTTGAGATTATTAGATAAAATTTAGGATTATTTGGTAATAATAATAATATATATGTAATAGAAAATTATAAATTGACAAAAATACATGCAAATGACAAAACAATTGTTTATTATTTTTTATTTTTTTTTCACCGGTCCGATTTGGTTTTAAACCGCAATTAAAATTCTCAAACCTAAACCAAACTCTTTTTGACCGGTTTGGTTTGGTTCAAAACCATTTCGTTGACGGGTCCACGTGGCATCAAACCAACGGTTTTTAAAATGCGATTTCGGTTCAGTTTTCCGGTTTGGCGGTTTTTGCTTACAGCCGTAGTTTGCATATTATAAGAGTTTCAACTTTTTGTTTAGTATCCAGTTTAAGTTCTTTGATGATCTAAAAACAAAATATAATTTACAAAGTTAGTGTTTTTTTTTTCGTTTTTCATATTTCATGCTTGTTATTATTTTTTTGGGTGTGATTCATGCTTTATGTGACGATTTTATTCAAGTTTTATGTAGCTTATAAACGTTTTGAAAAGTTTGGTACTTCTGGCGTTTTCTTCTTTTCTTATTTGGGTTTTTTTATGTGTCGGTGTACCTATCTAAACAATTTGTTTTCACCTGAGTTTTGGCTTTGAACAAAGAACAACAAATTGAATGTGAGCTCTTCAATTATCATACTATAGAAGAGAATTTTAAATTGGGCTTCCATTGTCTGTCAGCGTATGGTTAGTATTTTGTCTTTGTTCTTATTTTCATTTTTTTTTTCTCATTGTAATCCTCTTCTTTTCTTTACCCTCTGATCCCAATTTGTTTTTTGATCCATTTTCTTTTGTTACAATATTTCTTGTAAAGTTTGAAGCTTTATTTATGTGTTTATGTAGTTGAATGATTCCTTTTTGAATCTTACTGTTAAGTAACTAAAGATGATTTCAATTTTCTTATTTTTGTCTCCATCTGCAATTTTTTTTGTTGACAATTGTTGGATCTAATGATTTTTAGTTCTCTATATTCTAGATTTATTTCATTTTACTCTTTGAATTTTTTTTTCTTTTTAAGATATTGGATTGAAAATTGAAATAGAGGTAATCAGATTTTTTTTTTTTTTTGGGATTTAATTCATAAACTGCTTAATATGCCTTTAGTTCACGTACAAGTTAATAAAACAGCATGACATCTCACATTGATTTACGTTGTCTTTGAGGTTGTGCTATTTGAACTTAACTACATTATGACTCAATGATGTTCATTTTTTTTAATTAATCTTGTTCTCGCCCTTTGTTTCTCTCTGTGTATGGGTGTTTGGTGCATAATTGATAATTGCATGGCATTGCTTGAACCAATTGTCTGTGCGAGTGCTATTACATGCATTGATCCTTATTAACATTCACCTCTAATTATATTGTCTTTGAATCTGAACGTTCTATTATTGTCAACTATTGAACTGTCATTTTTTCTTTTTGCTTCAGGCTGTCACCTTCTTTGATAGAAATTTAATTTTATGTTGCGATTCTGAATTTCCAGCAAACATGAGCGTGGAATTGACGGATTTAATCACGCATGTTTTCTTTGGTGAGTTGTTTGAAAAAAACTCTTCATTCTAGTTAATTTTTCATACGTTTCTGTACAAGCTTTTTGTTCTTTTCAATGAGCGTTTTTTTTGCCTTAATAAATTTTCTTTCTCGAAAGTTTTTGCATTTGTTGGTGTTCAATATTTTCGCTTGTAGATTTTTACTTTTCTTTTCGTCAATTGTTTATACTAATTTATACTTCTACGTTTCTAAGAGGTTGTTGGTTTTCCATTTGTGTTTTTCCTAAATGTACCAACATATGATGTCTCCGTGCACATACGGAGCGATTTTTTTTACATACTGTTAGCCCCAGAGATAACTGCCTAAATATTTTGATTATGTATGGTCTATGTGCACTGTGCGGAGACACGAACGTGTCTATCGTGTTAGGTCTAAGTTGTCATTGCTAAACTTTAAAACTAAGAAAGAAACATGTTTCGTTTTATTTTAGATTTATGAAATAGTCAGAAATTTAGAGTATATCTAGCTGTTGGTTTGTCCATGTATAATTATGTTTTATGTGTTATTATGGTGTAATATTGCCAAATCTACGTCATCTTATTTTACATACTAAATTTTGAAATGGTGTTTGTTTTAGTATATTTTATGGTTTCTCTTTTTTTTTTTTTTTATCAAGTATGTATGGTGATTGTTCTATTTAGTTTTCATGTCAATTGTTGTTTGAATCTCACGAAATCAATAAAGGTCATCACTTTTTTCATCTTTTCTTGAAGTGTGATAGAAGTTCTACGACAACTTTATGAATCTTCAAAAGTAGTGGCACAAAAAATGACAATTACAATGAGTACAATATTTTTCAACGCTTTGAAAAGATTTTATTTTCTATAATAATATAAGCAATAGTTTGGCATTGAAATTTGGTTTCTGAAAGAGTAACAGTTCTGTATTTTTAAGTAAAATCATTTTAATTCAATGAAAAATTTGGCCAATTGAGTATAGTGGAAACTTGATTTTCATTCCATTTTAAAATAGGCATTGTAGTAGATTAGGCAAATAGCCCAAGAGACAAATGGCGAGGTGGTATATGGTCTTGAAAGGCAACTAATTGCTCTACGTACTGTTAACCAAAGACTAATCAGGTAGCTGCTTATATATTTCCGTTATGCATTGAGATATGGTATTATAATTTAGCCTATACTGTGCATGTGGTTATGATAGTCATGATCTAATATGTTCTCTTGTGCAGAGAGTTTAATGACACTATTAATGGATTCAGTGATGATGACTGATCGATATTGAACTATGACGATGCTCAAAATGTTGCAGTTGTTAATTCATCCAAGAACTTGAGCACTGATACAAATACAGTTTTCTTCGTTGGATGTATTCTCTGTGTGAAAGCGTCTATGCTACTCCAGATGATTCTTGATTATATTTCCTATTTTAATATTGAGTCTTACAACTTAGTACTCTATTAACTTCTCTAAAAGATTTATCAATGTAAAATGTTTCTTCTTGAGATTGCCATCTAATTTAACTATTCGGTTCCAAGTGTAAAAACTAACTAGCACCTGGTGGGGGTCTCATGACAATCATTTGTTTGTTACTTTGAGACTGTTTTGTTAAGCTTAAAAAGTTCACTTATAAGTTAATCAATAAGTTTTAAAATAAATAATTTCCCTTATTGGTTAATGTGACACCCCGTACATAAGCTTCGAGCTAAACATAATAACCTCTACCCTTGTTACATGAAATTTTTTAAAGAAATTTGAAATATATATATTAGAAACTTATTTTCAACTTATAGTAGAATATCTCAATAAAGTTTAATGGCCAGCAAAAGTACATGCTGACCTGAAATTATTCTTTACATATGCGAACTCTACGCAGTCACGGCTGGTTGGGGCAGCCAGTTTAAACATTTTGATAAAATTCATCCCAACTCCGTTTTCTATAAAATCTGTGGCATTAGAAAGATGTTTTCAAGTAGTTCTCTATGTTAAAATATAGAAAATTTCAAAGATCATATGATATAGACGTTTTACCAAAAATAATGAGGTATTGCACAGAAACTTCAAATTTACCTTTCGACACTTAAAAATTTATATCTTGTGCCACACATATTCAAATTGAGTGATTTTTGTGCTCATGTAAAGAAGATTCAAAGATGGATATTGCAGTATTTTTAGAGTCTCAAATGGCTGTCTTTAGAGTTCTTAATTGCACTTTCAATTGATTCTAAGAATCTATCCAATTTTTGTCTCTTTTACCATTTCAGGAAAAAAGTCCATAAAAATGTCTTTAAACACAACATGAAAGATGTGATTACAAAATATACTTCCAGTACCATATTACATCATGCCTTATACATGCTTAAATTTAATACCACCAGAAAAACATAAGGAAAATAGTCTTTGAGCAAAACATACGGAAAGGAAGTTTCGATACAAAATAACTTTGTCACATCATCGAGTATGTCTACCGACTTCCATCAACTCAACGATCATGGATCTGAAAATTTAGTATAAATACTATGAGTATAAAGAATACTCATTAATATACCATGCTCCGATTTAACATGTTAATATTATACAAAAGAACGCATTCAAACACATACACAATGTACATTCCGGCTTGCCGGTGCCCTTCGGACATGTCTTAAGGCATAAATAGATATCTAACTTTGTAGACTTGTCCACATATTATGGTTTTCGTGCATAGGTTAACCATAAATATTACCATGAAATCTTACCACTTGAGCATAGAAAGTATATTACCTTAAAACTTGGGGTTGAAAAGTGTATGTGAAAGTGCTAGCCTTTGCTCTTCTCCTTCTATTCTTACTTTATCTTTTTCTATTTATCTTTCTTCACTAACTCTTGTAATTTATTTTTCTTTGAAAGAAATATTTGGTTGCAAAGATATTTGAAGGAAAACCTATGGACTAAGTAAGGTGTAAAGGGTTACTATCTATCAAGTTAAAGTTTGGTGCCTACATCTACACGTGAGTTACATGGATGCACTTCATAAATTTAACTAAACACCCCATGCTTAAGTTAAACACTTCATGCTTGCCATACTAGGAAAAATTACTCCATTATAAAGATAGCTTGCAACTAGTTGACACCAAATGCTTACTTGTTACTACAAAGATAAACACCTCATGTTTGATTATTAAACACTAAACACCTCATGCTTGCTTGTTACTTCACTACAAAGATAAACACCTCATGCTTGCCTTAGCCACCTCATGCTTGCTTGTTACTTCACTACAAAGTAGCATTCAACTCTCGGCCAAGTTGAAAAGAAATGCTTATTAGGTGTAAAATTTGATATTAATCCCAAAAAACCTCATTAACTAATCTTGGCAAACTTTTAATCAACCAACAATGAAAACTTGGCAATCACTAATAATCTTGGCCATATAAAATTTTGAAAAGTTAAATTATTATACTAAAAATTAAATGAGCAAGTTAAACGAGCATAAAATTTCGGAGTATTACATCCCCCATCCCTTAAGAAATTTCGTCCTCGAAACTTGTTTACCTCGAACTTAGTTGAAAGGTTCTGGATACTTGGTCTTGATTTCCTCTTCTTTTCCCAAGTTGATTCTTCAGCATTATGGTTTCTCCATTGAACTCTCACTAATGAAATTTCTTTTGTCCTCAGTTGTTGGACTCTGCGATCTAAGATTACTACTGGTTTTTCTTCATAAGTCATGTTCTGTTTGATATCTAATGGTTGATAACTAACCACATGACTTTGATCCGACACATATTGTTGAAACATTGACAGGTGGAATACATCATGAATTGCTGACAAATCTGGTGGTAAAGCAATCCGATAAGCTGCATTTCCAACTTTCTGCAGAATTTCAAAAGGATCCATGAATCTTGGTCGAAGCTTTCCCTTCATTCCAAAGAGAAGAACTCCCTTCATCGGTGCCACCTTTAAGAAAACTTTATCACCAACATTAAATGCCAAGTCTTTTCTCCTTTTATCCGCATAACGTTTTTGTCGGTCCGGGGCTGCCTTAATTCTAGCTCTTATTTTATCAACCGCTCGACTAATTTCCTCAATATTTTTCGGTCCTAAAACTCTTCGCTCACCTACTTCATCCCAATAAAGAGGAGATCTACATCTCCTGCCATAGAGAGCTTCGTAAGGTGCCATCTTTATCGTAGCCTAATAGCTATTATTATAGGCAAACTGTACCAATGGTACATAATTTTCCCAACTGCCCCCTAAATCAAGGACGCATGTACGTAGCATATCCTCCAAAGTCTGTATAGTCCTATTTGATTGTCCATCAGTTTGAGGATGAAAAGCTGTACCGAAGTTTAACTCGGTTCCCATAGCTTCTTGCAAACATTTCCAAAATTTTGAGGTAAATCTTGGATCTCTATCAGATACAATTGAGGCTGGGATACCATGTAAACGGATGACCTCTTTGATGTATAATCGTGCTTATTGATCCTTACCGAAATTCATTCTTACTGGTAGAAAATGAGCTGACTTTATTAACCAATCCACTATAACCCACATAGCATCATTTCCCTTAGCTGATTTTGGAAAACCCATAACATAATCCATAGTTATATGCTCCCATTTCCATAGCGGAGTTTTTAATGGTTCCAACTATCCAGATGGCCTTTGATGTTCAGCTTTCACTTGTTGACAAGTCATGCACTTCCTGATAAAAAGACCTATGCACCGTTTCATATTTCTCCACCAAAATATACTCCTTAGATCTCGATACATTTTTGTACCTCTTGGATGAGCAGTATATGGAGTTAAGTGTGCTTCTTCAAGAATTTCTTTCCTTAATCCCTCATTTTTTGGTACAATAACCTTCCCATAAAGAGTAAGGCTTTATCGTGGCTTAATTCAAAATCCTTTCGCTTGCTAGTACTAACTTCTGATTTAATCTTTTGTAGGAAAGAATCCCCATCCTGTGCCACTCTTATTCGATCTCTAAGTGTTGGTCGAATCGTTAGAACCGCTATCCTGGTGATAGTTTGGGTCGGTGGAGCAATTACTTCTAGATGTAAGTTTTCGAAATCCTTTAACAACTGGTCCTGCATAGTAATTAATACTGCTAATGTCCAACCATCTTTTTGCTAAGAGCATCTGCTACTACATTAGCTTTACCAGGATGGTAAAGGATAGTGCAATCATAATCCTTCACTAGCTCTAGCCATCTCGTCTGATTCATATTTAATTCCCTTTGGTGAAAAAGTACTTCAAACTCTTATGATTGGTATAAATATCACACCTACTTCCATATAAGTAATGACGCCATATTTTAAAGGCATGAACTACCGCAGCCAATTCTAGATCATGTATTGGGTAGTTTCGTTCATATTGTTTCAATTGTCTGGAAGCATAAGCTATCACATTTCCTTTCTGCATCAGAACACAGCCTATGTCCTGTTTCGAAGCATTGCTGTATATAACGAATCCTTCTGGTCTGTCTGGTATTGTTAACACTGGAGCTGTAACTAATCTTCCTTTTAGCTCTTGGAAGCACTGTTCACATTTCTCTGTCCATTGAAATTTTATCCCTTTACAAGTCAACTGGGTCAATGGTCCTGCTATTTTGGAAAATCCCTCGATAAATCTTCTATAGTAACCAGCCAATCCCAAGAAGCTACATATTTCTCCAACATTAGTTGGTCTTGTCCAATTATTCACCGCTTCAACTTTAGTTGGGTCTACTTCGATTCCTTGTGCTGTGATTACATGCCCTAGGAAACCTATCTTATTAAACCAAAATTCATTTTTCTTGAATTTGACATAAAGCTTCTCTTTTCTTAGAGTTTCCCAGACAATCGTGAGATGTTTCTCATGTTCTTCATCACTCTTCGAATAAATTAAGATGTCATCAATAAAAACTATGACAAACTGATCTAAGTATTCATGGAATACTCTATTCATTAGATCCATAAATACTGCAGGGACATTAGTTAATCCAAAAGGCATCACCAAAAATTCATAATGCCGATACGCGTTCTAAAAGCCGTCTTAGGGATATCATCTAACTTAATTTTCAATTGATGATATCCTGATCTCAGATCAATCTTTGAAAATACTGTAGTCCCCTTGAGTTGGTCAAACAAATCTTCTATTCTCGGAAGTGGGTATTTGTTTTTTATAGCGAGACGATTCAATTCTCGATAGTCAATGCACAGCCTCATTGTTCCATCCTTCTTTTTCACAAATAGCACCGATGCGCCCCAAGGTGATACAATTGGTCTAATAAAACCCTTATCAAGAAGCTCCTTCAACTGTACCTTCAACTCTTGTAGTTCCAACGGTGCCATACGATATGGAGCCTTTGAAATAGGTGCTGCTCCTGGTACTAAGTCAATGGTAAACTCTACTTGCCTGACTGGTGGTACACCTAGAAGATCTTTTGGAAAAACATCTTTATAGTGTTGAACTATTCGAACATCCTCAACTGACAACTTATTTTGTTTACTGTTGGACATTGATACTAGAAATCCTTGACATAATTTATTTCTTGACGTCCTTTCAACCTGAGTTGCTGACACTATATGAGGCAAAGTATTTGTCTCAGTTTCCACAAAACGAAACTCTTTCTCGCCCGGTCTTTGAAAAATCACCACTCTCTTAGTACAATGAATAGTTGCATAGTTTTTAGACAACCAGTCCATACCAAGGATAATATCAAAGTCTTTTTTCGTTAACAGAATTAAATCTATTGCTATACATCTACCATCAATTTCCATCTTAAGATCTCTAGCTATTTGGTCAGCAACAAGTATCTTACCAGATGGAAGAGATATTTCTAAGGTATACGGAAGGAATTCACATTCTACTTTAGACTTTGCAACAAACGAAGAAGAGATGAACATTCGTGTAGCTCCATAATCTATAAGTACAAATGCAGGCATATTGGAAACAGAGACGATACCTGCTACGACATTAGCTTCTTACTTGGATAAAGAGAAAACCCTTGCTTTTCCTTTCTTGTCATTTCCAGCCTTCTGTGTCTGATTCTCGGGGCATTCTTTAGTAAAATGTCCTGATTTTTCACACTTGAAACAAACATTTTCCCCAATAAGCATTCTCCTTTGTGAGGTCTATCGTACTTAGGACAACATTTATCACCACCAACTCCTACTATCTATGTCTTTCCTTTCTTAGGTGCATTGTTCCTTTTTCCTTTACAGTTATTCTGTCTATCAAAGTTCCATTTCCTCTTACCGGAGAAATTTTGAACTTGATGAGAATTTTCAACATTTTGAGTTCTTTGATAAGAAATAGTCTGTGCTCGCTTCAGGACTTCTCGATAAGTGTTCAGCTCGAGAATTGACACTATATCACGAATATAAGGTTGAAGCCCACGTTCAAACCTTCAGGCCCCTTTTCCTCCGTATCCACTAGATGTGGAGCAAACCTTGATAATTCTTCAAATTTGCGCTCATATTTTACGAGGGTCATGATTCCCTGCTGGAGTCTGAGGAACTCCATCTCCTTTTGATCTTTCATAGCTACTAGGAAGAATTTTTCTTCTACAAGTTCCTTAAATCTCACCCAAGTTATAGCTTGTTCTTCGGCAGATGTTAACGACCTGGTAGTCATGTCCCACCAATGGCTAGCCCCCTTCTTTAACATGAATACTAAAAATGTCACTTTCTCAGCATCTTCCCATCTTATGAATTTAAAGATACATTCTAGTGCCCGTAACCAGTCTTCAACTGCTAAGGGATTTGTGCTCCCCTCGTACGATGGAGGGTTCATTTTACGAAACTGATCTATCATTGTTGTTCGATCCCTCGGGTTAGGTACTGTTTGAGGTTGAATAGCTCGTTGGTTGGGTGCCTGTTGATCAGTTGGTATTTGCTGATTTGGTGTTCGTTGCTCAATTAAAGGCGGTGCCTGTTATTGTTGTTGTCCCAACTCTCGCATAACGACAAGTAGTTCTCGTGCAAAGTTTGCTACATTAACTTCACCACCACTAGAACTAGCATTAGCATTGCCGCTGCCTAAGTTCATATTGGAATTTGGTGCACTTCCGTGGTTGCGCTTTGGAGGCATTTCCTTCGAAGGCAAAAATATTCATCCCGTTAGAATTACCTTAAAATGTAACACTAACTTAGAAAAAAAAAAACCAAAGGCCAAGACAAATTTCCTTCATCTATATATATCATCATACATTCAAAAGTAGATGTACGTATTACATCCTATTCTATTCTAAAAACAAAAATAGCTAGATAAGATGGTGTCTAATCTTCTATTTTTTCTGGATCTTCCTCGAGGTTGTCTCTGGGTCTTCCTCTGGTTCTTCTTCTGGGTTTTCCTCTAACATGCTTTGCTCCGAACTGTCTAGGAATGGTACGGGAAGACTTTCATCGAGAACTCTCAAAAAGTACTTAGCCAACAGTTAACTGTCTAGCCTAGAATTGGTAGCTCGTAAACTAGTAATCATGGATAAGGTTATAGTCTTCTTAAAGTTTCGCTGTAAATCGCGGCTAGTTTCATAACTTTGTTGAAGTAAATATGTAATGTCCTCATAAGAAAGGTCATCATCCGACGATTGCAGAATCTCACCTATGACTGAAACCCAAGGTTCTAGAACAGCTTCATATAACCTCTGTATCTTCACCTTATCCCCTATGCTATGGTGTATTTCCCACAACATCTCAATAATGCAGTCTAGCAGATCAGTATGTTGCTCGAGGCTATGGAGAGGATGCATACAATAATTATAATAGAATGCCAATAGCATACCCCGCCTTTGTGCAAAACCACAAGCTTCTGTCCTGGTGGGGGTTCTTATCATTCTTGCCATAAATAGGATAGAAAATTCATTACATTACTCAACTATGCTCTAATAAATATAAATTATATATAAGCGGTACTGACTTCATAATCTCATGTATGACTAAATTCAAAATATTCCTATATCTAACAATAGATATAGCAGTTCATTGCATGAGAAACTCATAAACTTCGAGAATTATCTTTTTTTACCTTGATCGCCAGTTAAAAGTCAGTTGTTAGCTTGTTCAATGATGATGGACCGTAGCTTTCTTAAAAAGTTTATGCTTGATTAAAAACATATAAAGTTCATACTGAACTCGCTAAATCTATAAAAAGTCTACAAAAAAGTATAACCGCTCGGATACCACACTGTGACACCCCGTACATAAGCTTCGAGTGTCACGCTAAACATAATAACCTCTACCCTTGTTACATGAAATTTTTTAAAGAAATTTGAAATATATATATTGGAAACTTATTTTCAACTTATAGTAGAATATCTCTGTAAAGTTTAATGGCCAGCAGAAGTATGTGACCTGAAATTATTCTTTACATATGCAAACTTTACGCAGTCAAGGCTGGCTGGGGTAGCCAGTTTAAACATTTTTATAAAATTCATCCCAACTTCTATAAAATCTGTGGCATTAGAAAGATGTTTTCAAATAGTTTCCTATGTTAAAATATGAAAAATTTCAAAGATCATATGATATAGATGTTTTACAAAAAACAATGAGGTATTGCACAGAAACTTCAGATTTACCTTTCGACACTTAAAAATTTATATCTTGTGCCACACATAAATTGAGTGATTTTTGTGCTCATGTAAAGAAGACTCAAAGATGGATAGTGCAGTATTTTTAGAATCTCAAATGGCTGTCTTTAGAGTTCGTAATTGTACTTTCAATTGATCCTAAGAATCTGTCTAGGTTCTGTCTCTTTTACCATTTCAGGAAAAAAGTCTATAAAAATGTCTTTAAGCACAACATAAAAGATGTGATTACAAAATATACTTCCAATACCATATTACATCATGCCTTATACATGTTTATATTAAAAACCACCAGAAAAACATAAGGAAAACAGTCCTTGAGCAAAACATACGGAAAGGAAGTTTCGATACAAAATAACTTTGTCACATCATCGAGTATGTCTACCGACTTCCATCAACTCAACGATCATGGATCTGAAAATTTAGTATAAATACTATGAGTATAAGGAATACTCATTAAGATACCATGCTCCGATTTAACATGTTAATACTACACAAAAGAAGGCATTCAAACACATACTTGCACATTCCGGCTTACCGGTGCCCTTCGGACTTGTCCTAAGGCATAAATAGATATCTAATTTCGTGGACTTGTTACTACAAAGATAAACACATCATGTTTGAATATTAAACACTAAACACCTCATGCTTTCTTGTTACTTCACTACAAAGATAAACACCTCATGTTTGCTTAACACCTCATGCTTGAATATTAAACACTAAACACCTCATGCTTGCCTTAGCCACCTCATGCTTGCTTGTTACTTCACTACAAAGTAGCATTCAACTCTCGGCCAAGTTGAAAAGAAATGCTTATTAGGTGTAAAATTTGATATTAATCCCAAAAAACCTCATTAACTAATCTTGGCAAACTTTTAATCAACCAACAATGAAAACTTGGCAATCACTAATAATCTTGGCCATTTAAAATTTTGAAAAGTTAAATTATCATACTAAAAATTAAATGAGCAAGTTAAACGAGCATTAAATTTCGGAGTATTACATTCCTCCTCCCTTAAAAAATTTCGTCCTCGAAACTTGTTTACCTCGAACTTATTTGAAAAGTTCTGGATAGTTGGTCTTGATTTCCTCTTCTCTTTCCCAAGTTGATTCTTCAACATTATGGTTTCTCCATTAAACTTTCACTAATGATTTTTCTTTTGTCCTCAGTTTTTGGACTCTGCGATCTAAGATTGCTATTGTTTTTTCTTCATAAGTGTTCTGTTTGATATCTAATGGTTGATAACTAACCACATGACTTTGATCCGACACATATTGTCGAAGCATTGACACGTGGAATACATCATGAATTGCTGCAGTGGGTCACATGGTTGTAAGGTATGTGCGCTGCTGGCATTTGGGAAAATCTATACGAGTTAAGACAAGTAAGATTCTGAAGGAAATAATGATGATGATGTTGGATAAAAATAACGTTTGTTTTCGGCCCCACATCATGCAAAACTGTGGAGAGGCAATGGGGGAGGTAGTACACATCTAACTGTTGATGAAGTAAAGAAAAAGATTACTGAGATTTTTAAAGGAATATGTTAGAATGGACATACTTCTGAAGCCTATAGGTGTATTATGATCATTCCTTTTTTCTTTCATCTCCCTTTGGGAATTGTTGAGCTTGTTATTCTATTTGGTTCTTGAAGTTTATCCCTCCTTTTTGTTACTTAATATGTTGTTTACTTAGTTTGGTACTTAAATATTAGTCCTAACAGTTTTCAATGTCTACTGGTTGTTAATCATCTGTGTGGTATTAAATTAGTGTTTAAATTGTCTGTAATCTTCTTATTTTGGTTATTGTTGTATCTTAACTTCTCAAAGGCAAAGAAATATCCTTTACATTTACTGATTCTTGTTGGCATCCTTTATTTTAGCTTTGTGGTTAACTATAAATTCATGGAAGAATGAATATACTTCTATCATTGAATCCAAAATGCGCACCTTTGCAAAGATATATTGAAAGAAATATAAGAGGATGGGGAAAGTATGAGATCACTGGAGGAAAATTCAACACATTTAACATGCTAACACCACCTACAAAATAACCAATCCCGTGCATTGTGCGCGGGCGAAAACTAGTATTTCTATAAAAGAGAGTTGCAGCGTACTTTTGAACATGTGTATAAAGTGTCATCAATTAATAAGCGGAATAAAAAGTAGGATGATTAGCACATAAGATACTATTTTGCATACAATTCGAGAAAGTTTTTCTTCGAAGCTATAGAGTAAAAGGTTAGCACTCTATTGTATTAAGGTTGTAATATTTGCTAATAGACTAATTGGGATATGCAGTTTGTTTTGAGCGTGGTGAGAGAACCTTAGGAGTAGTGACATTAGTATGCTTGGTAAACTCGAAAGTGTAACGAATATGATGTTTTTTGTGTAAGATTTTAATTCTAATGAACGACTGCGCTAGATAGAATTGTACTCTATCAGCCCAATCCACTAGTGTACCAAGAAAACCTTCCAGAGGAGTATGTTTACAAATGGAACCAAAATCAGACCCTTGATCGAGTTCTAATCACTGATCGAAATAGATCTCCTAGAATTTCAACACAAAAACCTCGAAGACTATTGCATAAATCATTCGAATAGAGACATTACTAAACAACCAAAATACATATTCAAGCCAATGTTACCATATGCGAAAGAACCACTTTGCCACCCACTGCTACTAAATCACCACCCCCCGCAAGTTAAATTGGTGCTTGTTGTTGCACTTGGAGCCAACGCCAGGTGCTAAAGCATGGGTGTTTTGTATCCATTGAGCAAAAACGGGTTGTAATTGTATAGCGGTAAAGAGGTTCTACCACGTGGAAACGCTCTTTAATGGAACTTTAGTTGTAACTGGTTGTGACCAAGAAACCACCGGTTTTGCTTGGTGGGCCGGGAATGCTCGACTTATTAATTTATCCGGTAAACTACTAGGAGCTCACTCATCATCATCTAGCTATTGCATTTATTTTTCTTGTTGCTGGTCATATGTATCGAACGAATTTCGGGATTGGACACAGTATCAAAGATCTTTTAGATGCACATATTCCTCCGGGGGGACGATTGGGACGAGGGCATAAGGGTCTTTATATTACTTATGAGCAATACTAATACAAGCAATACCACTCAAAAATTGAGGATGTTGGATCATAGAATATTCATCTTGACAAGAAATTATCTACATGATAAAATATGTATCACAAGCACTAAGGGCTATAGCTCACTTGGTAGAGCACCTCGTTTACACGCGCGCCAATGTTTTTCAGGGGGGTCCATTATGAGCAAGAAACAAGGATACTAAAATCACTCAAATTAGCTTCCAAATTTTTTCCATTGTCCATTTTAAAGCTAAACAGTTTCTCTAAGAGGTAGATTTTATTAGGCAATGTTTTAATTAGAAACAAAGCATCTAATGCAGTCCACAAGTCCGTAGGAGTGGTATGTTCTTCAACTTGTCTTACTATGCCCCTGTTTGGCACCCATTTTCATCTCATTCTCATTCTCATTCTTTTTTTTTATTTTTCTTCATTTTAACCACACATTCTCCCAATAAAATAATATTACACACAAATCTAAAACTATTTTTCATAACTTTTCCACCACACATTCTCCCATCAATCACTATTCTAAAAAATATAATCTCCAAAATATGGGTGTCAAACACCCTCTGTACCATCAAATAAGTGCAATATAATAGAATTGTATCCTATTTCATTCATATCTAGAATTTCGTCAAGCTTAGCTTTCAATTCATTAGAAAAAGTTGCAGGATCATCAAGGGTTTTTTAGCAACCCTTTGTTGGACAAATATGGCCCATATTTTCTGCTTCCAAATCGAGCATCCCCCCTTCCATCAAATTGGGACAATTCGACCTTCGAACCCATCACAGATTCTATAAAATGGTGGTTATTACTCATGGACATAAGCGATTTCAATCTGAAGATCACTTAACTTGCAGAAAAAGTTTTGAGAAACTTTTTGTGTAATGTATGAAAGTAAGCAAGACAGAATGAAAAACAACCCTATGAAAAAGCAAGACAGAATGAAAAACAAAATTGCATAGACTGAAGCAAGATCAAACAATCAATGATAATAACAGTTGGTACCAAACACTCAAATTAAATAAACAGAAGATAAAACCTAAACGTACTCCTATTACAGTCAGCCAATTTATCCAAGTTATGAATAAACTAAATCACAGTATATCAACAGATTTACAGACTCATATTAAACATACTGATAGTGGTGCCAATGGGCCTAGCCGAGTCGGCTCGGCCCATACTCGGACGAGCGAGCTCATGGCTCGTCAACCACGAGCCGAGCGGATACTCGGCTCGTGCCCGAGCTCGCCCAAGACGAGCCGAGTGACGAGCTGAGCAGCTCGACTCACCGACTCGTGTATTTTTTTTAATATAACATTATAACTATTACATCACTAAACTTAAAAATATATATATATACACAAACATTATCTTTGTTTTAAATATACATTTTCCAAAACAATTTTAATTTTTAAAATAATAAGAACAAAATTTTATTTGTTAAGAAATGAGAACCTAAAGAAAAATATATATAAACACGTTTTGTAAACAATTTTTTAAATATACTTTTTTCAAAACATTTTTTTTACAATTAAAAAAAAAAAGATAAACTCTCCTCATTTATCCAGGCTTGGGATCGGCTACTTCAATTTCGAGTAGGCGGAGTTAAAAATTGTACACGAACAACTTGTTACGTGTACAATTTTTTTAGAAAAAATTATAAAGGTGTGAAAATAAAATATTGTGATGAATGTGGTAAAATTAAATATCACTTACTTGGTAACATGCAATTTCAGCATATTTATCTTGAATTCGATAATTAGAGTCTTCTCATTCCTTCATGCACATTAACGCTTCCAAAATATCTTCTTTTAGTTGACTCCGACCTCAGAAAGAACCCTCTTCCCTGCACTAAAAGTAGATTCCGAAACTACAATGCTAACCAGAGGTGTTAGTAGATCTTTTGCCATTGCAAAAACTACTGGCCATCGACGTTCGTTATTTCGCCAAAATTCAAGGACATATTCTGAACTTTTACAAGTTGCTTCGTTAGTAGGCAAATGTTGACTAAAGTAATTAATTAATTCATATGGCAACGCATTTGGTTTTTGACTACGGCTAGATGTTTGAGTACATGCAGTGGAAGCCAAACTACTACTACTAGAGGAACCACATGCATATGCAATTGCATCAAATCTATACGAGTGCATACTTTCAAATAAATTCAAAATTTCAGCGTCGTCATCTAGTATATTAGTAGGAGGAGTGTGTGCAGGTACACGATTAATATGTGCACCCATTCGTGAAGCATATAATTCATACATTTCACGGAACGTCGTTTCCAAAATTCTATAAGCAAAAGGTGTATTAAAAGTTAAAGCATTTGACATTTGATCAATTATAAATTTAGTACCCGATAAATTATATCGGGGATCCATGACACATGTTAATAAAGGAAATAACATAGGTAATTCTTCCCAATATTTTCTAAATTTCAATTCCATGGAATATATAACAGCATGAAAATCGGAGTCATTTTGAAATATCGCAAAAGCTCTAACAGTTATATAAAGACGTTCAAGAACCATACAATTAGTGGGATAATAAACTCCAGACAATATATTTGTAGACTGATAAAAACTTGTCAAAATTTTTTTTATTTTAAAAACTATATTCCAATCGAATTCACTCAAGATAGTATCGTCTTCGTCTCTAACATGTCTATTGTTATAAAATTCAGTAATGAACGCTTCATAACCTTCACATGATTTTAGTAATAAGTACGTGGAGTTCCATCTATGGCCTACATCAGTAATAAAGGTTTTCATATCCATCATCTTAGATTCTGCACAAAAATTCTCAAATTATTGTTTTCTACTAAGTGTACACGTGATATACATAAGTGCATTCCTAATCGGTTAATTTCATCCTTAACATGTTATAAACAATCTTGTATTGTTAAATTAAAAATATGGCATACACATTGAATATGAAATAAATAGCCACCGAAATCAGGATTAAGAACTCTATGCAATTTATCGATAACAACTTTATTTACAGTAGCGTTGTCGAACGTAAAATAACGAATTTTATTCTCACATAAATTCTCGAGTTATTAATATAATAACATTAAATATAGTTTGAGCGTTGGGCGAATACTAAACAATTTTAAAAGCAATAATTTTTTTATGCATGACCCAAAGTGGGTCTATATAGTGTGCAGTTGCAGTCATATAACCCCTCTTATTAATCCCTTCCCACATATCTGAAGTTAAAGATATCACACCCCCATATTTTTTCAAATCTGAAATCAATAGTTGTTTTGCATTAAGAAAATATGTAATTGTATTAGAACGAAGAGTATTTCGACTTACCCATTGGTACCTCGGTTGAATATATCTTCTGACGTAGTTAACGAAATGTTGGTTGTCCGCTATTGCTAGTGTTGCTCCGCCGCGGCAACGAACTTTACCATTCCCGTTCGAGCTTCCTCCTCCAAAAACATTCATGTAGAAAGTGGCGTAGTGGTGTACCGGTTTCTAAAGTATCAAATTGTAGTTGCGTTTGACCAGCTGGAAGAAGCCCATGTTTGGCCGAACATGATTTGTAGTGACGGTTGAGGTGGGTGGTTCCAATACCTTTTTGTCAAACCAGTCGTTGTTGGCAGTATTTACATACTGTTTTGGTTTCTCGAAATCCATCGACCACACGACTAGTGGTAACCAATTTGAAATGGTCCCAATATTTTGCCCGCCTCTTCCCCTTTCTCTTCCCGCTTGCATCGGAAATATTTAATGTCAATTCTTCATCTTGTTTCAAATCAATTGGAACACTAGCTCCAACATCAACGTCATCCAAACCAATTGGATGACTGTTACGTGAAAATCTCGCAAGCGTACGAGTTCGTTGTACAAGTAATAATCGTGATGAGTGAGTTATCGTCCCACAGGGAATAATGATTAATTTTAGTGTATTCGATATATCTAAATTCACAAAAGTAATAAAAATGGTCGATTTATATTTAACTACATTCTATAACTACTAAAACAATAAAAATTGGGTTTTCAATCAAATGAGGATGAATGTATTGGTTTTCCGATTCCACTAATCAATTCTTAGTTTCAATTCTCAACTAGTGATAATTAACTTAATTCATGCAATTGTGACGATCGATAATTCACTTTTATTTACTATTCTTTTCCAAGATATAATAAACTTATGATTGCCACGAGACGATCATATTCATAGTCCGAATTCATATGACAAGTATGCATTGATGTTTAGAATTATCACACATGATCGCATACGCCATAAATATTATTCCTAATATTTATTGTCCGTGTGTTCCATAAACAGTGTTTTACCTACCGCGAGTTTTCCAACACTACGAATAAGCAACTAATTGTCCTAATGGTGCGCAGGCATTAAAACAATAAATTCATACATGTTTATGAAATCACAACGCAAGAATTAAACTAAAAACACGTGGTCTCGAATTAAAAACTAAAAATCATTAAGCTTCATCATACATCCAACACAAGAGAATTTAGCCTAGCATATTATCGAGATTAAACACATAGAAGTGGAACGACATCACCTAGAAGTTGACGGAACGTGATTAATGCCCAAAGTAATGCGTCGCCTCCAAAGCTGCTTCTAATTCAGCCCCAATTGCAAAATATATGTATTATTCTCTCTGCCGGTGCGTGTATCTATGTCTTCTTATTTCAGCAGCCAATTGTGTGATATAATTCAGCCACTAATGTCTTTTTTCTCCACTTTTCCATGTATATATCTATATTATATTTCAAGTACAGCCACCCCAGTATATGTCTAACCTCAATTGCCGCAAACCCACTTCTTCAATTTCAGCACACTTCCTCTTCTATGCCGGCCACTATGTGTTCAATATATTTCAACCGCCAATGTATATCTGTAACCTTGCTGCCTTGTATATATATATGATATACAAAATTCAGCACTAAGTTATCTCAATTCAACCCAATTTACCGCCCACTTATATGTGTAAATTCTTTAATTCAACCGGCTAATGTATGTAACCTCTCTCTGCCCACTATTCTCCTCTTTAATATGTCTCTAAAGAATAAAATATAGCATCACATAAATCTGTTTTCTTCTAGCCCGACTGCTCCTCCGTTTCTCTGCTCCGTTTGTCTGTATATATATGCATGTGAATACACCCTATGAGGTTTGGTTCATTTAGAAATTCAAGGCCCAATTAATTTGTGTTCCTCCATGCCATTCACTCTTTTGAATTAATGCAATTTAATCCTTTAACTTTTAAAGTGTAGACTTTGATCCTCGTACTTTGCCATTTTTCTATTTTCGTCACATTTTGCTTCTTTTCTTCAATTCTTCATCAAACATTGAGTTTTACCTACAAGATGCAATATGACACAATTTAGTTTGTATTTTGTCAAAAAGAACAATAAAATCGATAGTTTTAAGCTTAGAATAAGTGTAGAAAATACACTTATCGATGACTATCACGAATGTTGAAATCTTCAATATTTTCGGGGATTGGTAATTCATTGATACTGGAGAATTCATTCCCAAATTGATTTTGGGCAGGTGTTTGTGTTTCGTTCTCCATACCGAACAAGTTTCAACAAATGATCATGAATCCATTTGTTATGAATAATATAAATTGAATGTAGAAATGTAGAATTGAGAAGTGAATGAAGATTATGTACTAGTTGTCGAACGTAATTGTAAAATAATAATTAGTAAGAAATTATGTAAAAAAAAGGTAGAAGATGATTGGAGAATGAATGAAAATGATATTGTTGATAATTGATAAATGGAGAATGTAAATTGTAGAGAGTATTGTATAGTAAATAATGAGATATTGATATTGGTAGAAAAAATGGTTAATTATGGGTGGGTATTTATAGAGGAAAAAAAGTGTGTGAAATTAAAAAAAAAATTAGGAACAAACGGTCACTGAATTTAATTCAGTGACCGTTCTAGTCACTGAACTTTTCAACTTTTAATTTTTTAAAAATATAAACGAGCTACGAGCCGAGCGGCTCGTGTCTTGTTAAAAAAGAGCCCACGAGCCGCTCGCCGAGTGACTCGTTATTTTAACTAGCTGCCCTACTTAGCTCGTGCTCAAGCTCGTTTTTTGACGAGCCCAAGCGGCTTGTGGGCATGAACAGTACGAGCCGAGCAGCTGAGCCGTTCGGCCCAATTGCCACCTCTAATTACTGAACATGGGTTAATAGGAACAATCTCACCAAAATACTGTGTATAACAGTATTTAAAACTCCACTGTCATTTAGGAATCAGAATTTAATTTCAATGTCAATTTCAGACCCAAATTCAACATTGCCCAAGTCTCCAAGAACTTCAGTTCAATTCGATTCCAGTGAACCACACATGTAATAAACACATTAATAAGAAAAAGAAACTGAAAACTAATCAAAGAAAAGGACCCACAGCCTCAGTAAGCTTTGATACCAATTTGTTTGGTTTAATTCACCCAAATAACACACAACCAATATAAAAGACAAATTATACGTAGTGCAGAAAATGAAAATAACACAAAAAATGTTAATCCAGTTCGGCTATACCTAATCTGGAAGCTCAGCTACCAACCCAATCCACTAGTACACTAAGAAAACCTTCCAAAAGAGTATGTTTACAAATAGAACCAAAATCAGACCCTTGATCGAGTCCTAGTCACTGATCGAAATGGATCTCTTAGAACTTCAACACAAATACCTCAAAAACTATCGCATAAATCACTTGAACATAGACTAATCTAAACAGACAAAATACAAACTCAAGCCACTATTACCCTATGCGAAAGAACCATAAGAATACCCACTCAAACTATGAAAGAAAATAAATCACACACGATAGAGCCAAAAAAACCAGAAGCCCTTCTTTTTCTCTCAATCGTCAAAACAGAACAGAATGAATGAAAAGCCAAGAGTCACTCCAACACGTAAAATGAGGCTCATAAAGATCATAGGCATTGGATCTGATCAACAACCCAAAATGAATGAGAGAAAGCACAATCCAAGTAACCAAGAGTAAACCAATTGGAAATGACCACGTGGACACGACAACTGAAGAGTTGTAATTTTGGAAGCACATTTTTACATCTTTTATGAACCTATGTCCTTTTTTTCCCTTTCTTCTTGGACGCTATCCCTACTTACACCTTTAGCTATTTTTTTTAATCACTCAAAACTTGCCAACTATTTTGCCTTTTACTTTCACACAACTATCTCACTCTCCAATTCTCCTCAAGCTTCCACGATCTTCTCTCTTTCACTCTTTTGGCTGCCTTCTATCCATCATTTCTCTACGCAATTGAAGATTCAATTTTGGACCATTCATGTAGTTATCGAAACTTGGATTCTTCTACCAAGTTTGTTGGGACTTAATGGCTTCATTTATATCCACAAGTTAATGCAGAATCAATGGAAGCACATTTGCACCAGCAGAGGAAGCAAACATCTATGAAAACCAGTTGTAAAAGGATCAACTCATCAAGAAAAATCACCAGCAAAACAGAGAAACCAATAGAAAATTGAGGCAAGAAAATAATAGAAAAATAGACCAACACTGAAGAACATAGATCAAATTTGGAACAGGAAGACTAACTTCCTCAATCTTTATTCATCAAAAGACTTAACATGATTTTCTATCAGAAATCATTAAGACTTTACATGATTTTCTTAACCAGAAATCATCGGAAAGATTTGCCAGATTTACAAGAGTTTTACCACTCTATCTTATCTCACTTTCTATTTCAGAAATATTACTTTTTATTCCTCATGAGCTATTCCATAGCTCCCTTTCCAGAGCTTCTTTTCTCCATTCTCGAGCCCTCTACAACTGCTGTATTTTTCAGTCCTAATCACTATTTATAGACACAAATGAGAAATCAATTTAGTTATTAACTAACTAACTACCTAAGGCTCCATCTAGTTGAACATTCAAACTAAAATCACTAGATAAAAACAGAAAAAATAGCTTCCAACTTGCAACTAATTTTATCTTGTGTCTGAGGTATCAAGAACCTGAATCCAAGGAATCATTCCATACAATCTCTACCTTGATTCCTTTGAGGATTTTACATATCAAGTTTTACAGGCTGGTGATTAGGCAACTTGCAAGAATTTTCTGGTTTGTCCTCAATGAAATTTTCAGTAGAATCAGATTTGTTTTCAGTTCCAACCTCAACTTCACTTCCTTGCAAGATGTAGATGCCTTGTTGTAGCATTCCTCAACCTTTGCATCCACCTTCTCAATTGTTGCATCAATCATCATCAGCCACGGGATGTTTCTCCTCTTCCTTGTCTTCAGTACTATGCTTGTTTGGGAGAGTACTATCAGTAGCAAACTCACCATCATCATTACCCTCCACCTCATCAGCATCCTCTTTCTCCTTTGCTCCCTTCTTCTTTACAGATTTTAATCCCAGCTTTGATACCACTTGCTGGGACTGAATGGCTTCATTTATACCCACAAGTTAATGCAGAATCAATGGAAGCATATTTGCAACAACAGAGGAAGCAAACATCTATGAAAACCAGTTCTAAATGGATTCAACTCAGTAAGAAAAATCACCAGCAGAACAGAGAAACCAGCTGAACATAAACCAGTAGAAAACCGAGGCAAGAAAACAACAGAAAAATAGACCAACACTGAAGAACAGAGATTAGATTTGGAACAGGAAGACTAACTTCCTTAAGTCTTTATTCATCAAAAGACTTAACATGATTTTCTTAACCAGAAATCATCAGAAAGATTTGCTAGATTTACAAGAGTTTTATCACTCTATCTTATCTCACTTTCTATTTCAGAAATATTACTTTTTATTTCTCATGAGCTGCTCCACAGCTCCCTTTCTCCATTCTCGAGCCCTCTACAGCTGCTGTATTTCTTCAGTCCTAATCACTATTTTAGACACAAAGGAGGAATCAATTCAGTTATTAACTAATTAACTACCTAAGGCTCCATCTAGTTGAAGATTCTAACTAAAATCAGTAGATAAAAACAGAAAAAAAAAACAGCTTCCAACTTGCAACTGATTTTATCTTGTGTTTGAGGTATCAAGAACCTGAATCCAATGAATCATTCCTTACAGAGTTCAAAAGAAACGAAAGTTGATGGAGGACTGGGGTAAGTGCTTTTTTTGTGAATTTTCATAATTTTCGGTTTCTTATTATTATTATTTTGCAGATTGATATCTTGTTTTATCTATAAATCTTCTTCACATTAATTGGGCAATTTCTGCTACATTTTAAGCGAAACATTCTCTTCGTTCTGTTATTGTAATGCATTGTTTTTGGTCTATTGTCCTGTAGATTGTTTTGAAAGATTGAAGCCCCATATCCTTTCGGATGAAAATATGGCAACCCATTTCATTTGAACACATTTTTTTTGTTGCTATCTAGACTTCAAATTTTGTGTTTGTGGAGACTTGACTTAGAAAATTTGGATATTTCTGTTATGGGCTCTTTGTGATTTGATTGGAAACAGGGACTTATCGCTGGATGGCCCTGTAAGTTTTTTCTTTTTCAAAATTCTTTATGTGTACCTCATGAATAGTATAAATGTCTAAATCTTTGTTAATTTTGTTTATTTGTACTGGTATTTGTACAGAACTTGGCTAGGAAGGTTAAAGTTTCAGAATTTGGTATACCAATTGTGTACAGTAATATTGCATTTTGGCTTGGGAAGAAGGCAAGTGAGTAAGTAACGTTGTCTGTTTTTTCTTTCCTTAGTTGATGGTATTGAAATTGCTTGTGAAATGTTTGATGATTTGCTTCTTTGAACAATTAGTTATTTTTTATTTTTTTGACGGGTAGGTACTAATATCATAAATGGATGGTTTATGTTCGCGGAGCAGAAGATGAGGACCTGAGCGTGATGATAAATTATGTTGTTTTCCAATTGCATTCCAGTTTTAATAACCCCCGACAAGGATTGTTGAAAGCCCTCATTTCGAGTTATCCGAGTCTGGATGGGGTGAATTTGAAATTATCATCACTCTTCATTTCCACAGTGATGTCACTGATAATCCTTTGCACTTGTCAGCTCATTATTAGTTATCTTTGTGTGTGTACGTCCATGGACCAATCAAAGATACTTTGAGCTATAGTTGCATCTAGCAACATAGATTTGAGTGTTAAGAGCTTTCCGATGCGATTATGGATCTTAGGTCTTGATTTTCCGAATTTGACTAATGAGTTTGCTGATATTAATCTTTTAACTTAAATGCAATGACTAATGAATTGGCTTCTTCATTTTCATGGAATGCCCTGTAAAATGTTGAGATTGACCGTGAAAGGATGAATTGCATACATATATCATCATTTGAAGTTATACCCAGGGGATGAGTATGGCCCTCTGTCCACTAAGAAGCATGTTGTCATGGAATACTCGATGAAATTGTTTTCCTTAAGTCTTCAGAGGGTTTCCTATCACGAGTAAAAAAATCAACCTGTAGTTATTTTGCCTAGACTACATGTGGGCAATACTTACATTTTGGTATGTTAGTTTTTTCTTGCCGTTCTTATTTTGTTTGTTGTTAAAGGATTTTCCTATTCACCATACTTCAACATGTTTTTTTTTTATGCTCATTCATAGTGCCAATGGAGGATGTTGACAAAAGGTAGAGGGGTCACACCAATTATCATCCCTCGAGCCAACAGTTTGGCAACTTTTCTGAGGCAGATGAAGATTATAGGTTTTGGGATTGCCCGTACTGAGATGCAGACTGAATAATACTGGAAACAGGGACTTATCGCTGGATGGCTCTGTCGATTTCTTCGTCTTTTTTCTTCCTTCTACTATGATTATTCTTGACTTATAGCCTTAGCGTTGATTACTTTCAGGTTGTTTCTTTTTGAATTGGGAGTTTTGGAGTTCTTTTGGTTGAAGACTTTAGGTATGTTAAATATTCAGTATTATCTTTAGTGCTAATGTTCCAATTGCCTGAATTTGGGTGGTGTTTCCTAGTGAAGAATGTGAATCTTGTTTATTTTGTGTGATTAAGTAGTTAGATTTATTTTGATTTTGATTTTTTTATTTCTTTTTGTGAATATGAAGAGTTTCCCATTTAAAACAAATGGATTAAAGCAAAAACTGAAGATTAAGTATTTTCATTGGGAAATCTTAAAGAATAGTCAACAACATAGGTTTAATTTATTGTTGATTATTGTGTTGGAAGTCTCTGTTGATGACGAGAATATTTTTGTCATTACATTCTTGGTTGTTTTGGATGGGTAATAGTTACTAGATCTTATGTCAATGTATCAATGTTGGGTGGTAATATGAAAGGACGATATTGCCTTCGGCTTATGCTTTGTTAATATTATCTCTGCAAATGGTGAATGAGAAATTTGGTAATTGATAGCACATGCAATGGTGAAAGTCAGTAAGTAATAAATCATCACTATTGTTGTAAGTATGCTGCATTTTGGAACTCTTCATTTGTAATTTTCTTTACATGATGGGAGTGTAAGTCATCTGCAATTATGCATGGAAATACTATGGGTGAAGTGGGGGAAAGGATGAAGCTAGCCCATCATTATATGTCTCCTTATTTTGTTATAGAAGAGGAGACTAAAAAATGTGTATGCATAGATAGTGTCTATTAATGTGATATACTTGTACTCCTATAATTGACTACCTAAAGTAGTTGTGAAATTTAAGAATCTGAATATACAATATGAATTTATTTTTTAAAAAAATAAATAAAAATGAATCTCATTTCCTAACTAATTAACTGCTAGGTTATCACCAAAAGAGTAAATGAATGGATGTAATAAATAATTAGATATTTATAAGATTGAATTATAAGTTCCCCGCCTTTGCATCGGGACATCTTGTTTTTCTTTCTCAGGCTATCATGTAAATCATAATGTTTATCTTGATCTAGGTTGTTATTCTAATTCTTCATTTTGTTGGTTTGTCATTGATTCACATTTTCTATTTCTTACAATGAGGTAATCTAACTTCTACAGAAGGTGGTTATGAAAAAACACTAGATTTACAAATAATGCAAATCAGATGTGCAGTCAGTTGAGCGTGATCATGAAATGGTTTCACCTTCTCTTAGCCTTAGTTATGGATTTTTAATGTTGAGAGTTTCTAAAAAGACCACTGGTAGCTAACCTTTCATCATCAAGAATTTAATTTAAAATCCTCAAATTACACCGGAGGATAGATTGATGAATTGGATAGAAAAAGTGTATACAGACCTCCACTGTTTTTCTTGACTTGGTGCAAGTGTGTTTTCGTCAATGTCTTAAGAATTTAAAACTACTCGTATAGTTCATCCATAATGATGTTACTAATAGATTTATCTTTTCTTACATGCCTAAAATAATCAAACATGTACACTAGTAGTTCTATCATTTTCGGTTGAGAAGACGGTAATTTCTTTAGATAATACTCACATTATTCACTTTAGGTTTATTTGATTAATTCATGTTTGACTGATCACTCTAGAAAACTTGAGATGAATATAAGTTAATAGTTTTTGTCCATTCAAATAATTTACTTGGGAAGTTCTTTAATTATAACATATTCATGGTTCTGAATACACCATTTTTCCAATGTTATTGGCTCAAAACATTTAGCAACATATGCTTAAATTTGATGTAACTAATGCTTAACACAAATAAATTTTTTTATATCTATGTTATTACATAGCCAACTAAACTATGACACGTGTCTTGCATGCACGTCTCACTAGTAATTGGAAAAGAGCTTGGCACTAAGGACAAAAATTCAAGTACTTTAAACAGTGAAATTAGTAGAAGAAAAAATAACTAAATGTACATCAAACATTTGATTCTAACTTCTAATTAGAAGTGCAATCTAAACATTATCCCTATGGGAATTTAAACACGTCGGAGAATTTAATTATAAGGCAGATAACTATATCCAAACTAAATGTTCAAGAATTGAATCTATAATATAATAAATATCACAGAGAATCATTTTTTGGATGGTTTTAACCCTACTAAAATTAAATTATTTCAATAATACATTACTTTTCGTTTTTCAATATGTAATAAATACTACAAAATTCTTGTCACTTATATATATATATATATATATATATATATATATATATATATATATAGACACACACACACACACACACTACACTAGGTATAAGCAACGTGCAATGCACGTTTTGCATGTTGCTTAGTTTATATATAATTTGTTTGGTTAATTAAATAATTAATGATGTAATGTTTATGTAATTGATAAATAATTACACATTGTGATATATTAATTTTAATTTGAATAGTGTTAAATTCTAAATTAAAATGTAGAAGTTTGTGTTTCGTACTATTATATTATATTAAATTTTGCACTTAATCATGAACCTTTTGTACATAATAAAATAATAGATAACATTATAATACAAAACTAAATAAATAAGTATTTTTTTTCATTGAGTTCAATGTACCTTACCAAATAAATTATTAGCATTTTTAAATTGATAATCTCCATATTCATTTTATTTTTTTAGTTTCATTTTTTCCTAATGACTAAAATGTAGTATTATAAAGCCTTTTGCATTTCTCATTCATTTATTAATAATGTTCTAAAAGGCGTAACGCGTTGCGAAACGTCGATGTTGAGAATCAAGAATCACAAGTTTAGGCGTGTCAATGCAAAGAATAAGCATCATAATGCGTTTCGTATTTTTAATATTATTTTAATTATTTTTAAGATATTAAATATATTTTTATTTTAAAAAATAGTTTTTTTCTATATTATAAAAAAATAGATTTTTTTACTATATCATAAAATCATTTAATATTTAAAAATAATACTTACTAAACATTTAATATAATACTATAATATTGGTAATTAGTGTTAGAAAAGTTTTAATTTTTTTTATTAATTAAGGAACTAAACATGAGCATTAATCATATGATTTATACGAAAAGTCTGCGAATTTGATAATTTCGATATCTAGAAATGGAGATGAATGGTTTTGGTTCACAATTGAGAATGATTCCGACGTGAAGTCTGTGAGAATTCAATTGGGGTCGAACTGAGTGAAATAAATACATAAAAATAATTAAAAGTAAATCTATCTTTACTAATTAGATTCATTATCTTACAATTAGTCCCAACACTAAAAATGAAAAATAAATATGTTAAAATAGTTTATTTTGTTAAATTAAAATATTTTAAACTTATAGAAAATAATATCTAACATTAATATATTAATAATCAAGTGCAATTTAAATTAAATTTGAAAATTAAATAAATGAAAGAATGAAAGTGAATATTACAATTTAATTAGTTGTAATTCAAAATCAAATTAGTCAATTACACATACATGAAAATGATTTTGATGAGCATTTAAACATTTTTTTTGTTGTTGTCACTATCCCACATTGGAAATTTATAAAACTATTGGAGTTATGAGCATATATAAAATGCACAATCCCACATTGGAAGTTTATGAAACTTTTGGAAAGAAGTATATCTATAAAATGAGCATGACATCCAATAATTCTCCATGGGCCTTAGAATTTTTTTTTGTTATCACTATCCCACATTGGAAGTTTATAAAACTATTGGAGTTAAGAGCATATATAAAATGCACAATCCCATATTGGAAGTTTATGAAGCTTTTGGAAAGAAGTGTATCTATAAAATGAGCATGACATCTCCATGAGCCTTAGAATTGTAAATTTTGAAGCCCAATAATGGAGTTAAAAAAATTTTAAACTAAAAAAAAAATCTTGAAAACCTGTCAAAGCCGTGACCGGTTCTTCGGGTCACGGTTGAACCGGCCGGTTCGACGGGTTTTAACCGATTTTGTAAATAATCAATGTTAACCGGTTTCGATGGGTTTTAACCGGTTTTGTAAACTAAAATGTTATGGCCCAATTTTGGGCCCAGTTCCCGGTTTCACCGATCGAAACGGCCGGGCCGGGCCGAGTTTGACAACATTGAGTAGTACAAAGCCTTTTCATTTTCCATTCATTTATTATTAAATAATGGAATTCCAACAGACACAACATCAATAACCATGGCTTAATTGCTATTTAATGGAAACAATAAAACTAACGGTGAAAATAGATTTTTCATTAAAACAACAAATTCCATTAAAACAATAATTTTCGTTTAATAGGCACTTTATATATATAGAAGATGTATCGTATTATTAATTCTCAATTAATTAACATTAAAATTAATCTAGACTCAATGAATCTTGACTTGATGAATCTTGTGATGTACATGAATCTAGAGTTATTATCGGTGAATTTATTTTTATTCATGTATCTAGAAATTTTAATGGTTGCTTAAATTCATGTATTATCAATTTGTTGTTATGGACCAAATGTAGTATAAAAAAGTTGCTTATGTGTAGTACTTCATCTTCACAAAAATAAAAAATAAAAAAATAAAAAAAATTGAACCATAGAAGTTGAGTTTTGATAGTACAATTTTCTTTAGTTCATTTAAGACTCATCAAATCCTTCCAACAAAATGGTATCAAATATTAATTTTACAACACTTATAAAGCATTTCAGAATAACATGCAACGCACCTTCAACTTTGACTAGTTAAACATAAACGCCTATTGCAATCAAATTTTAAAAGAAATATAGTTACGTGCTTAAATTGTAGATTTTAGTCACGTGATCTGAGGCATGAACACCCACCGAACCGCCACGCTAAGACCTGACTCGACCCATACTAACATGTGAGGTAGGGGAGAAAGGGGGTGAATATGGGAAATATTCAATAGGAAATGAATATTAGTACAATCCCGAATAACATTTATCATTAATATATCAAAATAAATCGTACCGTCATATTATATCTTTAGAATCCAATAAGAGCTCATAACATATCATATTATTTGTACTGAATGGCTATAATATATATTATGATAACACTTCTTTATTATAATGTTTATAAATATGAAATAACCAAAAAAAAAAAGAAGGACAAAATCACTTATTCCTCGTTATCCTACTTTATGAATTTTAAATCCAATTCAATTAGAGGAAAAATGGTGCTATAATATATGTACTATCAAGTTGTTGCTGGAGAATTCTTCTTGTTTTGATGCTTCCAAAAAGAAAAAAAAAAAAAACAATAATAAGAAGAAGAAGAAAAGAGATGGGTAATAATACAGAGAAAACCGTGAATGATGGGAGGGAGAGTTGAGGGAATTTAGGGAATCTTTCTTATTAGTTGGGTAAGTGGGTGTGTGAAGTTTTTGAGGTGTATATATATATATATAAACTAAATTCACCAACATAGTAATTTAATTTAATTTAATGTTTAAAATCATATCATATGTAAGTGTGACAAAATAAATTCGGGGCTCTACAACTCTCCGTCCTAAAAAAATTTCGTCCTCGAAAATTTACCTTAACTAATTGAAAAGTACCAGACACTTGATTTAAGCTTACCTTCCTTTCCCAGGTTGATTCATCAAGTTCATGATTTCGCAATTGAACTTTGACCAGATGGACCTCCCTATTTCATAGTTGGTGCACTTTCTATCCAAAATCATTGTTGGAACTGCTTCATATGACAAGTCTTTTTGTACCTCCAACATCTAATAACTCACCACATGATTGGCAGGTGAATATATTTTTTGAGCATGGAAACATGGAACACATTTTGTACTACTGCGATTTCATGTGGTAAGGTAAATCGATAAGATACAATAATTGCCTTTCAAGAATTTCGAATGATCCAATAAACCGTGGTCTTAACTTCCCTTCTTGCCAAATCTCAAAGTACCCTTCATCGATGCTACTTTCAGAAAAAACTTAATATCACCCACTTGAAATTCCAAGTCATTTCTTCTACCATCGGCATAACTTTTCTGGCGATCTTGTGCATCTAATCTTGTCATCTACCTTAATTGTCCATTCAATGATTCTAGGAAATTCTTTTCTTTCTGACCTCGTCCCAATGGATAGGGGATCTACGCTTCCTACCATTGAGGACTTCATATGAGGGAGGCCATGCCTATAGTGGCTTCAAAACTATTGTTATTAGCAAATTCAACCAACCAAACTCTGTCAAGATCTAAAACGCATGCCCTCAACATGCCTTCTAGAGTTTGAATGGTTCTTTCTAATTGTCCACCCATCTATGGATGATAAGCATACTAAAAATAGCTTCTTGCAAATTTCTCCGAAATTTTGATGTGAACCTCGAATATCTATCAGAAATAATTGTGAGAGGAACTCCAAGCAATCTTACTATCTCCATGATATATACTTGTGCGAACTGCTTCATATTGAAATTTATTTTGATTGATAAAAAATGTGTCGACTTTGTCAAACGATTAAACACTATCCAAATAGCATTGTGACTCTTCCACTTCACTTTCTAACTGGGCATTCGATTCAGCCTAGTCTTCCACCGCTTGGCCAGTTTCACTAAAGGACATGAACTATATCAAGAGATAAAGCGCGGATTGACCTCTTGCTTATCGTGGAAAACATACCACAAAGTCCATCACTATGTGTTCCCATTTCCATTTTGGAATGTCCAACGATTTCAATAGTCCCAATGGCCTTTGCTATTCCATTTTAACCTACTTACAAATATTACATCTCTCAATTAAAAGACCTAGTCCTCTTTTCATGTTTATCTATCAAAATGTACCTCGAAGATCTCGATACATTTTCGTATCGTAATGATGTGCAACATATGGGACGGAGTCCTCCAATATCTCATTTCTTATTCTTTCATGCTTAACCACACACAATATTCCTTTAAAAGTCAATGCTTTATCTGCAAATATTTCAAACCCTTTCGTTTGTTTGAACCAACATCAGCCTTAAACTTTAGCAAAAATATAGAAGAAGTCATGATAATTAGCCATTATATGAAAACCCCAATAACATAATGTATATACTATGATATCACTAACAAAGATAAAACATAAATGAACACTTATGTTACAAGCATGGCTAAAACATATCAGACCGCTAGAAAGACCATAACTTGTAGGTTCATAATACAATCCTATGAGAATTACGTAAGTGACCTGACTCGTTCGCTTGCCGAACACGTGCAAGACATCTATGAGAGATGTATGATAGCTATGAATGTAGGATTGGAGATCACGCATATTGAGGCTGTGAATAACCTCATACACTCACTTACACCTCAATGGGGAGACATGTGAGTTATGGTTAGGGATGAGATGGTAGAAGGTAACTCTCCAGAGCATCTAGATACGATTAAGTTCGATATATATTGTCAAACCCTACTAGATAGGTGAAGTGAGAGCTTAGAACCTCAATCGAAGATGGTAAATGAGCCCGAACCCGAGCCAGAACCTCAGATTGAATCGGACCTAGAAGAAGATCAATGGGAGTATGATGATGACTTTGGGTTGGAGTTAGAGAATGATCATGAGCATGAACCTGAGCTACTGATTGAGATATACATAGAGTTCGAGCATGAGGCAGAAGACTCCTCCGAAGATGAAGCTCCGCCAATGAAGATTCGTAGGATTCATATGAATTAGAAACTTAGATTCTATTCCTTTGTTCTTTGATGTTTTTTTTCTTTGTATTATTGGAATTTAAATTAGTCGAATTATTGTATATTTTGACTCCAAGGAGTATTATTAATAAGATTTTCACTTTCCTTTGAACATATTGAGCTATTGCGGTGTCCAATATTTCTAAGATAAAATTTAAATTTTGTTGATTCAAAGGAAATGGAAGGACAACATGACCGAGCATCCTTGTTCAGGGATCTGATGAGAGCGGTGCATGATCTTGGTAGGCATCGGGCACTAATACCTCCTCATAATGGACCGACAAATGCCAACAACGCGGGTTCAATTGTGGAGTAGTTTCATCGTTTCAAACCTTCTTCTTTTGATGGCAAAGCAAACCCTTTGGCAGCCGAGTAATGATTAAAAGGACTGGAATGGATCTACAAACACATGGCATGCACTAATGGACAAAAGGTATCATGTGCCAAATTTATGCTAGTTTGAGCAGCAAGCCACTGGTGGGAGTCTGCTTCACGTACCAGAACGGAAACCCAACAACGTGCTATAACTTGAGTACAGTTCAAAGAAGAAGTGATGACAGAGTATTTTCCCTAATCTTTGAGGGATTGGAGAGAGACAGAGTTCCCACAGTGAAACAGGGAAATATGTCGCTTGATGAGTATGAAAGGAAGTTTGAACAACTTTCTAGGTATGCTACGCACTTTGTGGACACCGAGCCAAAGAAGGCTAAGAGGTTTGAATTAGGATTGCGTCCAGAGATTGGAGGAATCATGGCATCTCACCATACAACTACATCTAGTGAAGTGCTTTAGCGGGCTCAGTCAATTTCTGGTCGGCTAGAAATGGGTCGGATGACTGAGAAAAGTAATGAATCTTATGGGAAACAAAAGTGGAATGGATCTAATAAAGGGAAAGGATTTGGACAATTTAAGAAAGTCAATACAAGATCAGAATCATGATCAAACAAACCAAATAAAGTTACTCCACAATGCCTAAATGCAACAAGGCACATGGATGAGAAAGATTGTTTGGGGAAAACGTGTGCTATGATGTGGTCAAGAAGGTCATTTTATCCAATTCTTTGATTGCTTCGACATCTAGGACTAAACTAGGCTAATAATCCATCATAAAAAGTCAAGTCTTCTCAAATAAGTGTTTGAGGTTTAACTAGGGCATTTGGTACGTCTTCTGTTTCGTGCACCTTTTTTTTTTTTGCACTCTCTCACCCTTAAGCTTTTTATATAACCCATGTAACGAGCTTTTGGCCGATAACTCCCAAATGATAATTTTACGGCACCAAGTTTTAAATACCCAAGCAAGCTTAATAACTCGAATCATAAAGGCTACGGAGAGATGCCTTTTATATATTTTTCTACCTTGGTTAGTGAAATACCCCTCATTAAACACCTATCTAATCAAACCGACCTTTAAATTAAGACTTTTGCCTAATTTTATCATACGATCTAAGACAATCCACACAAAAGTTTCCACACACGAAATTTATATTCACATCCGTATCTTCCTGCAACCGTAAAATCATCTCCAAACTGTGCTATCTTTGATATAAAGATTATTAATATATGATAGATTTAGGTATAGCATCTATGGTCAATCTATCGACCTATCAATTATATGAATCAATTCATAGTATCACGCTTTCCAACTTAATCTAGTGTACGCATAATATTAAGTTTTGCAAGGTTAAGTCTCAATCAATATTTCATGCATCATATCCAAAATTCATAAATCAACAACAAATCTCAAATTTTATCATTATTACCAGCCAGTCTATCTAACCCACACAAGCAAGCAAACTAAAACACGAAAATATATATTTTTGTTGAAATTCTTCAAATTTTTTTTTCTATTATATATTAAAGCAATAACGAAGAACAAACACACAAACATTCAAAAACACATGGAAAGTAAAAACTCAATGTTTTTCCCACCACCAAACTTAAAGCCAACATTGTCCTCAATGTCATAAAGCATAAATAAGAATATAAGGGGATTGAGAAAAAAAGGAAGAAGGTACTCCCCAAATTTCTATGTTGAAGGAGTGAGGTATTATGTGTGATGGCTAGACAATCTTCTTCATCATTCTTTCTCCTTGGTCTATGTTGGTTTGAATATTCCGCGAAGTCATGTTCTTTTTTCATATAGCTGTCAAATCAAACATTAAAGATCAAATAACCTAAAACATGTGGTACTTAGCCTAAACAATCGAAATAAGCAACAATAAATTCAATAGCCTAAGGGAAAACATAATAGGATGATGATACTCTATAAATTGAAACGTGTCTAAGTCTAATGCAAACTAATAATCAAAATAAATCTATATGCAATGTGGTACAGAAAGCAAAATAAATAAAAATGTTATAAAATTGGGTTGCCTCCCAATAAACATTTTTTAATAGTTTTTAGCTCGACTTTGTTAATTGAATCACGGGCACCTAAAGAATGCTTTGGATGCCTTGCTCATTTTCCTTCGTTTGTCTTTGATCCACTTTTTATTTAGCCTCTGAATTTCTACCTTGCTCTTTTCGATGTAATAGGACTTTTCTATTTCATCCGATTCAATTTCAACTATGTAGACTTCCACTCCTACATTGGACTTAATCGCAAAATTAATTTTTGGACAATCAATAAAGTCGAAAAAATATGAGTTGATTTCATTCTCATTGATTGTCACACCTCATTTAATTCCGTAGTGATCAACTCGTCATTCTCTTTAATCTCTTCTTCCATAGTCGATATATATTCGGGTTGAATGATCGGTCCACATCTAGATCCATAGATAATGAGAAGTCGGTCTCGTTGACTCATTCGATGGATTGTACCCCCATTGTTGAAATCCTTCTCATTACATTCAATCTCCCATAAGTATATCATTTTCATCCAACTTGGCAAGTTTTTTAAAGTACTTTGCAAGTACATTCTCATTCAATAGAAATGACCATCTCCCATAAGTTTGATGTCATCATCCCAATCGTCAGGTACAAAATCTCTCATGAGCATGTACTCTTCATTAGAATTTTCAATTGTTTGTTTTCTACACATCAAATATTTTCAAAATCTCAGAAGTTTCGGTGTGAGTAAACTAGTGTAACGATTTTCACAACTTGGACATCCTCCAAGCATATCTGGACAATCCATGTAAAAATTTGTCATTACAACTATTTTGTTACTTTACCAATGTTAGAAGCATGCATAAATTATCAGAGAATACCAATACAAAATAGATTAAAACTATATGAGGTTAGTTAAATGATATAAAACAGAAAACAAAGAAAAGTAAATAACAAAAAAATTGTTAAACTAAAATTAATTAATGTAGTAATCAAATTAAAAATAAATAAGCTGTAAAAATTCAAAATAAAGCTAAAAGTTGTTAAAACTAATCAAATACAATAGTCCCCGACAACACCGCCAAAAACTTGATCGTTTGATTTCCCGCAAGTGAACTAGATCGTGAACAAGTAATATAGTAGTGAATAGAGCGTTCGAACCCACGAGGACGTATTTAATCAAGTTAAAATTAATTATAACTTTAATCGAATAGCAAACAGCTACTGTGATTACTTTATACTAATCCCGAAATTATCAACTAAACTAATTAAATCAAATAAATGCATTCTTCAAATATGTGATATGCATTGCAAAGATATCGAATCTCCCTTATTATTCAATTTTTAGTGTCACAATTAAAGTGACAATTTGAAATCATTCATGTTTGTCAATGTTCATAATTTAATTAAAAGCCTATCTCGATAGCGATCAAATATATTCCCTTCATGTGATCCTCCTATCCCTTGATGAAAGATGCAAACATGACAAATGCATTAACAAGCACTAGAATACCTATTGAGACCAAATAAAGCATAGATGTATATCTATATCCTCTATCAAATCTTTCAATGTTTATTATATTGTGTTTAAGCCCTATTGTCTCTCTCGATAACAATAAAATTCACTAACAATTCAATTGGTGATCAAGGAATTGAAAAGAAGATAAAACAATAATAAACATCCATAAATCAAATCAAATTAAAACCAAAACAATTAATTAAAAATTAAAAATATCATAACAAGGTTTCAACTCAGCCTAGCAATGTATAAAATTAGCATAACATATCGAAATTACAAGAAATCATATTTAAGTGAAAAAACATAACCCGAATTTTGATAAATTGAGAAGATGAAGATAAATCTTGAAATCTTGAGTCTCTTCAATGGTTTCTTGATGAATCTCCACTTGCACCTTTTTTTCTTTGCCCAAAAATTAGGTTTGAATCTTCACTTGATTAAATTCTTGCAAATACCCTTCAATTCTCACAAAAATTATGAATTCTTCTCCTCTGATGATGAATATTTGATGAATATTGGAGTATTATATGCATGTGAGAGTTCCTCCAATATGTATTCTACTGTTATGTATTTGTATGAGTTGAAAATTGATTGAAAAGTACGTCCAAATTGACTCCAAAAGAGTTCCAATCTAAAAAAAGTTGCCTTCGCACTCATATTTTTTTTTGTCTCTGCACAACGTTCAGTATTTTAGCCATAATTTTCTCTCCCGACTTCCAATTAATACGATTCAAAATAAGTTGTAAAGATAACTCAATGGGACACAACGTTACTAGAAATATAATTTTTCCAATTCGGACTTTTACTGTGCCAAAAATTGGTTTCGGTTTTCAACTAAAATTATGGAATATAACTTGTGCGATTGGAAATTGATTTTGATCATATTCCATTTCTTTTTTTAGTTATAATTCCATCCAATTGCCTCCTAAAAATATTCAAAGTATGATCTTGTGGTCCGAATCAACTATTGAATATTTTCAATTTGGTCTTCAAACTTTGAATTTTTCCGTTTTCACCATTTTTCGCTTATTTCTTTCGATTCCTTGTTCAACCATTGAATTTTACCAATATAACATAAAATACAGTAATTTAAGATATATTTTGTCAAAAGAACTATCAAATATCAATATTTAGGACCTAAATAAGTGTATAAAATACACTTATCAGTAAGTAATAACGCGATACAAATATTGTGATTACGGATAAACCATGACAAGGTAAAGGAATACGTGAATGTTTTCTTATAGGACAAAATATTGGAGACTCACTAGAGAGATTCCACATGGATAATTATCTTAGTATCATGGTTAATCTCTAACATTCGGTAGTGAAATTAGTTCTTTGACTTGAGGTTATCATAGTGCCTTATAGCCCAAGAATAGCCCACCGGATGGGGTAAATTGGGTTTTAAAACTTTTTCGAAAAATTAATCTAAAATCAAACACGTAATAACTAGATAGATGAATTCAAATAATAAGCACGAATATGAAAGCAATGAATGAAGTTCAAGTGTTAGGTATAAAAAACTTTGATGTGTAAAATGATTTTCAAAAGTTAATTTCATCAAAAAAATTTCAAAGCTAAAATGATTTGATGATAATAAATGAGATGAGAAATCAATATAATTTTACTCAAAAATATCTCACTTGAATGCTCTTCAATGCTTTAATAAATGGCAAGTGAGTTGGTATTTATAACAGTTAAAAAACGTAAAAAACTCTACCGAATAGGACGATCATCCAGATGTCTGGTACTGTTCCAAACGACTGATTTAGCTTTGCTCATCAAAAGTTAGAACGGTAAAAAAATAGATCGTTGCGGATGAACTAGACATCTGATTCACCATCCAGACTTCTGCATGGGCCGAAATTTTTTCGGCTCCTCGTTTGTTTATTTGAAAAATTGTAGGTTTATAAATGACATTTTTACTTGATTTTTCAAGGTAAGTGATGGTAGTAGATTTGAAAACTAAATTGTGCAAACTTTTTAGGAAGTAGATTTTTCTCGTGCATAAAAAATCATTACATGAGGTTCTAATGAGTCATTCCTAAGGATTAATGTATTTTTACCTTTACAAATGAGTTCAAATCTAGGTCTAATATCTTCGACTGATTTGACGTGAGTGCTCGATTTGTTGGTCAATTCTCAATTGACGCGAGTGCTCGATTTGTCTTCGATTGTAAATACTCGAATCCATCTTGAATTTTCTTGATTGTTAATTGCAAGTCTTTTGGTATCAATTGTTCTGTCTCCAATTTGATCAACATGTAACAATAAAAAATTGAATACAAATGGTAGAGATAAAATTACTTTGTTTGTTATATAATCAAAATATAAGTTCAACCATAGTTCAACAATTTCCCTATTTTTTATTATGACAAACGAAAGATGTCTTTTATAGATCAAGTATTCATATGATATTGTTCCCCTATAAAAATAATGTTCTATCTTTTATAGATCAAGCATTCATATGATATTGTTTCCTCTTTCTTATACAGGCCAAGCATGCATATCATCGTATATATGTTTTTCCCTTTTGGCATAAGCAAAAAGAATACGAAGTAGGAAATTCATGTATTGAAACTTATCATAGGCATAAATGATAGCATTAGATAACCAAATGAAAATGAATAATATCCAAAAACATTCAAAGCATAATATCCAAAAAATCTAACAACGCATAATATCCAAAGCATAAGGAATTATTCATCTTAAGGCAAACAATATTAATCGAAATCTATGACTACGGCTCCAGAGGAGGAAAGTGGGCATAGAAGGCATTCGGCTTAGCTTGCAATGTCACTTAATGTTCTTGAATGGCATCTTGTTGAGCTTGTAAGACAACTGGCTGAACTTGTAACTCTCGAAGCATTCCGCTTAAGGTCATCAACTGATGCTGTAAGAGAATCGATGTGATCGTTGAGAAGATTGTAGTGATCCTCATTAAACATGAAGCGACTGCTCAAAGATTGAGGGATACTAGAATACAGAATGTTATGAGGAGGAATAGGAGCTTCCGGAACGTTATCGTCATCACCATCATCATCTCCTTCAAAGGGTAGAGTCGAAGGACCTAAGGTGGGGTCAAACCCCTTAGTATGTGCTCCCCACTGATCATGTTATTTAATAATTTTCATACTTTTATGTGTTTGAATGTTTATAGTGTTGGTAGGTCGAAGTTGGACAAATATTTCATCATCTAAAGAAACGTTAAAGTGATTAAAAAATTTCATGAGAATCATGCCATATGGTAAAACTTTAACGTGATGTGAGGAATGGACAAGTTTCGTGAAGCCTAATGCAATGGTAAGAAAATCAAGTTTCCTACCGACAAGAAATAGTCGAAAAGAAAGAGATCAAAAAAACTCACTTCATCCTGATGACCCTTTTGTGGTAAGATAATATTTACAAAGATATTTTGTAAAACTTTGTATGGAAGAGTCAATTGATTAGCACTAACTTTTGTGATATTTTTAAAACAAATTCCCGATGACTCGACAACAAGCCTAAGTAGAGTCATAGCCGTCTAAAGTGGGATGTGCCTTGCGAAGAAATAGCCATTGTTTTTTTAAAATTCCTTCATGGGCCCTAGGTATGCACGTTCTTCTAAAGTGGAAATTGAAATCCAACCCATGTTTTCAAAAAGTTATTCTATATGAAATGAATGAGCTTTAATAATAAAATCTGCAAAATCAACATTTTTATCTATTAAGATTGGGGATTTTTCAAATGGGTTGGTCGGCACCTCGGGTTCCAAATTGAACTCTTCATCGGAGGACGATGGATGAGATTGCTTCACTGTTCTCTTGAGCATATTTCCCATCCGTATTGAGCTCTATAGTTGAAAAATGAAAGTGTAGAGAGGCTAGGGTTTCGAAATTGTGGAGAAAAATGGGAAGAATGAGCCTGAATCGCGATTTAAGAAAGCTCATTTTTGTAAAATCGAACGTTCGGATTAGCAGAACTTTTTAATGTTTAGCCAAACCATACAAACTGTCCGGATGGTCCAATTCATTCTGGATGTCTGGTTTGCTTGTTCGAATGCCCCCCTTTTTTTTTTAAACTAAGACATATTAGATCATATAAATATGGTGTACATGAAATAATGAAGATAAAACATATAGTAAGAATTTAACTTGGTCATGCACTTCGAATTTATCAATTATGCCCAAACCTTTTCTAATATGTGAGAACTGATCAAGAGCTAGAGGTTTAGTGAAGATATTGGCCAACTGATTTTCTGTGTTCACAAACTCTAACATAATCACCCTTTTAAGCATGGTCTCTTAGGAAATGATGTCTAATTTCAATGTGTTTTCATCCTAGAGGGCAAAATAGGATTCTTTGACAAGTTTATGGCACTAGTGTTAACACACATGATAGGTATATGATCAACGAACAAGTGATAATCACCAAGAGTTTGTTTCATCGATAATACTTGTGCACAACAACTAGCAACCAATATATTCGGCTTCGATGATAGACAATGCAACAAAATTTTGGTTCTTGCTAAACTATGATACAATGTAAAGCTTAGAAAATGACACGTTTTGCCTAGCTTTTACGATCAATGGTGCGACCGACCTAATCAGCATCTGAATAGCTAAGTAGATCAATGTGAGTGCCCTTTGGGTATCAAAAGCCCTAAAGTTCTAGTGCCACTAAGATGTCTATAGATTCTTTTTTACGGCCTTAAGATGTGATTCTTTAAGACTCGATTGAAATCTAGCACATAGACAAACACTATGCATAATATCAGGTCTATTTACGGTTAAATAAAGAAGAGATCCAATCATACCTTGATATTTTGTTATAACAATGGAAGTACCTTGGTCATCCTTGTCCAATTTTATGGATTTTCCAATTGAAAAACCATTTGAAATTAAAAATTTGCTTAATCATTTTTACAAAGAGCCCTATGATCTTGTTTTAGACCATAAAGAACTTTTCAAAATTTGAAAACATAATCTAGATGTTTGTGATCTTTAAAACGTGGTGGTTGTTCAACAAACATTTTGTAATGCCCAGAGTTTCGTGAACCCGAAGTGCCACGTCATCCTCATTTGTCTTGAATTTAATAAAAGAATTTACAGAAATAACTAAATTTTAAAGATCACATTTATAGTTGTGAACCTCATCAGTAATAAAAACTCATTTGATTTACTTAGGATAATTGATTAAACTTTAAATCTTAAGTTTGAAATAACTGAAATGACAGTAAGTTACTAATATTCATAATGAGTACATTTCAAAAGTAAATAACTTCATCTATTGAATCATGCCACCACTACCCATCAAATTCGACCGTCTCCGAAATATGCAAATGTTATTAAAATAATGGAATGAGTATTTTGAAGAAATGCTCAGTAGACTCATTGCCAATAATTAATTTACAGAATAATTGAATACATAAATTACGCAATTTATATAGTAACATCATCATCATCATCATCATCATTATAGACTCATTTTCTTTAAAAATCATAGGCTCTTTTAAAATCATAAGGTGTGGGTAGTTTCGTTTCATGCATTTAAGCACATAAGTTATGCATAACAACATCATCTTATCTCATGAGAGATAGTCTCGTCTCTTCTCATGCATTAAAGCATATAAGTTATGACAAACATAACCACATTATTTATAATTGAAACTTTGGGACCGAAATAAATAACTTTTAAAAACTTGGGGCTTAAGGGATAATTTCCAAAAATCAAAATATATACAAATATCTCTCTTTCTCTCTAATTTTGCTACAGATAGGAGGGGAGCAGTAACGGGAAGGGGCTTTATCCCTTCCTCTAATTCAACCACCGGCCAGACGGTCGATGTCAGTGCCATCGTCGCGTGGTGGCGCCGGTGCGTGTTTGTAGGCGACTAGGAGATTTTGGTGCACGGATCGAAAGCTAACCGAGACTTGAAGGGCTCAGATTTTTGGGTTTTCCGGTGGTAATTAGGCTAGAAATGGGTTGGGGAATTAGGTAAGCTTATGGGTCAGGTTATTTCTTGGTTTTGTGGATGATTGGTGTTGATTTTTGGGGTGAAGTGGTGGTGTGTGGCCGTTCGTGTAGGGTTTACAGACGGCGGCTGGTGGTGGTGCTTTGAGATGGTGGAGTTGGAGTGGTGACTCGTTTGGCTGGACTGTGGGATAGATTGTAGCTTGTGTGTGTGTGTGTGTGTGTGCAATTTGGTGATGGTGGTTCGAAGTTGGGTTTCGGTTGGGATGTTGTTGGTGCTAGATATTGAGGTTCTAGCATCAACGTGAGTTCTCAAATTTGATGGAATGTTGTTGGTGCTAGAAATTGATGTTCTAGCATCAACGCGAGTTTCCAAGTTTGAGGGAATGTTGTTGGTGCTAGAAATTGATGTTCTAGCATCAATGTGAGTTTTCAAATTTGAGGGAGATGAAGATTCCTTACCCAGAATGGCTGCTTGGAGGCGTGAAATTGCGAGGAGGGGAGGAATGAGAGTTATATGAACAGTAAATTTTAGGGTACAAAATCTTAGGAGTTAAATGGGCCTAGAATTTAGGCTACAAGAATTTTCCTAATTGGGTTTAAGTGAATTGGATTAAAATAATCAAAATTTGGACTAACAAACTTTTGGACTCTAAATAATAAAATATTGTACTTAAAATTATTAAAATTTGGATTTAAAATGATGAGGAATTTTGATACTTTAAAATATTCGAGATTAGACTCGATTTGAATAGATTTAAATTTGTTTTACAACGGCTAAACGAACACCCTTTCATTTTAAAATTTGGGGTTAAAATTTAGCGACACGTTTTTTCAAGAAAAATAATTTTATATCATTTAAAATTCTCGGCCGCTACACATTTTTTCTTAAATAAAACCATTAAGAAAAACACTTTTGATATTCATTTGATAAAGAGTGAATCTTTTATAACAAGCAAATGGATTCTAATATAGCCACCGGATTGCAAATATTTCTTCAAAATCGATGCCTTCCTTCTTGATTGTAAACTTGTGCCACTAATCTAGCCTAACAATGCACAATTATTCTGTTGTCATCATGTTTATTTCTAAAGATTCATTTAGTGTCGATGACGATTTGATCATTTGGTCTAGCGACTAAATCCCAAACATGGTTTCGTTCAAATTAATTTATTTCTTCTTGTATAGTTAGAATCCAAAATTTATCAAACTAGGCCTCTTTGAAGTTTTTCAATTTAATTTGTGAAATAAAAGCACAACTACTTAAATTATTGTAGTAGAAGATCTAGTAGTAACACCTTTGGAAGGATCACCGATGATTAGTTATTTAGAATGGGAATGAACGAACATCCATTATTTTGGTAGAGATGAATCATTTTGGACTTTCGGTTGGCTCTTGTTCACTTTGTTGAACATTTTCTCCCTCTTTACGTTCATCTCGTGGATTTTCCTTATTTTGATCTTTAATAGTCATTTGTTTGAATGGAGTTTCCAACCCTACATCATTGTCAAGCATCAAAACATAGCCCAAGCCTTGCTTAGAGGTGTCACTATAAATTACAAACCTATCAAAACCTTTAGGTACAATCAATATGGAAGCCGATACTAATCTAAGTTCCTGAAAACATTCTTCACACTTTTCCATCCACTGAAATTTTACATAATTTCTAGTCAACTGAGTCATCGACCCAGCTAATTTCGAGAAACCCTCAATAAATCTTCTACAATAGCTGGCCAACCCCAATAAACTGCAAACTTTACCTATACCAGTCGGTCTATGCCAATTTATTTATACCACTTTAATAATCTGGTCTATCTCAATACCCCGGGTAGTTCTTTCAGTGCCATCTTGTATGGAGCCTTGGATACTAGTGTCACTCCAAGGACTATGTCAATCGTAAATTCCACTTGTCTATCTGGTGGGATGCCAGATAGGTGTTCTTGGAATACATCCATAAAGTCTCGCACAACATTTATATCATTATCAGTTGATTATGTATGTGGAAACCAATAATATTAACTACAAATTTGTGACATGACTCTTTTCTTAGCATCTTCTCCGATTGTAAGGTCGATACAAGACGAGGTAGAGATTTGAACTTTGCCCCCCCAAAAATGAGACTTCTTCTCTCCTGGCATATGGAATAAAACTTATTTCTCATAACATCAGATGGTCGCATGATTGCATTACAACTGGTCCATGCCTAATATAATGTTAAAATCTTTCATATCTAAAAGGTACATGTCAGCATCTAATACATTTCCTTCAATCTCTAACTTAATAGCCTTATTGATTTGATTTTTACAAAGAGTTTTTCTTGAACGGATGCAAACTTCTAATGCATTATTTTTTTTCACATACAGTGTCTTGCCATGCCGCCACCATCTATTCCAACCAAAATTGCCACTTTTCCATCCCTTAAACCAGCGAAAATCAATCCCCATGTCGACGCCAACACAACCTCCATCCATCCCTCTGAAATAATTGGCTAAACAAACAACCAACATAGAAGATCAAAATCATTACCGAAATTATCGGCTCCAACATGGTTCAACCCTATTTTTTTGTGACTCCTTTGACATCAACGATATCAGTCACGCAACCCACCTCTCCTTACCTAAGCTTTGATTTCCACGGACCAATATCATATAAATAGGCCAATAATTCATTGTTTCATTGGACCAGTCGCACGCGCACTTGGAGGGAAACAATGGTCCTAACGTGTTTCAATTGGGAAATTCTACTATCGAATCATCAATTCAGGGGCAAACAACAATGGATATACAAACAATTGAATAATTTAGTGCAATTTGCTCACTTGCATGAAAATCTTGGTTCAGATTCCACAATTCGAGATCTGAAATTCAATCAAATCTAATTTGAATTTGGCTATGGAACCCACCCCATTCATCATAGAGCATGTCAAAACCCCCATGGCTCCACTCCGATTAATTTGGACAGAAAATGACTTTGGGTATTGTGTAACAAGGCACGAAATTGAGGCACTAGTTTCAATAATTTCTAGGCAGAATCATATAAAGGGGACCCCTCCATTGAATTTAGAGCATCCTCAAACACCAAAGGTGATTCCAATTTCGGTTAATACATCCGACAACACTACATTGGGAATCATACAAAAAGGTACACTTTGAGGATATTAATTCGACTGTTTTTATAAGTTTTAGACGACGAGCATAGTACCATTAAGTTGAGAACATGGTAAAACCTAAGATGTAATAAAATTGGCTCCCAATTTGGTTGGTTGTGATGCATTAGAAACGTGTCATTACACGAAAATCAAGAAATTGAATATGCTATTGGTTTTTTGTCAATCAGAACACTCTTTGGATTCTACCTCCTACCCAACAAAAGCATCATCATCCCACACGTGGGAATTATGCAACACTCGTCCTAAGATGGTTTCCGACATGCGGAGAGCACGCGCCATGTCATGCTATACCACGTGGTCATCCAACTACTACGGTACCACCTACACGATCTACTTTACCTCTAGATGCTCATCCCATACAGGTTCAGGGTAAGAAATCATATGTTGTTTCCCTTTCTGGTAAACCTATTATCTATCAAGACTAGCGGATCCAGAGAAAGCCTTTTGCACCTCAGAACTCTACTAAGCATAGGTTCATCTCTAAAGAACCTTTCATGCTATATTATTGTTGAGGGAGAGGAGATTCTTTCAGTGTCATACAAGTTTACACTTATGGGTAAATTTTCTCATCGCAAACCTTCCATGATTAAAGTAAGCGATCGTTTGCAGAAATTTGGTTTTCATGGTGATAATATAATTGGTCTTATTGATGCAAGCCATATTCTGATACACTTAGCATATAAGGATGACTAATGGTTGTTCCTCAAACCCACTTGTACATTGATGGGTGCCCCATGAGTTTTCAAATGGACACTTGTTTCAGACCACACCATGAGACCTATATTGCCCAGTTTGGGTTTCACTTTCGAGTCTAGAGCAGCTTATTTGCCTTAGCCAAGGCAATTAGAGTGCCAGTAGATATTGATTGATAAGGTGACATCTGATCTAAGAGGCCTAGTGAAGGGTTGTGTATGATAAGAACCCGGACTACAATTTTAGGTATAGACATTTTGGGCATACTAAAGAGCATTGTTCATTTGGATCAAGTCATGTACTGTTGTTCTAGCTGTTGACCTTATTCTTAGGCCAACTACAGATCTAGCCAAAGACAAGGGTAAGGGGAAGGAGGTAGTTGTTGAGCCTCCTAAGAGATGGGTTCCAATTCGTAGACTAGAGGAAACAGGGCTGCTAGCACTTTTGGAGTTCAAATTTAGTCTTCTGTGTCCACGGTAGCTACTTCAGCTTCATTCAATGATCCCACTATTGCTAGTACACACTCTCATGCTCAGTCAATTGTTCCATCTGTGGCTCCTCAGATTACTTCAGTACTATCTCATGCTTATACTTCAACTTCTGCTACTTGGCTCTACCTTAGGCTGCCCTGATTATTTAGAGGACACGGTACCAGGGTTGCTCACATTCAAGGCCTAACTCCATCAGGATCCAAACACTTATTTTTACTATTCCTCCCATTTATCAGTAGAATGTGGAGGCATCTATTCCTTCTTTGCATTGTGTGCAGACAGATACATAACTCACCATAGATTATTAAGGTTTACCAGCAGAGACCCTTTCGTAAATCTTCTTCGGATGACTTGGTTGGTATAGATAAGATGATGGATGATGACTGTTTCTTCCCTTTACATGAAAGAAGCACCCCACGAGCTGACGTACCCTTCCCGAGTAGGATAGTCACTAGGAGTCAGTCACAAAGTACCTCCTCACATTCATCGTCCCTATGAATGCCATCATGTAGAATGTGAGGAGTGTAGCTAAAATAGTTATTCACGGACACTTGAAGAAACTTATTCAACTTCACCATATTTATCTTTTGGTCATTCCGAAGCCCTTTGTTCTTCAACGTAAGTTTGCATTTATTTGATGTTACATGCGCTTCGACATGGGACTCTAGAATGAGTCGAATAAGATTTGGCTTTTCTGGAATGTGGGAACTATTGTTACTGTTATTGATGATCATCCCAATTCCTTCATGTTAGAGTTAAGTATCCCAGACTAGCAAGCCCCTTTTATATGGCTCTTATCTATACATCAAGTGATGTTGCTTTTAGTAAGGACTTATGGACAGGTCTTCACCACATCTTCCTCGATATGGATGATCCCTGGCTAGTTGGGGAGACTTTAACGTTATTGTACATGATGGTGAGCGCACTGGTCACAATACTCGTGATCCCTTACTGTTGCCTTCTCTAATATGCTGTTATATTATGGTTTGGAGGACGTCAATTTTCTTGGGAACCGATATACTTCAAACTAATGGTTGGGTCGGGAAGAGATTGGACATGGTACTCATTAATTCCACTGCTACAGCATTCTGTTAACTGCTTACAGGGAGGCACTTGAAATGGACTTTATCTGATCACTCACCCTTGTTACTTCAGTGGGCTTCTGATGATGAACTAGGGCCTAGGCCTTTTCAATTCCTCAACGTATGGACAAACATCATGACTTCTTAGCCTTTTTCTTTCAAAAGTGGTTAGTCCCTACTCATCTTATAGGGATGGCTACTACTACTCTTTGAGAGAAGTTCTTTAGATTGAAACAGGGACCACACCGCATCGGTAGAATTAACATATATTTGGTGATATTGTTTAGTGGGTGAGGGACGTTGAGGATATGGTTGATAAGGATGAGATAGAGTATGACGAAGACCTTACACTAGAGCATCGCGACTTATTGCATCATGCCCAAGCAGCTTTGAACCGGGACCTTATGGGGGAGGAATTTTGGAAGCAGAATACTAGCTCATGTTGGGTGTGTGAGGGAGACCGCAACGCTCGATACTGTCACACAATGATTCAGGGGTGCCTATTAGGTCATGAATTAAGTCCATCAGGACTCAGGCATGGAAAGTTCTAGATACTCTTGCTAACATTCAGACCTTAATTATTTCATTCTATCGGGATCTCTTACATGCTCTTCCACACCCTTTGGATCCCATCCATCTAGACATCATTCCTAGGTTAGTGATAGAGGTAAATAATATGGCACTTAGCTACCTCCTTTGATTCATGAGGTATATGAGGTAGTTTTTAGTATAGATATTGATAGTGTTGTAGGCCTAGATGGTTTCTCATCCTCGTTCTTGCAACGTCGTTGGGGTATCATTAGGGACAATGTGTACAAAGGAGTCTTGGATTTCTTTGATGGTGGCTATCTATCCCTTGGATTTGCTGCTACCTCTATTGTTTCGCTCTTAAAGAGGGAGGGTGCAAGCGGTGGACCGATTTCAGACCTATCAATTTATGTACGATGTTCAATAAGCTCATCACTAAAATGTTGAATGCTATATTGAGTTTACCGCGCATTATTTCTCCTCTACATAGTGGTTTCATCCCTAGGTGCCTAATTGGGGATAATGTCTTATTGGCTCGAGGGCTTTTCTATAGTTTGGACAAAAAAGTAAGAGGTGATAACACTATTCTGAAACTAGACATGACTAAAGCATGTGATCGCATGGACTGTGGTTTCAATTACTCCATACTGGAGGCATTTGGTTTTGATCAAATTTAGATTGATAGGATCAGACAGTGTATCTCGAAATGTCGCTTCTCAGTACTCCTAAATGGTCGCCTTTGTGGTTTCTTCCCATCCTCACGAGGACTATGACAGGGTGATCCCATTTCTCTATCCTTATTCATCATAGCTACAAACTATTTATCATGCCTGCTCACTCAGCATTTTTAGGCTTAACCCAGAATCAATATATCATGAGGCTCCTCAAATTTTGGTACATTACGAGGGAGTTTTTGGTGAATAGGGACAAAAGCGGACTTATACTACCCAAATGGGCATCCACTGGTGAGATCAAACGACTTGAGATTTTAACTAGATTTAGATATTAGCAGCCTTTCATCTACTTGGGGGTCCCCTCATTTAAAGGGACAAAGAGGTGTTTCATTGACGATGACCTTATAGAGAAGGTCAGGGACAAGATCTTAGGCTGGGCTTCAAGGTTATTATCACTTGGTGGTCGTATTAGTTTGCTGAGATCAGTACTTTCTTCTATACCACTATACCTTCTTCAGATTATGCAGCCTCCAAGGCTGTACTGAAAAAATTGGAGAACATATTTGCGCATTTCCTATCGGACTCTAAGGATCAGGCACGCCACTTACACTGGAGGAGATGGAAGAAGATTTGCCTTCCTACTGATGAAATATGGTGGACACCTTTTCCATAAAGCTCTGGTGGTTATTCCGATCACAAAGATTGCTTTCAGCTCAGAGCTTTTACTTGGCAAATAGTATATGGGGACACATCCTTTGTTCGCAGCGGTTCTTTGTCCAGCCTTCCCCATTTGGAAGAGGTTCATTAGGCTATAGATTGGGCCACACATTGCGTAGCACCTTGGTTTCGACCAGATATTCTTCTGGTATGATTATTGGATGAGTGACAATACCTTCGAGTCCTTATCCCCAAACATGTAGCATACATCTGAGAGGGTGTATGATTTCTTTAACAATACTAGTGGGACATTAATGGCAAGCTTTTTTACCACTCAGGTGAAGTATAGGGGCTATTCCCACATGTATAAATCCCCAGCACATATTGTCTGGAGAGACACATCTGATGATAGCTTTGCAACTAAGTCGGCATGGCAGTTAGTCTGTTCAGGTCGGTAGTCTCAAGACTCATATCACTAACAATCATTCAACCTACTACTATCTCTTTTTTTCTGTTGGAGACTAACAGAATCCAATTCTAGTGGACGTTATCATACAAAAGAAGATTGGCTTTCCACTATCAGTGTTGTTAAGAGATCGAGACCATCAGTACAATTTTCATAGGTAGTACCATTTCTGACTAGGAATGGCAGCATCTCAGTGATATCTTTCAGGTACTTATGAGGTCTGGTGAGGGAGTTAGACAGAGGTTCTAGAGATGGCGTTATTCGAGACAATACGTTCGTTGTGGACACATTTGCACTGTGGAACCAATAAGAAGTCAAAGGATTGAAAAATAGAAACTTAATCAATTTTCAATCGTACAAGTTATGCTTCGAATTTTCAGCCTCAGAATGATACTTATTTTTCACATAGTAAATACTCGAATTAAAAAAATTGATAATTCTACAAGAATTGTAGCCCTTTGTGTTATATTTCCAATGCAATTTGAATTGCCTCAATCATCGAAAAGAAAGTTATGATAAAAAATACTGATAACTGTTCGGTCCTCGAAATGTCATTCATGTCTTCAATTGCACATGAACGTCATGAACCGGTGCGTGTGCACTACAAAAATTTTGACTTGAATGCGGTTGATTCTTGTTTTTATACAAACTCCTTTCGGGACTAAACTCTAACCTTCAGGTTGTGAGGGAAAAAAATACACCATATTATATCACAAAGAAGAGGTCTAGCACATGAATCAAGAGCAATTAATGCAAGAAGTTGAAGAACCAAATCTCGGTCTGAAGATTCAAGAAGAAAAAAATTACTTTCTTTCATTGTTTTTTTTATTCCACTTGATGTTTTTCTAATATTGTTTGTGTGTTTTATATATTAATATAAAACACGTTGAAGAACCAAATCTCAGCTTGAAGATTCAAGAAGAAGAAATTACTTTCTTTCATTGCTTTTTTTTTATTTTTTATTTTGGGTGATGTTTTTCTAATATTATTTGTGTTTTATATATTAATTTGTTAGGCTAATTCCTCTTATGTACTGGATGAGATGAACCCTTTATTTATTTTGCTTCAAAAATAGTAGTTTCGTTAATTGTTGCATTTCTCGATTAATTTTGTATTCCCATTAGGTTATTTAATTGCGTAGCTAACAATTAGATAATTACTTGCTTGTGTAGTGTTGGAAAACTCACAATATGTTTTAGATCACGACAATATGTTAACACATGCAATAGATGTTAGGAATAATAATATATATATAACCAGCCTTCTTTATATCGTTTGCTCTCATCATGTTCTTTTAATCAATAAACCATTTACTTTGCCTTTCTTTCTTTACTTTAAGTAACTCTATAGCTTTGCAAAGTAAATGGTTTATTGATTAAAAGAACATGATGAGAGCAAACGATATAACGAAGGCTGGTTATAGAGGAATTTCAACAAAAATAATGCATTGGGGGGGGGGGGGGGGTGTTAAAGTGGATTCTCAAGTACTTGAAAGGTATCGCAAATTCAATCCTATGTTTTAGAACTTCAGGCTTGGGGTTACATGGGCTATGTAGATGCTGTTATCTATAGGATAAGTATATACTTTTGGTGGTACAATAGTTAGTTGAGAGCTTAAGCTGTAGAAAAAAGTTGCTCGTTCTACTACTGAGGCAAAGTATGTTGTTACTAAGCTAGCAAAGAGATGATATGGTTGCAGTCTTTCATGGATGAATTGGGTTACAAGTATGGGAGTGTATTGCATTGTCAAAGTCAAAAGTGCTATTCACTTAGAAAATAATCATATTTATCATGTTGGGTTAAAACATATACCAGTTCGTTATTACTCGATCGATTTTCAAGGATAAAATCTTTATACTTGAAAAGATTCAAGGGAGTTAGAATCCGACTGACATGTTAACAAAGTCTGTTTCAATCGATAAACTAAAGTTGTGTAACTTTAGTTGGACTTCTCTTTCGAGGATTGACGAGTTGTTGCCATTACAGAGGAACCATTAATGGTTAATTAGCTCCAAGTGTGAGATTATTAAGTTATGTACCCTAATTATTACCACCGTGTGGAGCAAGTAAAAGGAGAGATTGAACTTTTTCTCATCATAGTGGATAACTAGAGTGGTGGAAGAGGACGTAAACCATTTTTTTTTGCCAGTTGTAGCTTTCGTTGAAATAGACTTAGAATTTCTAATTCTCAACAACTTTAGGCTGGAATCAATATTAGTGCATAGCATGAATTACACGTGATGGAGATCGAGGTGGTCAAGATCACCAAGTTGATGCTCCCAAATATTCTCAAGATCCTTTGAAAGGAATTGGCGGTCCAATGACCAGGGCAAAGACAAAGAGGATGAAAGAGGTTTTGTAAGGTTTGATCATGGATACAAAGAGGTCGTGCTAGAAGATTCTAGAACTAAATTCGAAGATTCCATAGCTTCACCAAGGATAGTCACTTATCTTTTGTGCAAAGGATAGTTATGAAAGGACAAGAAGAGTACAAGGGTTATTTTGGAATTTAATTTTTTTTTTTTTTTTGTCTTTAATTAAGCTCTTTTTTGTTTTGATCAATTAGGCCCAATCCACATCTTTTAGGCCCATTTTGTTTTCTTTCTTCATTTAGCTAGGTTTTATTGTTTAAAAGGGGCAGCCATGATATTTTGTAAAAGGAAGGAACGTTTTTAAAGCTTATGGAGAAAAGCTCTTGCTTTGCTTTCTTGTGTTCTTGATGGAATGCTAGAAATTTCACTTATCAAAGGAGTGATCAACCTTTGTGGCGTCTCAAGGTTGGGGTTTTTAGGCATTTGTTTCCTTAGGGTTCTAATCTGATTTTCTACCTCATGTTCATAGCAAAAACCAGATTTTGTTTGTTCCATTTTCATTGAATTTGTGGGTTTTCAAAAGGGGGTATCTATCAACACGTGTACAAGAAGAATACACATAGCTCGATGCAAGACTCATAACAACAGCTTGCTCCTAGTTATTTATAGTATATTGAGAAAATTGCGTGCAAATTTATTAGTATCAGAAGAAATAAAGTTTTAAGTTTTGAAATTGCATGAATTACATGTATTTGATTAAGTGGTCAAATTATTAGTGATGATAATGATATGCGAAATTGAGTCGATATCTGTTGTGCAAGAAGAATAATAAAAATTGCTATCCATGTGTACTATGTCTCAAGTCTGTGCAATGGTAGTTTATAAAACAATGCCATGTGAATTAAATGTTGGGGGACTTGTAATCTACTTATCATGATCTACATAAGTTAAATGCCATTTTATTAAATAGTGTAGACCACGAAATCCTATTTGATTAATTAATCGTGATTATAAATTGTATAAAATGTAGAAACACATTAAGTATGAGAATATATTGTTATCAATTAACGATTTAATTAGAGATATCTTTTCTGATTTAATGCTAATTTTATAGATTGTGTGTGTGTGTGTGTGCGCGCATTTTTTTTTCTTCTCAGAAGTGTATGATATAGCACAAGTAGTAAATCTTTCCCACATAAACTATTATTCAATTCTTAATTTTCTTGGTTCTAACTTCTAATCGACAAAAACAAAATGTATTTGGTGATTGATTATTCTAATTAAATAAATGTTAACTAAATCTACATAATATTTGAATTAGGGTTTTAAGTATGAATGAGATATACTGCATACAATTTCATTTATTGATTACATTTAATACTCTAATCAAGGTTATTTTACTTAATAATGTTATGTCGAATAGTTTTAACATATTCAATTTACTACTCTCGAGTTCAAATTGATTCTATATAACTAAGTCAATTCACCATCTCCCTAAGTGAATCCAAATAAGATTTAAATAAATACCTTAAATATCTTTGAATTCATGTAACAATCGCACTATCCATAAAAGGTATGTCTAATCTTTTATTCAAAATACCAGATTTTATTATGTGGTCTAAATCTTCAATTTTCATCTCAATTCATTTCATATTCATATATCATCGAATTATTGGCCAAGTAATTCAAAGCATTAAATACCATAAGTTAAATCAACACATAAATTTGAGAACTAGAATTTTGTAAATTAAATTAGCCCCTATTTGTGCCCCATTTTTGTAAGAAAATATATTTTGAAATAGTAATATTTTTTTTTTGGTGAAAATGTGGTTAAAAATAAAGCAAATTTTTTTATTTACATGTAAAATTATTTTATGGACGAATGTGTGGTTGAAAATGAGTTTTTGAAAGAATTAGAAAATTAAAAGTGATCGATAAATGAAATGTTTGCCCTGAATTTTTAGTGGCCGTGGGTCTATAATTGTGATCCACATGTAGCCCATTTATCTTTTAATGCAATTTGGTCCCCTAACTTTTCAAAGCTTCCATTTTGGTCCCCAAACTTTCCACTTGTTAATTTTCCATCCTTAATCTTATAAATTCAACCAATTTTATCCCACACTTCTTCCAATTGATTAACAGCAACCCCGGATGAACTTCAAATGCTCCAATTCATCTCCAATTATGATGTTTTAACCACAGAGGATTGAATCACAATCCAAGAAAGCTAAAATCTCAATTTCAAACTCGACTCAATAATTTATTGAATCAAGGAACCAAATCATGGAAGAACTTGATTCCTTAATTACCTAAACTATGAATCTTGTCGAGCGCCACAAAAATGACATATTTGATAAGTTCAAAATTAAGTTCAATGAAGAATGAGAAGAAATCAAATCTCGATTTATTAATTCTGTCAAGAATGTGTTGTTTTTACAATGAAAAGAGTGAATCATATTTGTAGGGAACCCATAAAAACCTAATTAAAATGAAATTATACTAAAAAGATATAAAAAAAATATATACCATAAGAAGAGTTCTACCAAAAATAGACTTCTAGAAAAAAATCTGAAAAAAAGGCATTCCGAAAATGAACTATGCTATCGCATAGTTATAATTTCCACGACAGCTTAGAACAACCAAAATTATACTTCTTTATTTCAGGAATAGTAAATTCTATAGCATCCTGTTTTATGCTATGCGACAACATAGTTATCCAACCGGTCTTCGTTTTTATTTGCTTGAATCAAGTTCAACAATTGAGGTTCCATGTTTGTACAAAACCCGCAAGCGTACGTGATCGTTGTAACTTAATAAGATATGTGAGTAAGAGTGTCGTTCCCACGAGGAATAAGATCTAACTTGTAGTTTAATAGTTACTATTAAATTCGAAGTGTAATGAAATAAAAAAGATGGTTTGTATATTTTTTATACTAATCCTAAACTAATGATGCAAATAAAGTGTTTATCTAATATGTGAATGTTTGTATTGGAATCGTGAATCCCCCTACTACTATTTAGTTCAATTCTTAATTCTTAATCTAGTAAATTCATATATTCAAGACAATCGAGAATTCACTGTTATTCAATATTTTTTTCCAAGATATATTAAACCTATGTTTAACACGACCCGATCCTATTTCTAGTCCGGATTCATATGAAAAACATGCATTGAATCACATGATTTATCGCACATGATTGCACATGTCATAGATATTATTCCTAATACCTATTGTTCATATGTTGATTTGCCGCATTCTAGACTTATTGTTAGTATTCTACACTACAACAAACAACTTACTATCTAATTGGTGATCAAGCTATCAAATAGTTCAATGAGAATGCAAAACCAATCAAGAAAAATCAAAAAGTACTAAATCAATTGTCTCGAATTAAAATAAATAAGCAATATGGAAAAACATTCATCCAATACAATGAAAAACTAGCCTAACGTTCTTATAATTAAATTACACAATAATAATTGGAAAAAATCACCCGGAAATAAGAAAGATGGAATAAGTAGGAAAAATTCACGTTCTTGACTCAAATCTTTAAATTAGGCTATGAATCTTCAAAATCCTTGTATGATTCGTCTTGAATTGATGTGCTAGAATCTTTCCTGTGGTGAAAATCTGGATTTGATATGCTCTAAGTTGTTCACGCCGTTCACCCCCTTAGAAAGTATATTAAATTTGGTTTTTATAGGAATTTTGGATAAAACCAGAAAATTGGGCCGTTCAAGTCCATAATTGGCTTGTACGCGCGCCGTATATTTCTTTGCCCGCGCACGGTTCAAGTACTTTGCTCCCGATAAATAAAAACTAAGCTCGTACGCGCGCGAGAGATTTTGCCTGTGCGCGCGGGGGTAGGCATAAAATCTCCCAATTATTACACTTTGGTTCCCGAATTTCATTCTTTATTTATTTTAGTTCTTTCTTTGTATTTTCTTGACCCTCCATCTTCCAACTTCATTTAATTGACCCCAACATCTCTCCAATCATCGATACTAGGTCTGAATCATCTATAAGCATTTTGTGATTTAGTCCCCAAACTTTGGATTATGTCCACTTTAGCTAATTTTCAGCCCCTTTTCTTCAATTCCATGGTTTTCATCGAGATGCACCTAGCAAACAAAATATATACAAAACTAAGCCTCAAGTCATTTAAAGTAACAATAATTGCTTTAGTTTAGTGGCACAAATAAGTGTATAAAATACACTTATCATTCCACTTCCATGCCCAACATGAAATTTGATGTTTTGCTAGTTGCAACTAAAGTCTCGGCCCATGTAACTTGAACTTACGCCCATGGCTCCTTTGAACTTCTTTGCTTGTGATCTCGTCATTGGTCCTTCCACAATCACCGGATCCTCACTAGTTCTCATCAAATTAAGATCAAAATAACAACTTTTTACATCTACTAAAGCATAAATAAGCATGTAAAACACACACATAAACAACCACTTATCAAATACTCTCAAGCTTAAACTCTTGATCGTTCTAGCAAGATTATCAATACAACACACATGCAAACAATAACTAACAAGTTAAATAGCCTTCCATATTTGGCTCAGAATTTGAAACAACTCAAGTAATTCACAAAAAAGGTTTTAAGGTTTGCTACTGAAACGTAGTCTAACTTGTCCAATGCTCAGCCAATGTGTGTATGTGTGTTCGTAATCAATTGAATCACGTACTTTTTTAAGTTGGACTCATCCCAACCCTCAATGATCAATTATTTTACCATTTCTTCTCTCATGAAATACACACCCCAAAACTTATTCTTTGAACTCTTTCTAATTTGGTTATATTTCACTAATTGTTTATATTTCACTAATTGTAGCCAATACTGAAATAAATAAGGATTTCCTATATTTTTATTGCTTCAATCGCTAAAACGTAACTAGGATAATAATCTCTTATTGAAAGTCTAATTTTCTCAAATAAGTGTTTGGGGAATAATCAAGGCATGTATGTCTTTCTATTTCATTCACCTGCTTTTCAAGTTTGTTGTACATGAGGAAACGACTAACCAATGGGATACAAATCCTATTCAAGTTCCAATTGGCCAGGTTAAAAGAGCTCAAGCTAAAAGGTTCATGGAAACTCTCAATGGGCTGATTCAAAACATTTGGACTAAGGTGAATTCTTGGAGGCCCAAGGAAGATGCTCCAAGTGACAAGGATGGATTTCCATGATTCAAGCTTTGGAATAATCAGGCAATAAAGTGTCTCATGGAGAACAACTCAAGATTGTGTGAATTAAGGTTTAGTTTCGTAAATTTGGTGACTTACACGATTTTGGTAGGCTACCATGTTAAAACAAAAAAAAAATCTTCTTTATATAGCTAAATTATCTTTCTTATTTACTATTGATTATTTTTGCTGGGTTGTAAGGCTTGCATGCCAATTTAGATACTTTCGTTATTTGATGGTGGAATAGGCGTGATTTAAGGAGGTCCATTGGGAATCAATTTCCAGCATTGATTAGGATAGGTATTTGTGAATTCATGGCAGCATATTTGGGATTTTCTAGTTGTCAAGTTCGTTGACCTCCTTGTATTTAAATAGCTATTAGCTTGTTGAAAAGAAATTCCAGATTTCATTCAAAAATTCGTGAGAGTAAATTCTCTTTAGTTCTTTTAGAACTTTTGAACTTATCGGTGTTTTTCATGGCATTCACCTAACAACTTATCAATCAATCCCCTCCATAATTGATTGTGGCGTTTCCATCATACTAAGGTTCTTGCTTCAATATAAGAAATGGGTCACGGTTTTATCTAAATTTGTTCCTAGAAGATCTTGGCGTGATCATGGCGTGATCATATCAATGCGTTTTTTATTTCGTGCACTAGTTTGATCCCTTTTAGAGTTTTCTTTTTGGGTTTTCATTAAATTTTCCTCATTAAACAATTTTTTTTTAAAAAAAAAAAAGAACCCCAATTTAAGATTTTCACCAAGTATAATTCTTGTTTCAATTTTTTTTCTTTATCGATTCCAAAATTCCGTGTGTCGAATTCTTAAATCCAAAAATCCTTGACGCAACCTTGTTTCCTAACCTTTAAAATCCGATTTCTCTTTGTGAGTTCTTGGCAAATTGTTGTTGGAACCTATTGAGGTGTACTAAAAGTGGGAGAAGGCAAGAGTAGTGAGCACATAAGAGGTTTTTCCAATCCAATTTTGTTTTGTGTGAAAACAAGAGTGAAATTGAGTTAATTATTCTTTGAGTGAAACACATAAGGGAGTGTGTTCTATATATCTAACTTTGTTTTGCAGACAACAAGAACAAAAATACTTCCAGTCCTACAGCAGGATAGGTTGTTCCAAAGTTCCTCATGGAAGCTTTAATGGGTGAGATCAGAGATTGTCGAGAGCAGAGATGAAGCGGGTTCATGAGCACATAGATCAGGTAGAGAGTGCACGTGTTGGGGAGCCACAAAAAGCTCCTAATGTGCATAGGAGAGGGAGAGTTCAACCTAGGGAAGTGAGAGCTAAAGATGACGAGTATTATGGGGACGGTTTTGGTGAAGAAGATGATCAAGATTCAATTGTTAGCAATAGGAGATATGGTAGTTGGGGTAGAGAAGCTAGGAATCGAGAAGATAACTTGGGTAATATTAGGATGAAGATTCCATCGTTTCATGGCAAAAAGGATCCTGAAGCTTACCTTGAGTGGGAGAATAAGATAGAATTAGTATTTGATTGTCATCATTATTCCGAGCTTAAAAATGTTAAACTTGCAACCGTTGAATTTTCTGACTATGCGATTGTTGGGTGGATCAACTAGTGTTAAACATGAGAAGACATAGAGAGCGTCAGTAGAGACTTGGGAGTAGATGAAAGCTGTGATGAGGAGATGATTTGTTCCAAGAAATTAATACTGATAGTTCTACAAAAAATTGCAAAAGTCTTACACAAGGTAACTAGAGCGTGGAGGATTATAATAAGGAAATGGAAATCATTATGATCAGAGTGAATGTAGAGCACCAAGAAGCGACCATGGCTAGGTTCTTGGTTGGTTTGGATGGTGAAATAGCTAATTCGGTGGAACTACAACATTATGTGGAGTTGGAAGATATGGTCAAAATTGAAACCAACTAAAGAGGAGGAGCTATTACACGGCAAAAATCTACCTCGGGTGCATCTTGGAGGCCAAATTTTGTGAAGAAAGAGGGGAAACATGCCACAGTCAAGCCCAAAACTGAGCAAAAGCAAGGAATGTCCAGCCATGGAAATCAAGGTAAAACTGATCCTCCCACCATGTGATATTAAGTGTTTTAAATGCCAAAGCAGGGGTCACATAGCGAGCCAATGTTCGAACAAAAGAGTTATGGTATTGCCAGATAATGGAGAAGTTGAAACCGAGGGCAGAGAAGACACCAAATCTATGCCACCATTAGAGGATGTAGGTGATGAAGAATATGATGCTCAAAGAGAATTGTTGGTTGCAAGGAGAGCTCTAAGTGTACAGGTCAAAGAAGATGATGAATTGCAGTGGGAAAACATCTTTCATACTAGATGCCATGTACAAAACAAGGTATGTAGTGTGATTATAGATGGAGGGAGTTGTACTAATGTTGCTAGCACAACAATGGTTGATAAATTAAGGCTGCCAACAATTAAACATTCCTAGCCTTACAAGTCGCAATTGCTCAATTATAGTGGTGAGGTGATGATGAACAAACAAGTGTTAGTTTCCTTCCGCATTGGAAAATATGAAGACCATAGCACTTGTTACAAGGCCGGCCATGGCAGTTTGATCGGCGGGTTAAGGAAGATGGCTTCACCAACAAATACTTGTTTGTGCTTAATCAAAGGACAATCACTCTAGTTCCTTTGACACCAAAGCAGGTTTATGAAGATCAAGTGAGGTTACAAAAATAGGTTGATCCAAAGAAATAGAGTAAGAAAAAGTAAACAAGTGAAAACCAAAAAAAAAAAAAAAGTTAAGAGAGCAGATTCGGCCATTGAGAGGAAAACAAATTTCTATGCAAAAGCAAGTGAAATAAAAAGAGCGATGTTTTCAAATCAGCCAATGATTGTACTTTTGTACAAAGAGGCGTTAAACACTAACGAGCCTAACGCATCCTTGCCTAGTTCTGTTGTTTCTCTTTTGCAGGAGTTTGATGATGTCTTTCTCGAGGAACTGAACATGAAATTGATTTTGTGCTCGGTGCTTCAATTCCAAACTGACCAGCTTATCGAAGCAATCTCGAAGTGACAAATAAACTACAAAAGCACGTTAGTGAATTGATGGAAAAAGGATATATGAGAGAAAGCATGAGTCCATGTGCCGTTCTAGTGATTTTGGTTCCTAAAAAAGTATAGGATGTAGAGAATGTGTATTGATTGCAGAGCAGTCAACAATATAATGGTAAAGTATTGAAACCCTATTCCTCGTTTAGATGACATGTTAGATGAACTGCATGGTGCTTGTGCACTTTCTAAGATTGATTTAAATAGTGGGTATCACCCTATTCCTAGGAAGATTTGTTGTTTATTTTGATGATATTCTCATATATAGCAAAACTTGGATGATCATGTTGTGCATTTGAAGTCAGTTTTGGATGTACTTAGAAAAGAGAAGTTATTTGCTAACTAGAAGAAGGGCACCTTTTGCACCAATAAGCTTGTGTTTCTTGGTTTTGCTATGAGTACACAAGAAATACAGGTTGATGAAGAGAAGATCCGCGCAATTCAGGAATGGCCGAGTCCCACGAGTGTAAGTCATGTTCGTAGTTTTCATGGACTCGCTACTTTTTACAGAGGTTCGTGAAAGACTTTAGCATCATTACCACACAACTTACAGAAAATGGGGGAGACGAGCAAGAGAAGGCGTTCCAATTAATCAAGGAAAAATTAACTCATGCGCGTTTACTTGTTTTGCCTGATTTTACTAAAAAAATTGAAATTGAATGTGATGCTTCAAGTATAGGTATAGGTGCAGTTCTTATGCAAGGAGGAAGACCAATTGCATATTTTAGTGAGAAATTAAACGTGGCAACCTTGAACTACCCTACTTATGATAAAGCAATTGTATGCGTTGGTTTGAGCATTGGAAACATGGTACCTTTGGCCTAAGGATTCGCGATTCACACCAATCATGAATCCTTGAAACATTTAAAAGGCCAACAAGAGTTGAATAGGAGACATGCACGATGGGTGGATTCATTTGAGACATTTCCATATGTCATCCGATTCAAGCAAGGTAAGGAAATATCGGTACAGATGCACTTTATCAAAAGTACGTATTGATTTCTACTCTTGATGCAAAATTACTTGGTTTTAAGAGCATTAAAGAAACAATTTTTGTGAAGAGTTTCAGACTTGTGAGAAAAATGCAGCAGGTATGTTCTTTAGGCACGAGGGTTTCTTGTTTCGAGAGAACAAGTTGTGTTTACCGAATTGCTCTTTATGAGATTTGTTAGCCAAGGAATCCAATAGTGGATGTTTAATAGGACACTTTGGAGTTGCTAAGACCTTAGCCATTTTGCAACATGAAAAGGGATGTTGAGAGAATTTGTGGTAGTGTCATATGCAGGCAAGTAAAATCTTGAGTGCAGCCATTTCCCATTCCTAATGAGCCTTGGATCGATATTTCAATGGATTTTATGTTAGGTTTACCTAGGTCTAAACGTGGCCAAGATTCAATTTTTCCAAGAGCCATTTTGTTCCATGTCACAAAACCGATTATGCTTTCGTTGCTGATTTGTTCTTTATAGAAATTGTTAGATTACACAGTATGCCTAGAACAATAGTTTTGGATAGAGGTGCTAAGTTCTTGAGTTACTTTTGGAAAACTTTTTGGTGTAAGTTAGGGACTAAGCTATTATTTTTCTATTACTTGTCACCCACAAACTGATGGCTAAACCAAAGCAGTGAATAGGACTTTCTCTACTTTGTTGAGGGGTATTATTAAAAAGAATATCAAAACTTGGAAAGAGTGTTTACCACACGTTGATTTTGCTTATAATCATACCATTCATTCTACTACTAAGTTTTCACCATTTGAGATTGTTTATGGTTTAAATTATTTAACTCCATTAGATTTAATGCAATAAACTTTTGTCCGAACCTGCTAACTTGGATGGAAAGAAAAATGTTGAATTTATTAGGCATCTTACATGAGAAGGCAAGACTCAACGTTGAGAGAAAAATCGAGAAATATGCAAAACAAGCTAACAAAGGGCGCCGAAAGCTGATTTTTGAACCTAGCAATTGGGTTTGGTTGCACGTGACGAAAGAGAGATTTCCAACACAAAGACATTCTAACTTGCTTCTGAGAGGAGATGGACCTTTTCAAGTCCTTGAGCGTATCAATAAGAATGCATACGAGTTGGATTTGCCGGATGAGTACAAATGTTAGTGCCACTTTCAATGTTACCGATTTAAGTCCTTTTGATGTAGGTGATGATTTGAGGACAAATCCTTTATAAGAGTAGGGGAATGATGAGGGCACGACTAACCAATGGAATGCAGATCCTATTCAAGTTCCAATTGGCCCGGTTACAAGAGCTCGAGTTAAAGGGTTCAAGGAAACTCGCAATGGGGTGATTCAAGACATTTGGACTGAGGTGAATTCTTGGAGGCCCAAGGAAGATGCTCCACATGCCCCCACAATGATAGATTTCCATGATTTAAGTTTTGGAATAATCAGGCAATAAAGTTCCTCAAGGAGAACAACTCAAGTTATTTTCATCAAGCATCTCTAAATTATTAATTCGTTCTTTTATTTGTTAAATTATTTGGACATATTTTTACTTAAAACTTCTAGTCTTTCTTTAGTTATTTTCATCTTTTGGATTTATGTTATTAATTCCATCTATAGCTTCTATATCTTTAGATTTTAATTGTCCTAATTGTTGACATAAGAATGCATTAGTCCAATTTGTAGTTATATTTAACCATCCACCTGTATTTCCCCATGAACTTAAGGGTTGGAACAGAGTTGTTTTCCATCCTCTAGTTTGATAACTTCCTATTAGTAGTCTTATATTTTCTATTTCCTATTTGTAGTCTTACTTTTGTTGGTAGACTCATATTAGTTGGTATGTTTAAGGGATTTATTATATTATTTATTATTTGTTCTCCTCTTCTTAATTCTCTCCTAATTTCATTATTTATTAATTCTCTTTTAATTTTATTCCATCTAGAAATTTCTTTATCAATTTCTATAATATTATTCCTAGTTATTTGTTCTTCTAAATTTTTTATTTTATTATCACAAATTTTTTTAGTTAATCCAGGCATAAATTTTATGAAATTTTAATATATTTTGATTTTTGAGTTGTTATTTCTTATAATTCTCTATTCTTTCTTATTTTTAAGAGTATCTTCAAATCTTTTATTCATTATCATCAAAACTAAGATCATAATTATATAATTCAACAATTTTATTATTTCTTTAGGTAATATTTCTTTTAATCTAAGGGATACAATTGTAAGACATTTTTATAATATCTGATATCTCTTTTTATGAAGTTTATTCCTCTAGTATTACTATCATAAGTTTCTAGGATTTTTATTATGTGACTATATTCAATGCTATTAGTATACCTAAAAGGTACAATTCTGCATAAACATTCGTAATTTTCCATTATGAAAAGTTCTCCAGAGTATGCAATCTTCTAAAAATTCTTATGTAATAATTTTCATACAAATCTTTAGATAATAAATAGAATTGTAGCTTAAAATAAGGGTCTTACCACGCTCCGTAAAATAGCAATAATGTTATACGTTTTTGGTCACCTTCGTCAAAGGAGTCGACCAAAGTCCTGATAACATTACATAAAAATGGACAAAAGGGCACTCAAAACTCTCAAACAGACTCACCGTGTAGAACAACACTCAAAACGTAATAAAAGATTTATTTCAAACTCAAAGACCTTACTGATCTGATGTAGCTTGAAGGCTATTATACAAAGATTTTACAAAGATTGAAATTCCGAAGAGTGATTTCTATTCCCTAATGGGAATGATTACAAAGATCAATTTTTAGGATGGTAGTTTTTTGAAGTTTGTAATTCAAGATGCCCCTTTATTCTTGAGAAGAGACTTAATTTATAGAAGGCATTCACTTCATCGAGAAGCTTCCGGTTTAATCAAATTGTTTTACTTTTTTAAAGTGTTCGTACAATAATTCAAAAAGTAGATGAATTATTAAAGTCTCCGTTGACTGCTTTATTCCAGCTTTTGAGCTATCTCTTTTTTTCTTTAAAGCTCACATGGTGTTATTTGTGATGTCGTTTTCTTTATCATCCTTTACTTGTGACGTGTCCCATAAGTCGGCAAGTCTTTTTAATGCATTATTCACTTCCAAGAAATTGGTTGTTGATAATTTTACAAATCTTATCTTCAAAAAATTTTGATTCTTTATCTCTCCTCTGCAAATAAGAATCCAATTATTGCTCATTCCATAAACAATGTATCTTTCTCCATAAAAGAACTGTATTGTTGAGCAGACTGATTTTATTCCTAGAACTCTTCTGTAAATCATCTATTTCTTATTAATAGTGGGTCACTCTTTAAAAATCTGAATCTTCTTGAGTGGATTTCCATTATTCTTTTGAATAGTAATGAGATGATGTTTTCCATACCATTATGGTTCTTTATATTTAGGACTAATTGTGTAAAATCTCAGTTCAACTGGTTGCTTATCATTGAATTTTTTTAACACAATCAATGAATTCTTTATCAAATTGTTCAATTTCTTTAAGATCTACTACTCATGGGAAGAGTTGACCTAAGAATCCAAATGTTGCCAATTTTCGAACAATATTAAGATCTGCACTTTGAACCGCATTTGATCTTTGGATAAATCGTTGTTGGAAGGGCTATCAAGTAAAGAAAACTTCCTTCTCTAAAATTATATACACATTCTGAAAATTCATAATACTCCTTCTCCATATGATGTAGATTAGCTCTGATATGATGAGTAGTAATTATTCCTTTTGGTGATTTAAGGTCACCAATGCTTTTTTATTTTATTGGAATTCACTAATAACAGTAGGCTGTTCTAATGTGTCTTTTGATAAGGATGTTTGAGTATTGGACTCAGTGGCTCCTTTTCTACTTGTAAAATCTTTCCAACAATTTGTCAATACTGACGAGTAATTGTTGTGGACCCCTTTTTTTATGACTTTTCCTCTTGCGAGGTAAGAGAGTCATTTCTCTTAGATTTCAAATCTCCACTTGTGGTGGATGTATTAATTTTCCACTAGCCTTTCGGCTGTATTCACCTTTTTCTAGAGGAGAGTATTCCTGACTGCAAACTGCACAAAATTCTAAGCATTCTGATAATTTACCAACTATTTTTTCTTTATTTACATTTAATTTATCAATCTTTTTTTCACTTTCAACAACTTTGTTTGATAAATCGCACAAAGTTTGTCGAATATCAAAATGATCCTCTTGAACAGCAAGATAATTTGCATTAAATCTGTTAGAAGATCTTGCAATTCCTTTGTAAATGCTACATTCTTTTCCATAATCATGATTCATGTTCAAGAAATCACCAAATAAGTTATCATTTCCTTTAATATATTCAAATTTAAAATTATAAAAATCTATAATAATACTTGCCATCTGTGCAATCTTCTATGTTGGGATGAATTTGGTAATCTATTATTTACTAGTCCATTAAGTTGAGTATTATCAGTTTGAACAAAAATTCATTGGATAACAAGAACATTTTTAATTTATTTATTCCTTTAACAAATGCTAGTAATTCTTTTTCATTGGTTGAATAATTTATTTCAACATTATTAAATGTTCCACTAGTGTATTTACAAATTTCATTTAAATCGGTTTTCAATAAAACACTCCAATACAAAGAGTATGTTCTTCATTCCATCCTAACTTATTTGATTTTCTTAATAGTTTCAGAAGTTTGTTTCTTTTTTCTGCAAGTTTTTCTATAAATCTTTCAGCATAATTAAGACATCCAAAAGTTTTGAATTTCTTGCTTATTTTCAAGTTTATCAGGCAATAAAATTATCTTTTCAGAAATATGAGGTTGCAATTTTATTCATTCACTATTTATGATCATTCCTAAAACTTCAATTTCATTTTTTACTATTTCTGCCTTTTTTCTGACTAAATATTATGCCTTCTTTTGAGCAAAGTGTAGCAAAGATTTTAAGGTGTTTAAGATGATCTTCATATGTTTCTGAATAAACAAGTATATCATCAACATAAACAATAAGAAAATTATAAGTTTTAAAAACTTTATCCATTCTTCTTTGATAAATTTGTGGTGCATTTTTTAATCCAAATGGCATTACTATCAATTCATAATGTCCTTGAGGGGGTACTAATGTTGTTAACGGTATACTATTTTCTTCAAGCTTGATTTTCCAAATTCCAGATTTACAATCAAATTTTAAATAATATTTTTTATTCTTAGCTATATTTATTAAGACTTCTTTATTTGGTAGATAATAGCTATCAAATTTAGTATTTTTATTATGTTCTTTATAGTTTACAACCATCCTAAGTTTTCCTCTTTTTATTTCTACATGATTTCTAACCATGAAGGTTGGGCTACTATGAGGGCTATTATTTTTTCATATAAGTTTATGGCTAAGAAGTTCTTGAATTTATACTTGAGATTCTTCTTTATCTTCTTGATTATAGAGCATGGTTTGACTCTAATAATGATTGTTGGTTCTAATAGTTCCATCTTGGCTGTTGTTTTTTATTTTTCCCATTTTTCAAGTGGGTTATGATTATAATTTTTTGATAAAAAGGTCTCTTATTTGGTCAAGAGTGCAATTGTTTTGATTAAATATTTGAGTAATTTTGGTATAAATTATATCTTTTTACCACGCTGAACTGGCTGAACTCTGAATGGTTTAAATTCTCTAGCTATTTTCAATAAATGTCCACATGGTGTTTTTAATTGAATAATATAAATATTTTGACTATATTGACTAAATTGTTGTAAAAAGTCATTTCCTAGAATAATATCACAATCATTTATATTATATTGGTAAACTTTTCTTATAGTTACTATTTTGGATCCTATGATAAATTCTATATTTTTATTTTTGTATTTTAAGGATTCTCTTGCTCCAGTTATTCCTTGTAGAGTTAATTGTTGTTTATCTTCTTTCCATTTTGATTAGAAGGCTGGACAAAAGTCCCGAACCAAATCGAGCGATTTTTCATAAGTTAAATACCTGAACGAGTACCCGAATTGAGAATCGATGGGTTTGGGTCGGTTCTCGGTTCTAGACCAAGAATCAAAGAACCGAATAAGACCTGAATCTAAATAATTTTTTTATTGAATTAATTAAATTATTTTAACTTTTTAAACAAATTAGCAAATTAATTCAGCCAAATTAATTTTTTGTAACTTTGTTAGCCCAAGGCTTTATTACTTTTAAATTTATTTATATATTATATTTTTTATTAAATCTTATTAGTTGAACAATTTTTAGTTTATTTGTGCTTGTTAATTGTGCTTTTTCAATTATGCTTGTAAATTTTCTTACTATGACAAGTTAAGCAATTGATGATTAAATCAAATAATTGGTAAGTATTACCAATACTTAAAAAATATTTTATTTTGATAACTTTAAATTTATATTTCATTTTCTTTATGCAAGCCGCTTGAAGCAAATGAATTATTGATATGGATCATCGATATTTTAATATTAGTATCTACTTTTTGGTATTTGTGTTAATTGAATTAATCTTATTGGACAACTTGTTATTTATGTGTTTTTAAACAGTGTTACGTTAATTTGTAAAAGTTACGAGTGAAGATGTCATTAGTTGTATTTATGTAGTGTTGTTGTAAATATTAAAAAATTTAATAGTTTGGAACCGAATGAAATCGAACGGAACGGAACGGAACGGAACCCAAACGGTTCCATAATTATATTTGGACCTGACGGTTCCATTTATTAAATACCCGAAAATTTTGGATCGATTCGCTTCTCTTCAGAACCGAACCGAACCGAATCGACCCATGTCCAATCCTAATTTTGACAATAAAAACTCTTTAAAGACAAGTTATTTTAGCTCCTGTGTCGATTAGAGCTCAAGTAGTTATTTTTTAATCGAATATTATTTGTATGTATACACTTATTGAAAATTTTATTTATCTACTCATTTTTCCTTTGGGCAATATGTAGTTATTCCTTTATGTATAATAAGAATTCCTTCATTGTCTATGTTGTAATTATCAAGACTATCAAAGAATGAATTTCCTAATAATATTGGATGTTCATCAAAATTCATGTTATTATCTATATAACATTTTATGTTTTATAAACTTCCAAGTTTGATTTGGGCTTGTCCTATAATGTCAAAAGAGTTTATTTTTCCTTCAAAATCTTTATAATTATAGGATTCAACTTTTTTCTTTTTAATTCCTTTATCAATAAGAGAGCAAATATGATTCTGACTTGCTCCGTCAATAAGTATTTTACTTTCATTCATCCATTTATTTCCATTAAAATGTTTCCTTTGATTCCATAGACACTACTATTCTTATTTTGTTTTAATTTTGAAATATCATATCTTGTTGTACTGCTTCCAATAATTATCTTATTTTTTTTATAAGTTATTTGTTTTTGTATTATAGGTTGATCGATAATTATATCATCATCATGTCCTATTTCAAATTTTTTTATTTCCACTATATTTTGTTTGCTTCTCTTATATCTCTAAATTCTTCTTCAATTTCTATAAAAGGTTTTTCTTTATATATATTTCCGTAATTACTATTTGTATAACAATATAATCCTTGGTATAATATAGTAAAAACTTTTTTCTTTCATCTTTCAGGATTTTATTAGTCATCTTAAAATGTAGACTAATACAATCATCTAAATTTTTATTGCTTATGCATTATGTATCGGATAACAAATAAATTTTAGTTTTCCATATATCATCTTGTAAATTAAGTATAGGGCTATTAATTCCTTATTTAAAACATGATTTTATTATTATTTGTACTCCAACAAGTTAGACATAAGATATTTTACTTCTTTTTTTCTTGTTTTAATTTTCCTAAAAATTCATTAACATTTCTTTTTGTTATTAGATTTAATTTTATTTTTCCTTGTGTATGTTTAGTATCTATGGCTTTTTCTATTTCGTGATAATCATTAATAACTAACTTCTTTCTTTTAAAGGCCGATCCTAAAATATTAAATAATCTATTTTCTCCTGATGGTTTAAGATTTAACTCTGCTTTATTGATTTTTCTAAATTTTTCCCAATCAAATTTTCCTTTTAAAGCATATCCTTCTATTCCTTCATATACTTCGGCTTCTAAATACTCAGTATTTTCAATTTCTATGATCTCTATGACTCTAATACCATTTTAGGGGGGTTTATGCAAAAATATAATTATGAATAAAAATTAATTAAAATCAAATCAAAATTTAAGGACCAAAATGAAATCTGTTTTATATTACAAAGACTTAGTTATAATTTTTATTTTTTGGGGGGTATTTTAGGCAGTTTATAATGTTTAAATGATCAAAGGCTATTTTGGAAAAATTCTTCTTTAATTTAGGCTATTTTCATGTATTTCCCCTTGATTGGGGGTGGTGTGATTCATATTAGTTTACTTTCATATTTTTAGTATTTCCCTTTGTTTTAGAAATTTAGTTTATTTTTTTTGCAAAATTTGAGACTTTATTAAGAATCGTTCATTTTATAATTAATTAAAATACCGAATTATGTTTACTTCTTTTAAATATATTTTATTTAAGGAAAAAATCTATTTTGTTGTATTTATAGATTCATTATAAATATGTTAATACAGTATTAGGTGCATTGAATATCATTGTAGGCTCCGATAGACCTTGTATCGTTTTACCAAATAATACAAAAGTATACATTGACGATGCATTTTATTCAAACAAATCTAGAAAAAATATGTTTGCATAACTTATTTTGTATCGGGCCAAAATCAGAAAAAAGAAAAACTATATGCACTTTCATCTAACAAATATTATACATTTATAAAAATGGTTGAATCAAATATTATCAAAAAGTTTTATATTTTGGCATGATCAGTTAAACTATCGCTGAATTAATGATAACTTCTTATTTGAAGCTTGTTCGCTTTATTGAGTGCATCACTCATCACTAGCTAAAGTTGGGACTAAATCCATATATTTCTTAAAATTAATTATGGTGATATATGAGACCCCGTCACTCTCCACGTTGATCATTTAGATATTATTTGTATGTAATAGATTTGATATATCTACTAAATGACTGCATGGTGATCATAATTCAGAAGTTTTCGATTACTACTCAAAAGTTTAATTACAAGCATAATTTTTCAGATTATACAATTAAAACGGCGTGTCTTCCTAACAAATGATTTAATAATCTCAACATTTTAATAAATATTGGTTGGGATGGTAATAAATGATTTAACCCTATTATTTATTGTTAAGTACATCCAAATTAATTTATAAATCACTACTATTGACAACAAGTACTTCTCAGCTCTATCTAGAGGTTGCTATTAGGATCATGCCAACATTTTAAGTTTTTTCTGTTTTATCCTCGTGGTCATAGTCTAATTTTTCATTAATTATTTTCACAGTATATGTACAATTGATTCATCACAATGCTTGAGATAAAAATGAAAAAAATGTTGGGACTAAATGCGTAGTTTGAACCATTATTCCAAATGAGTGATATTTTATAAATGCAATTTGCTGATTATCAATTTGATTTGACAAATTTTTTCAATATTAGGACGAGAAATTAAGAAGCTGAAAATAATATACAAATGTATTATTATATTATCTAGATCCTTGTAAAATACAATTCGAAAAATAATTCGCTTGGATCCATTAACTGACCAAAGAGATTAACAATATCTCATACACTAGATTTGAATGCTCCAACTCTATTTGACTTCTGTATGGACATTTCGTTAACATTATATTTGATATATCAATAACATGTTTGAAGCGTCATCACATTCGATTCCAAGCCAAATTCTCTAAAAAGGAAAAAAAAAAGAGCAAATAAAGAAGATGATCCCATTTAGGAAGCGTATACTTTTGAAAATGTATATAGACATAACAAAATATAAACCCCCAAAAGAGGTTCAAGTACTAGAAAATATTGAAAATTAAGACATCTCAATAAATTATGTCACTGTTAGAAAATAAATGGAATCTAGAAAGGAAATTGGTCGATAACATTTTTGCACGTAATGTATCGCTTCATATTATGAATATTGATGAATCAAAATAAATTCGTCAAAGCGAAATAAAATATGATTATGTAGTTTTATCATCTTGCAATATGTTTTGATTTTCAATAAAATATGCAATTGAGTTTTGACTTTTATATTATCTTCTACTTTTGTATTATTACTTTCATTTCAATGACATTGTTTTTATTTTTATTTATTTCTAAAGTTTCACATATTATTTATCTCATGTTCAACACACACATACACACAGACATATATGTATACTAGTTTTTGACCTGTGCAATGCATGGATTGTGTTATTTTTGTAGGTTATTTTAGTGTCTTGAATGCTAAGAATTGATGGAAGCTTGTATTACAAAATTTTAATAAACACAACCATCAGCAAGAAGTAACAATGGCACCCAGACTTGCAAGCAAATTTAAAAAGCAGCCAATAGGCATTGGACCTAGCCTTGCAGCCATTTATGAAGCCAAAGTTATACAGATAGTCAAAGCTATAACTCTTGCTAGTAATAGAAAACATCTTTCCAATCACATAACAAAATGTCAATGGATATAGTGTATCTAGCATTAATGGTTTATGGGATATATGTGCGTTAAACGAACTTAATTTGATGAAGTAAATTTACATATAATGTCACCAATAAAATACAGTCACTAAGCATGTGAAGAGCATGAGGGAATACAGTTAACTCTAACGCAAACATAAAACGATTAGCAGTATTCGACACCCAATCACTAAACAAATAAAATAAAAATAAATATTATTTTGGAGTACAGAAGAAATCATGTAATCTTATGCATCTTTCAACTTGAACCTTGGTTTTGTATATTCTATCGAGTTTGCTTATATAGAGTGAACTATGTCTTGAAATTTATAATTTTGGTTACAAACTAAGACAACAGAACACACAGGACTTTTGAGATAATAATTAAGTTCTCGTGATTGAGTTCATTGTCGGCCATGAACTTTCCCAATTTCTTTGAGTGCTCTAGAGAATTAGTCTCAATTCTCATAGGAAGCAATCTTATTTCCACACTCAAATAAGTGCTTCTATCAAGAGTGCATTGTATCTAAACACCCCCACTGAGTAACAGCTATAGTAAGCATTAAGAGCATTAGCCCATCCTCTAATCAATATAGATGGTGCTACACATCATAGGGAATTGGAATAAATAAAATGTAGTACCCCATAGACCACTCCAATAACTTTGTCGTCCCATTAAACCTTGTTCTTGAGATCTCTAATTACAAGGTTGGGTTTCCATTATGGGTGATCTGGTTTGTAATAATAGGCTTTAGCCCCGTCGCCTTTGATATTTTCTAAAATAGCTCTCTAGTTAATCCTTTGGTTAATAGGTCAGCAATATTATCGCTTGACATGGGCAATAGCTATAACCCATCCTTAAGAAGCTGATGCACATTATTGTGCTTTATATGAATGTGTCTAGACTTTCCATTATTGCTACTTGACTGTTACAATGGATAGAAATAGCTGAAGTGGTTTAGACCACAAAGGAACATTGATAAAAAAATTCTTTAACCATTCAGCCTCATCTCGTCTTTAAAGCTATGAACTCAGATTCCATAATAGATCTTTACTTGGTGGCTCTTCAAGATATGGAAACGCCTGCTAAAGTAAATACATATCCACTCATAAAATACTTTCATTGGTATCGAAAATCCAATTAGCATCATAATATCCCTCAAGCACTGCAGAGAATTTAGTATTATGTATACCCCATTCTAGAGTTTATCTCAAATACCTAAAGACTCGAATAAGAGCATCCTAATGTTCACTATTAGGATTACTAGTATACTTGCTAAATCGGTAACCGCATATGCTGTATTCTTGTACAGTTCATGAGATACATGAGACTACCAATCACTCTAGCGTATTCTAAAGCAAAAACATTATGACCTGAATGTTTTCTCAAGTGGCAACATGCATCATATGGTGTAAAGCAAGCATACATCTGTATTGGTTAAATTTCTTGAGCACTTTCTCTATTATTATGCAAGACCCAAATCTTTCATTTCGAAGTGCTTTTTTCAGAGACCCTGTAGTCTTATATTAATCACCGTTACATGTAAATTGTACTCGTAAGAGCATGTGTTAAGTTTTGTGATACAACTGTGAAGTTAAAATGTCGACCAACAGGGACTGAAAATCAAATTAATTGAAAGCATTAATCATAAATAACATAAATAAATTTAATGAAAAATATCAAAGAAATAATTATTGAAAATCAAAATATAGTCTCAAGTACTGATTACATCAAACCATAGATGAAAATTTTAGTTCATGATGGAAAAATATGAAAAACTCATATTTATAATTAACGGCATAAAGAAGAAAAGAGAAACAATGTTTTGGAGTTTGATTCGATCTTCTTCTTGATGTTTCTCTCCCTCTCTTGTTGTTACCTCATCAAATTGTAGTTAAAAAACACCTTTCAAGATGTGTTTATGTTCCATGCCTTTTACCTAACTTGTAACACAATACTAAAACGCACATCAAAACATTCTAAAAACTCTTAAGAACAAACAATTTTTCAAGTTTAAATGGTACAAAATGCACACACTCATCGAATACCCCTAAATTTAATGCTTTGCTATTCCTCGAGAAAACATAAAACAATAAAAAAGACCAATGAAAAAAAAAAAAAGAATTAAACCTATCAACTCACATAAAACAAGTTTAGTCAGATAGCTTGTAATTAACTCATGATTGAAAACACTACATCAAATTTATGAATTGGTTCAAAATCATAATGCAAAAGCCAAAATCTCACTTATCTAAAGTAAAACAGGGATGGGTGGGTGTGTGTGTGTGGGTGTGTGTGTGTGTGAAGAATCAAGTACAACGCTGTACATTCACAAGCTGGTTCAATTCTGAACCTCAATAGTCAAATATGTTCTTTTTTCTCGCTCGTGAGACTCATACATCTCCAAACTTATTTTTTATTCTGTTTTCAAGGTATAGTCTAAGTTGATTTTCAATTTACAATACTCTTTCACCGCTCTAATTTGGTTGGATCTAAATGGCAACGTCAAGAACCTACGCCTGTGATGATTCTCTCAAAATCTGAGTGCTTCGACAGTCAAGGACTCAAGCTTATAATAAGCAATTCAAACACACTACTTATCTAAACCCCCAACAATTCGATCTTGCATAATTGCACAAGCTTTGCTTATATTCATATTTTGTTTCAGTTCAAGATAACCTTACTTTTTTTTTTTTCTTTTTTTTTTTTTACCTTTGTAATGTGCGTTTAGTTGGTAATTCCCGATTTTTTAAATGCCAATGGATAAACGGTTTCAAGGGGTCCCATTTTTCTATTTTTTTTGTGACAAAAATAAATGGGGATTAGATCTCTAGCAAATGGTCATCATTTAATTTATACTTGATAGTTAAAGACACTCTGCAAAAATCATTTTCAACATGCACGAAATCACCACAAGCTTAAATCATCTATTTCACTGACACGAACACCCCTAAAATTATACTATAAAACGGTTCAAGGATGTCATGAAGAGGTAGTTCATATTCTACAAACTAATACATATTGTCAAGTATGTACATCATGACTGACAACGCTATATCTAACTCATACAAACATGCAACAATTTTTTTAAGACACAACGAAATAAAAAAATCACACAAAAAATACACAAGATAAAAAATGCAACAATTAGGAATCTAAACAATTAAACAATTGATGTTTCACCCCTCAAACTTAAGCTAAACACTGTCCCCAATGTGAAATTAAAGACGAAGGAGGATGATGACTTCCTTGAGTAAAGCCATCAATTGTCTTCATCTCTATTGGTGATGGGGTATAATGGATGTTGATTCTAGTTCGCTCCCAAACTCGAGCATCGACCTACGAGAAGAGCAAAATCATTAAGAAAACTATAAATAAAACTACCGACTAATATCTAGATAATTGAAAAAAAGGAAAGAGCTTGGGTTGCCTCCCAAGAAGCTCTTCTTTAATTTCATTAGTTTGATGTTGTCTAAATACCTTAAGTTGGGTCTCCAAGAGGTACTTCTTCCATGCTTCACTTGTCCTTTCCATAGTCATGCGAAAATTGGTGGTCGTTGTTGTGGAATGTGAATTCATTCTAGCCATTCAACTTCATAGCACCAAAAGAAAATATGTTATGAATGGCTAATGGTCCTGGCCATCACGATTTAAGCTTATCTAGGAGCAATTTCCAGTGAGACTTGTTATCCTGGAATAGGCTTTCTTCTCCATATCTTTTGCTCAAGATAATTAGTACTGAAGATCTCTTTAGTTTCAGCAGAGTTGAGAGGCTTCAAAAGATCTTCTTTATGGTTCTCATTACCTTCGAATGGAAAAGCATCATGAGCCAAGATAGAATCAACTTCTCTTCTCCTCGTGTAATTTCCAGAAGCAGTTATATCAATTCTTGAAGCATCGGTTGCATAATCCTCTATAGGATCATCGAACAAGTCCTTTTATATTTTTGTCTCACCACTACGTTAATTGATTCGATCTTATGACAAGCATCGATATCTTCAGGGAATTTCTTAGCTTGATAGTGAACTCGACTTCTTCTTCTTTAATCCAAAGTGTTAGCTATCCTCTATGTACATCAATCGGTGCTCTTCCAATTGCAAAGAATGGTCGACCGAGAATTAATGGTATTTCTTGATCTTCCTCCATGTCCCATAAAGTCAGCTGGAAAGATGAATTTATCAACTTTAACCAACACAAGTTCAATGATCCCTCGTGGGTATGTAAGAGATCTATCAACAAGCTGCAAAGTGACTGTTGTTGGCTTCACTTTCTCAAGATCCAATTTCTTGTATACATAGAGAGACATTGAATTGATGCTAGCCCCAAGATCAAACTGTGTTTTTATCAAGGAAGGAGCCACCTGTTATGTAAAGAAATGTGAGGCTACTTTGATCCTTCAATTTTTGAAGAAATTTCTTCTTGAGAAAAGCACTACATTCTTATATAAGTTTTACTGTCTTGTTCTCCTCTAACTTCTTCTTCTTCTTTAACATCACTTCTTTCAAGGATTTGGCATAATTCGGTATTTGTGCCAAAGTGTTTGGAAAAGGGATATTTATATGGGTTTTCCTGAAAATTTCCAAGGATTTAGCAAACTGTGCATCAAACTTTTTCTTTAAGAATCTCTGTGGATATGTAGTGATTGTTTCAAGATTGGCGGATTTTATGGGAGTGGAATTGAATTAGGATTAGGAGCCTTATTTGTTTGTCTTGCTTGGATTTCTTGATCTTTAACATGCTGTTTTTCCACTTGATGAGGTGTAAAAACCAAAACCTCTTTACGATTACTCTCTCCAATTTCTTTACTACTTCTCAGGGTGATGACATTGTAATGTTCCCTTAGGTTTATCTCGGTATCACTAGGAAACTTTCCTCTAGGTCGAGAGTTTATTACAGTAGCCAGTAGACCAATCTGTACCTTAAAACGTAGTGGCTCCATGTTGGTCATATGAGTCTCAATGTTGTCTAATCATGACTCATCCTTCTTGAGTCTTGCCCTAGTCTCTGAAATAAAGGCTCCCAAGATGAATTTAATGATGGATTTCCTTTAGATGATTATTGAGCATCAAGGTATCATCTAAATAGTATCAACTATTTTTCGTGTTTGACTATTCAACCCGCTTAGAACATCTCAATCTGCATCCAATTCTGATAACCATACCGAGGGCATCTTCTAAGTAAACATTTTAATCTCCCCCATGCCTCAAAAATAGTTTGAAGTCAGTTTGTTTAAATAAATCCAATCCCACTCCGTAATTGAGCTAACTTGGAAGGGTGAAAGAATTTGATAAGGATTTTTTGAGCCAATCCCTCCCAAGTGGTAATAGAGTGATTGAAACCGTCACTTTGCTTTATCCCTCAATGATAAGTGATGAATATTTAGTTCAAAGTTGTTTGCTGCAATAGTTTAGTGAGTAATACCATAATAGTTGTCATTGACAACTCATCAGACATAGTGATGGATTCCCCCTCTTGAAAACGCACAATATCAATGGAAAATGGAACAAAGCCATATCTGGTTTTTTGCTATGAAAGTGAGGTAGAAGATCAGATTCTAACCTTAAGGAAACAAAGGCCTTAAAATCCCAACCTTGAGACGCCACAAAGGTTGATCACTCCTTTGATAAGTCAAATTTCTAGCATTCTATCAAGAACACAAGAAAGGCAAAGGCTTTTTCATTTACTTCCAAAAACTTTCTCCCCCCTACAAATATCTTGGTTGCTCCTTTTTAAAGTAAAAACCTAGCTTCAAAGAAGAAGGAAAACGAGTTGGGCCTCAAAAGTTGTGGATTGGGCCTAATTCATCAAAATATAAAAAGCCCATAATTCATTAAACATTACAATTAAAATTCCTAACTAGCCCTTGTACTGTTCTTGTCCTTCCAAATTTATCTTTTGTACAAAAATATAAGGGGTAATTGGCGCAAAACGTCCCTGCCTATGACGGGTTTTGTGGAAAACGTCCCTACGTTTGATTTTTTGGTGCAAAACGTCCTTACCTTTGCATTTTCTTGCGCAAAACATCATTTTCACCAATTTTTAACCTAAAAGGACTATTATACCCTTCTATATAAATAAATAAAAAAGAAAAGAAAAGAAAAATAAGGAATAAATTGCAATCTTACTCTTAATCTTTTTAAAAAATGCAAATGAGTCCAAAATTTATAAAAATATTAAAAAAAGAAAAAAAAAATTTCCTCTCTTCCAACTCTCTTCTCCTGATTAGCTGCAGAACAGGGACGGGTTTCCAAAAAAAAAAATCAGGGCCTTTAACGTTTGCCCAACTGTCTAGTTTGAGCTCGGGAGTAAAGGAATCAAGCATGCCTCTATTTTTTCTTCTTCGGGGTTGAGAATCGTTGGCAGTCATGGAGGCAAAGCAGCTGGTCAACTGGTCTAGGGCTCGAATCGAACAACTGCTATCATGCGGAACTTCATGGACTCAGGGACGGAGGTGGCGAAGTAGCTGCGGCTTGCGAGACCTGAGTCGGAGGAGGCAGAGGGAGGTGGAGAAGGCTGAATTGAAATGGCAGCTGAAGGCTGGAGCTGCGAGAATGAAGGTTTCAATCAAAACCGACCTAACAATCTTGGTGCCTTCCATTTACAAACCCCAATCGCCTTTTCTGTGATTGAGATTAAATTGACTTTCTGTGATTGAAATTAAATTGATTTTCTGTTATTGAGAATTCAAAGATGGTGGAGATAATGAGTTAGAATTGGAAGGGGTGAACTTTCTGGAGACTTGATGCCGAAGGTGGAGGTCAATTTTGGGGTGGTTTAGCAGCTGGAGGTGGAGGGGAATTTTCAGGTGGCATGGACGTTGGTGGCTGTGGAGGATGTGGAGGAGAGAGATTTTTTTTCTTTTTTTAATATTTTTATAAAATTCGGATTCATTTGCATTTTTAAAAAAGATTAGGAGTAAAATTGCAATTTATTCCTTATTTTTCTTTTCTTTTCTTTTTTATTTATTTATATAGGAGGGTATAATAGTTCTTTTAGGTTAAAAATTGGTGAAAATGATGTTTTGCGCAAGAAAATGCAAAGGTAAGGACGTTCTGCACCAAAAAATCAAACGTATGGACGTTTTCCACAAAACCCGTCATAGGTAGGGACGTTTTGCGCCAATTACCCAAAATATAAGTGACCATCTTTGGTGAAGCTTTGGAATCTTCGAGTTTTGTTTTAGAATCCTCGAGAATATTTGGGAGGATTAACTTAGTCAGCAGCTCGATCCCCATCACATAGTCTCGAATGGGTCGCTATTGATTATTTTCATTTGTTGTCATTGCTTTGAGTTCATTTCTACTTATCCCCCTTAAAAATTGAAAAACTCTTTTGATCCCAGGATAGATCAATTGGGATTGTTTTGGGCTTTAAGGGCCAAGAAAACAACCCTATAATTTATGATGTAGCACGTAGCACCCAAAGGTAGCGTTTGGGCACCGTGATGGTTTCTCTTGTTGGCACTTGGACGCCATGGTCTTGGTGCCTGGACACCAGCTTCCTCTAATTGTTTGTCGATTGTGGGTGCTGGCGCTCAGTTTGTAGCACTTGGGGGTCTCTGTATTTTTTTGTTTTCTTTCTTGGGGTGGGCTCTTGGTGCCCAATCACTTCATTATTCCAGCCAACCCCCACCTGGACGCCCAGATGTGGCACCAAAGCGCCCTGACCGTAATATTTTATTCGTTTTTCTTCAACTTTGCCTCTTTTTTTGCTTGGTTTAAATTCCTCTTTTTCTTGGTTCATATCAACATAACTCTTCAGCCTCTTCAAGTTCCATGAACCCTTTTTCACCATATTACCTAACCTATAACACAACACTAAAACACATATCAAAATGTTCTAAAAACTCAAGTTTAAATGGCACTAAATGCGTGAGTTAAACATACTCTCTTCAATCAAGTCTAAACCAATTTCCTTAATCAGCATATAATCAACATATAGGAGATTATCACTCCATAATCACTTTCAAATGTGCTATATATGCATTTATTTGCTTCATTTATCACATAACCACTAGATGTCAAAACTGTATCAAATTTGTCACGCCATTGCTGATGAGCTTGTTTAAGTCGACACATACATAGAGAAATTTTTATAAGTCCACATACTTTATCATCCAGTCTTCTAAAACAAATCCTTTAGGTTGGTCCATAAAAATTTCCTCTTTTAAGTCTCTATTTAAAAATGTAGTTTTGACATCCATTTGATGAATAATAAGATCATATATAGAAACAATCGCAATAAACATCCTAATAGAGGTAGAGGTAATCCTAGTGACAAGTGACATGTGAATACTTATCAGAGAAGTCAATTCCTCTTTTTGTATATAACCTTTAAGTCTAGCTTTAAACTTATCGATCGAACCATCAATACTGCTGGGTAGACTTGGCATAAACCCTTGCTTGTAAATTTGTTGGCAATGTCTACGATTGTTCAAATCCAGCTCGGCCCAATAATTTGCCAATCTGGTTTAAGTTTGTTTTCTTAAACGACCATCACTCAATGGTCTTACATACATCCTTGAGGTAAGTCTACTGACTTCCAAGTATTAGTAGACATAATGGAGTCATATTCACTATTTATAGCTTCATTCCAAACGATAGAAATCTGCTGAAGATAGTAGCTTCATTAAAAGTATTAGGATCATCCTCTACTAAATAGGTTAGAAAGTCGAGACTGAAAGAAGTAGCGGTCCTAGGTCCTTTGCTTCTCCGATTTTTAGCTTCTTCTAATTCATTATGCCCATCTCTAACTCTAGGAGTAATACTAATAGAGCTACTTGGTCCTTCAGATTTTTCTTTAAAAGGAAATATGTTTTCAAAAAAATTTAGCATCTCTAGTTCAAAAATTGAGTTCTTTTCGATAAAATTATTTTAGGAGTCTATGACTTAAATTCTGTAGGCATTACTGCAAAGAGCATAGCCTATAAAAAAATAATCAACAATTTTCGAACCAAGTTTAGTTTTCTTAGGTGCTGGAATAGAAGCTTTAGCTAAACGCTTCCACACTTTAAGATTTTTATACGAAGGTGTTCTACAGTTCCACATTTCACAAGGGAACTCCGAACTCATCATTTTTGTTGCTGGGATTTCTATTAAGAATACAAGTAGTAAGAAGAGTTTCTCCCCATAAGTTAAAAAATAATTCAAAAGAATTTAGCATTGAAATGACCATATCCTTAAGAGTTCTATTTTTTCTTTCAGCTACACTATTTGACTGAGGAGAATTGGGAGGAGTGACCTCATGAATAATACCATTGTCAGTACAAAATTTGTCAAAACCACCAGAATATTCTCCTCCTCCCCTATCAAATCTTAAAACTTTAGTAATCTTATGTAGCTGATTTCAACTTCAGTTTAACAAGAAATAAATTTTGAATAACTTTCATTCTTGCTCTCAAGAAGATAAATATAACATTATCGAGTATAATCATCAATAAAAGTTAATAAATATTTATTTCCATCATGAGTAACATATACATTTAAATCAAACAAATCTGAATATATTAGACTTAAAACTGAAGTAGATCTATCAACTTTAGGAAATGGTTTACTAGCAATTCAACACATGTTTCACGTTTTGTATTTGGAAAATTATTAGTCTTAGGCATTTATCCCAAACTTATTAATTTTTTAATAGAAACAATATTTACATGCCCAAGTCTAGCATGCCGGAAATAATAAGAATCCAACAAGTAATAGAAGAAGTAGTAGATGCTTTATTATTAATCACAGAAAACATTGATTTTTAAACATACTCTCATCACTTTGAAATACAATCTTAAATGACTAAGATCAAGCCATGCACTAGATTTTTTCTAATTTCTGGTACATAAAGAACATCCTTCAAATAGAGGACATTTCTAGAAGTAAACCTAAATGTCATAGTTCCTTTCTCCTTAGTCTTGGAGGAAGAAACATTCCCCATGAATAGACATTCTCCATCACTAACAGGAGTGAATGAAAAAAAAAAAAGCACCTCTTGTCTTTTCTAATAACTCAATCATTCCATGTCTCTTTGCTCCTTCAGCATTAGCAAGAGGCTGTCATCACCAATACAAAATTTAGATGAAAGGTTAAATGAATAGAAATTATAAAAATATTTCAACAATAATTAAGGTCTATAACATAGAATGGGGGAAAATGAAAAGAGAAATTGTTGCATGATCTTTTAGTTCAATATGGAGTGGAGAGAGGACACAAAGAAGACTGCAATGACACTTGGACTTATCCCCACCGAGGAACTCTACGTTCACAACTCATGCACATGGAATATAAGACAGATAATCAAAAACTTGAGATCATAATATAGGCAATTCTTAAGCCTAAAGCCAAGATTGCCAAATAGAAGGTAGTACTTAATCGTGTATACTTATAATAACTGTATTAGATTTGACTATTTCAAAGTAATCTCTTACAATGCCCAATTTTCTAACTTAAGGAAAATGCTCATTCTTGTAGTAATGATATGTGAAAATTTTGGATAGTTTTTCAAGTCATTTAAATGCATCTGAAATTACAGTAAGAAAAACCAATAGCTCAAATTGTGCATAAAGTTACACCCGCAAATTACATTGAAAGTCCCAGAATAGTTACAATCAACAAAGCAGGAACATGAGAGCGACCTCACCACATCATATTGCAAGGATGATGCCATAGACCATTAGAATATGGATGAAGTGCCCTCGGTGTAGTGGGTTTAACTTTTCTCTGATAGAAGACCAAATAATGTGATCTTGGTAGAAGGATTTATTGCTCCGGCCTATGAAGGATGCACAATTTTAACCTTCCACCTAAAACCATATTATACCTGATTTTCAATAAATTCTACATGACATGTTCAAATGTGAACTTCTGTGATTCCTCTTTCCTTACGACCAAAGTTCTGACAGCGATCAATGGATTTAAATACTCCGCTCAGATTCCAAGGATGATGCCATAGACCATTTAAATACTCCGCTCATCAAAATTTATTTTGATGTAAACCCCATCCTTGAGACAACAACTCAACAGTAAAAATTTGTTTTCTTGCATTTATTTCGTTAAGACAATCCTTTCCACCGTATCTTTAGTTATTTGACTGTTTGACATAAGTTAACTAAAACTTTCCTAATTTCTCCTCCTCTTTTGTGACTCATACAAACTTTTTATATTTTATTATCTTTTCTCAGTTTTCGCTATCTCATCAGTTGCACACATGCAATATGGCAGGATTTGGATGCATTTTGATCAAAGTATTGAAGTTGTAGTAAAGCAAATAGATAAGAGAAGCATAAAAAAAACCTGAATGATCACAGATTGATGTCCATGGGGACAAGCATATATTTGCTTGTCACGTGAAACTTCAAGTAAATTAAAGCAAGGGTTCTTTTCAATTTGTACCGGTTAACTTGTACTCACGTCTATTTAGTATAAACCTATCAATAACAATATATTTTGACAATAAGAATTATAGCTTTTGAACTCTTTCTATTTCATGTAATTGTAAAAAAAAGATACGTAAATTCTGAACTCCATACATCACCAACACTTGCTAATTCATTTTTTTTTTCTAATTTATTCATTCTATAATTAATCAGTTAGCCTATATCCGTCAATGAATAAATTCACAAAATCACTGACAGTCTAAAGAAAACTCAATAGGTACAGCAACATGAATTTTCGAACTTCAAAAGTTAGATGAAAGGTTAAATGAAAGAGACTTACATAAGATAGGATATGACTTTAATAACTCAATCATTCCATGTCTTTTTGCTCCTATAGCAAACGTGCTTGATAACTCCAGAATCTACCCACCAATGTGTCAAGTTGCTTATAAGATTAAATTTTGCCACCATGATAAAGAAATTCCCATCCTCTACCACACGTGCCTGATTCTTCATAGCTTTTCCTTTCCTATTTCTGCAATATTTTGCAAAGTAACCTAGTTTACCACAAACAAAACAATCGCCAATAGTTTTACTTTTAATTTAGATCCTTAACTTCTATCTTTTGTCAAATTACCCAGCAAATTTTTACCGCCAGAATTTACTTCAACAAGATTAGCCTTGGTACCCAAATTTGATCTCTCCCTCCGTTCTGCCATTCGTCTTTCTAAATTTTAATCGTGATGATCAGTTCCTCTAAAGACTTTTCTCTTATGGTTCAAACTATTTTTGACTCTTTCGAAGTAAGTTGTAGTTTTTCGATAATGACCGACACTTTAAAACCCTTACATATTTTATATCCCCCAACAATATTTTCATGAATTATAATCTATATTTCTAATATAATCCATCTTAAATTTAAGAATTTTTCCCACCACAAATTTTTTAGTTCCAGCATCTTCGGTAATATTTCTTTTCTAATGAATTCCATTATTCTTTAGGAGATATGCAAGACCAGTAAATATCATGTAAATATAAAGTCAATTAATTCAAAATATAATTCCTTCACATATAATCTGTATGTTGCCAACTAGCTAAATCTTCTATTTTCTTATCAATATGATTATTAGCAATTTAACAACATGTTTATCAGATTCAATAGCATCAACCACTTTAAGAGTTGTTAAATAAAATCGTAACTTCATTTGCCATCTCTTAAAATTTTTCCCATTGAACAATTAAGGTTTTTTAGAATACTAAGGAAATTGAAGTATCCATAGCAGACATAGCAACTAATTATAAAATTTCACTTTGGATTGTAGGAAAATAATTAGTTGCAGTAACTTCGCAGAACAATAAAATGAAGAAAAGAAAACTTATCGATTGATTGAGTCTTGTGACAACACGATGTCCTAAAGTGAAATTGCCCGTTGTTATTGCTACTTCTTTGGACAATCACTCATAGAATACCATATAGCAAGCACATATGATTTTCAGAACTCTCAAGTTGTACTCCATGAAAATATCCAAAAGCAATAATATTAAAATCGAGAATATAGAATAAAAAAGAATATGGAAATGATAATTTTGTTGTATGTATTTTCAAAGAGAAATTAGGTGTTTATATGGCCACAAAGTTATAACTTCCTCCACCATAAGTTAAAAAATAATTGTGGTTTTAAGGGATGTTATTATTCACATAAATTATCCAGTAATTACCTCAACAGACATATTACGTACTGGCTAGTTTGACCAAGAAAATAAATCCAAACATGATTAAAATTATAAAAAATATTTATTTTAATATATATATATATACTAGAGGGGAATTTTCTAAACTCGAGCCCACATACTAGTAAAATTGGAGGTCCTTTTTCGTCCACTTCCATTGGGAAAAAGATTTCATCGACCACCTGTAGTCACTTGTTACGGTGCTGGGTTTTTCTTCTTCCATTAGGCGCATTGAGGTGAAATATATCCAATTTATATTGAGATAATCTTTTTAAATGTTCAAAATCAACTGTAGATTATTAAAATATTTAGACCAATGTAAGATTGTGATAGAACTATACGAACTTAAATTAATCATGCTGACTCCAAGCATAGAATTCATGAAACAAAAGAACTTGTTACTTCACTTAGTAACTTCAGCATATCACTAGTGTAGAAAAAAAATGAAGCAAAGATATCAATGTTGAGACTTTGAAACTTTGGGCCTTAAAACTTTGTTGCCAAGATCTCCAAGTCATAATACCAAGAGAATTAATTAATGCAGACCTTGGTTCATTGAATTGAATCTTGAAGAACAACTTGAAACCCTTGAATTTGGCTTCGTTAGTCTTTAATCTTGACCGCTTCAATTCCTCTTTAATTCTTGATTTTATTGTTCTTGAATTCTCAATGCATGTTCTTGATCTTCCTCTTCAATATGTGTTTTATTTTATTCTCTTGTATTGATGTGATGACACAAAGAATGAAAATCATATATGAATTGGGGATCCTTATATATAGTTTCCATGCATATTATTTTAGGCCATCATGAAATACAACCCTAATGGATCCGATTTCTACACATGTTTTTAAGTCCACACATGACAAATTGATTTTTTTTCCTAACAATCTTCCACTTGGACAATTAAATGTGCAAATGCTTAGGAGTTCAAGACTTTTGCTAACATAACAAAACGCGGTCTTCTTACAAGTAACATAACTAAACTCATCAATGGTCACTTATATCAACACAATCAAATGACATAGATCAAGTATGGATTTATAACATAGATATTACATGAAATGTGATTCAAAAACATGCCTATTTCCAATTGGTCTTACCTTATTCCTTAATACCTTATTCTTTAATGAGATCAAACCATAAACTTTAATCGGAGAGAAAAACTGAACTAAATACTTTATTACTGAAATAAATCAAATACCATAATTGAATGTACATGCAAAAAAATTATATGTCTAAAACAAACAACATTCAAAGTCCCACTAGACTATCATATGATCAAAACATATAACACTCTTGTTGTTGTTTGAATACAAGATTGTTGATTTATTGGCACAAAATAACTTTAGCGGTCTTTTAATCACATCCAAAGTGCGCAGACTTGTGTCAAAACTTTGTAGTCATATTCCCTGAATGGATTTCTCATAACATAAACTTTGTTGCCATGGTTGAAGAAGTTACGAATGTTGCTTAACACTTTTCTAGGAGCTCATTCAACTAGCAAGAAGACATAGCCCGATGTGGATCTCTTACTGTCTTGACATTCAACAAAATTCGAATGAGAATAAGCAATGATCTCCAATTGGTCTGATTTTCTGTATGTGGGCATGTAATATTTTGATCTTTGTAAATAAAGCATACTCGCTTGGCTACTTTCCATTAATCCATCACAAGGTTTAGTACTCCAACAATGAATACTATGTCCGGACGTGTGTAAACTTGACCATACATTAAACTCCCAACAATAAAGCATAGGGAGTTTTCTGCATTTTCTTTTCTTCAAGGTCATTTTAAGGCATCGATTGTGACCGAGTCTTCTCTTAGCAATAGGGGTATTACCTGATTTGCAATCCTGTATCCCAAATTTCTTAAGAACCTTATGATATAGCTTTTTTTGTGATAATCTAATATTACCCCGAGAATGATCTTGATGCATCTCTATCCCTGATACAAAAGAGACGTCACCAAGATCTTTCATCTCAAGATTCTTTGATACAAATATCTTGGTTTTGTGCAACAAGCCTATATAATTGCAGGCAAACAGTATGTCATCAACATACCTAGGAAAATATGCTTGCTCCCACTGAATTCTTGATATACACAATCATCAACTGCATTCATCTCAAAACCAAACGAGATAATTATTTGATAAAATTTATGATATCATTGATGTGGAGTTTGCTTAAACCCATAGATGGATTTCTTTAATTTGCAAACCATCTTCTTTGGGTATCTTGACACGAAGTTTTCTAGTTGTATCATATAAATCGTCTTGTTAATGTCTCCATTGAGAAACACTATCTTTACATCCATCTAATGTAACTCAAGATCAAACTATGCCACAAGTGCCATAATAGCCCCGAAAGAGTCTTTCAATGAAACCGAAGAGAAACTCTCCTTGTAATCAATGACTTCCCTTTTCGTAAAGGCCTTTGCAAGAAAATGAGTTGCATTTCTCCTTTCTCTAGCGGATCTCCTTAATGACATTTATGCTTGAGGTTGTTGATTTTATTCTTCTAGAACAATCCCTTGATTGTTTATGTTCTAAAATATTGTCTTGATTTGAAATTGCTTCAAGAACAAGATCTGAAGCAAGAACTTGTCCTTGATCCTGATCATTGTTAATTGCAATACTTCTGCTAGTTACACATTCCTTCTCAAAGTTAAAACAGGGCCTTATCTTACCTTGCAATCTTTACATCCTCAAAAGAGCTGGACATTTTCCCATTTAAAAAATTGACCTTGACCTCCCAGAGTATCCAATAAACTAACGATTGACAGTTCTAGAGTCCAATTTCAACCTATAAATCCTTGCCTTAGCTGGACAGCCCCAAATGTGCAAGTGCTTTAAACTAGGCTTCTTGCCCTCCAAAGTTCACAAGGAGTTTTGATAGTTGTTTTACTTGAAAGATTCAGGTAAGGTGGAATGACTAATCATATTTCTTACCACGTTTTTTTATCTCTCAACAAAATCATTCATGCTAGGTGCTCTGACATGGTGTACTATGGGACAATTCCACGTTCCTCTAGGAATTTAGTAAAAGGCCGTAGTCGTTGTTCTCCTGATTCGTTATATCTATCGTAGTATTCACCACCATGATCAGATTTGATGTCTTTTATTCATTCGTCTAGTTGATTTTCAGCCTCAACCTTAAGCCTTGAACATGTCCAGTGATTGAGATTTCTCATGAACGAGATATAGGTAGCATAACGACAATAATCGTCTATGAACATAAGAAATGATTGTTGACCATTCTAAGAAGGAAAATGGAAAACTTGGTTAGATGACATGTTAGTCTCAGGCTTGGACTTTTGATGTACTATGAATAGTTTCGAAATCACATAGTTGAAATTAACTTCTACTCATTTAATGCGAAACTCAGCATGTGTGTGTGTGTGTGTGTGTGAGTGTGAAGACAATGTAAAACATTACAAGCTCGTGATTGGTTCAATTTTCGAACCTCAATAGTCAGTTGTTTATTTTATCCACTCGTGAGATGTTCATCCACCAAAACTTAATCTTTTTACTCACTTTTCCCGAGGTGCTTTCTTAAGTCAAAATTTAGCTGATTCTAATCCTCATCCTCTATGACTCAACTAAACTACTTGCCTCTTATCAAAAGTTTAGTTCCTCTAACAAAATGTCTGGGGCTTAATCAAAGTATCAAAGTAGTACATATTTTCATACACTTGCATTTTTGTTTATGCTGTGCGTATTCTGTGTCATGCACTAGCTTGATCCTTTTTTGAGTTTTCTTTTTGGAATTTTCAAAATTTCGCCATAAATCGTACGGTTTTCCTCCATTAATGCATTCCCATTTATTTTTTTTCCTTAAGCTGGCTTTTCATTTTTATCCACTAAGCATACAATTTGAATCATTTACTAAATGCCATAACCTCAAAATCACTTAATGCCATTATGGTAATTATAAACAAAACTTCCATTCATATGAAAAGGGTGCCTACACGTATTTTTAACGCATAACACACCATTTATACACCTAATTAATATTCCACTACCATTGTTTTAAATTCTATTTTGGTTACTACCAATTACCATCATCATTTTTGCATTTGAAAAACAATAATCTCCTATAACCTCTAAGGTTACATTTCCTTCCCCAAACTATTATACCCACACAAATTATTTTGCTTTTCTTCCCGTAGACTAAGGCACTTTGAATCTAAAAAAATTTCTAAAGAAGAAATGAAGAGAACACTGTATTGTATTGAGTGCAAGAGAATATTCAAACTCCAAATATTTAAGGTAGGGATGTTTCGGCACTTTTGTAAGTGAAGTAAAAATTATTTGTTTTCGATTTGCATTTAATATGTTATTGTGTTACTCATGAGAGAATGGAGGCACGCAAAGTATTTCAAATAAGAGATGAAGAGATTGTTTATGACACATGAAAGGGGTTATTAACACCTGAGAGTAAACGGACTAATTCATCACCAATTCGCTTTACAGAATTGACGGTGACACAAATAACCAAAGTTGCATTTCTGAAAATATATATATTTTATCACTTATTTAAGTGTTTTCTACTGAGTATTATTTGTGATACTCACTCCTACAAAATTTACAGGTTAAATGAAGGCATGACAAGGGTTTGACATGATGGCAAGTGCTCGGTGATTGAAATGGTTAACTTTCTAGTAAAATTTCCGTTTGTGTAATTTTTTATGTATAGGTAGACAACACTTTTAAAATGTTTAACTTTCTGTTTCGCCTACTTTTATATATATTGCATGTCGACTATAATTAGAAACGTTGGAAAGATTACGCATGAAGTTTATTTATTGCTAGATTGAATTTCCAATTATATTAATCTCCATACCTTGTGAATTTAAGTAATTCCCCTACAATATTTCACGCATGACATGAAACTTGTTCGCATTAGGGAGCTTACACAAGAACATAGCATATATATACATGGAATGTTCAAGTTTCCTATCCGTTTGTCAAATTTTCTAGCAAATTGGCGATATAATCCTGTTTAGAATTTTATAGCATTGGATAAAAAATATTTCCCATAATTTGTTAAATTTCATAATTGAAAAAGCACAAGATGACCAATATGAAAATAAGTGTCATCCCCAAAACAGGTAAATACTAAAACACGAAATAACACAGCATATGACCGTTGCATTTCAAGAAGATGTTGCTATTTCATTTCTACCAAGACCAAATTGTTGTTCCAATTCGAAAAAGACACGTCCACCTACACTCAAAAAAATTTTGAGCCACCCACCAAAAAAAGCTAGAGAAGGAAAACTATAAGAAGGAAACGACTGGTTTAGCAAGGTAGACATGACCATAGTATTAAAGAGCAAAAAGAAGTTAAAATCTTTGCCTATTATAACATCCAATCCAGTCCAGCACTTCACATGCCAAACATTCCCTGAATGGATTACAAGGTTTATGAATCTCTTTACCTGCATGGTAACCGAAATTCCCACTAAAACCATGGCCATCCCTTCCTCTGAAATGATTGTTTTGGGGGTAATAATTGCCCGGCTGGTCAAGAAATTGGCTACGGCCATTCAGATAGCCTCGCCTCCCACAACTCGCCCTTCACGACCATTAGGATATCCTCCTCTACGGCCACCCCCATTCCAACCTCGTCCACCTCTATAATTCTGATATGACCGTCGAGGAACATACCATTGATCCTTTGACTCAACGTCCCTAGAAATTTGCTCCACTTCTATATTTGGGTTGACAGGCTCCATTTGAGGTTGGATTTCTGCTGAGTTTTCTATTTCTGACCCCCCCTCCCTGCAACCGAAAGAATTAATTAATAATGAATATTTCAAAAAGGCTTAATTTATTTGATTTTTTAAAAATAATAGAATAAATATTACCAAATGATGTTCCTTGACATGCTCAGATCGATCATCATAAACTTCATTTTCATGTGCTTGTACACTGGGTGATTCTACTGCCTGTAGAGAACATTTGAAAACAAGAAAAAAAGTGTGAATATAAAAAAAAAAGCCTCTCCAAAGAACAGAGAAAGAAAATTAAATTAGATTCAGACAAATAACATGATCTCATTACACAAGAAACTAAAAAAAGAATATTTAGCAGACACAATCAAACACATAAATCGAAATTGTGTATTCTGAAATACAACTTGATAATGCCGACAGATGGAAGGAACCTTAGCAGGTGAGAGCACATTTTGAAAACTGATGCGTCTAATTCCAATGTATTGTACCTACTTAACATGCACACACAGATAAAGAAGAAGAAGAAGAAGAAGAAGAAGAAGAAGAAGAAGAACCAACATAGCTATGGATTATGTAGCAAATGTCACTAATTCGTAAGACATCAAGTTGGACAACTTACAGTGGCACACTTTTGGCGCAACAAACAGACCTGTGAGGTACCTTGAAATTTCCCTGTTTTTATTGGTGACCGACCATTCATCAAGGCCCAAGAATTAGCTGGACATCTCAGCGGCGGGATAATCAAATTCTCTTAGAAGAGACCGGTCTTCTTAGAAAGAGAATTCTAGCGAAAGATGCTCTTCGGCTAGGGCACATTGCTTTCCCTTCTGTAATATAGGCACTTTAAGGTTAAGGTAGGGCTTCCTTCCTTGGTTGGCTCGCTCCATCTGACTACGCTCGCACCGTTCAAGTGGATAGAGGGAGGAGACAAAAAGAATTCCCGATGTTTGCACGCCAAACACTCATAGACCAGTATCTTTAAGAGTAAAGGTGGAATCCATTGCGACTCCATTATCCCATCTACCTTTCTGGGGACTTCTACTCATAGGAGGAATTCCCAATCATCTCTTTTTTTGGACATTTTGTTCATCCTTTTTTTCTCGAGGAAGGAAGATAAGAAAATAGCTCTTAGATCCCTCGACATTTTATGGAGTCATCACCAATGAGCTGACCAATTACTCTAACCCGCTTCTTCCCCTTAGCCAACAGCTTGTAAGTACCATTCCTTACGCTAATTTGTTAACTTTTTTGTCACCGTCTTAAGGATTGGTGTGGAAAAGAGGGTGGCCCATTCTTCCCAACAATCAATCGTAGGGGAGTCGAGACGGATTTGATGCTAACGATGTTGAAGGGAGCCACATGAAGTTTTAATTTCATTCCTTACTTCTGAGGTTGGTTAGAAGTACTTTTTCAAGTTAATGCTTGAGTTGCCCTCGTTAACTTCAAGACATGCAATCGTATCTTGCCCAATGTTTCTAAATTAGTCAAACTTCGATGCAATGTATATTTACTCTGAATCGGATCTTGCCCTTTGCTTGGTCTAGCGCTAGCTCTAAAGAAGATGGTGGAGGCAGCGGATGTTGAAGAGAGATAAGCTCTCTAATCAAATCATGTGTCTAATCTACACGACCCTGCATACCGCTAACCATATCATACGTCTCATCAACTATATCATAACTATATCATACCTAACTATATCATAACTCTCATCAACACAGCCCTACATACCTCTCATCATATCGTAAGTGTTATCGACCTAGATATTTTGAGATCATCGATCCGTCTGGTATATTTGTTTAACCTCTAAATAACCATGTCACTCTTCTTGTTCGCACTCGATGCATCATTCTGTATCACAAAATACCTGATCCTGAATAGTATTAGTGCATATCTCGCTGCACTTAACTCTCAACTCCAAAGACTAAAGTAACTATATTCTTTGTATCCCCTGATGGTCTCCATCGAGCTTCCAAACAACTGATGATACAGGAGTATGGTGTCAACGACAAGGTTTGGTTGTAGGGGCTCTCGGCACTGCCCGCTCTGAAGGATTTGTCTCCAAGAACTTTCTATGATCTTATGGTTGATAGAGACACTTGCCGAGGCTGGCTATTATGCTGGGAGAAGTAGCACCCCCGATGATAAGCCTATCCCGTAGATGAAGCTAGGAAAATAAACTTCGACGACTTTCTGGCTTAGAAGCAAACCCAACAATCTGATTATTGATGAATGTGCCCAAATCAATCTTGAAACCTAAGTGATAAAGAGCAAGATGAAAAGTAATACCCAACAAATTGGAATTTGTTAAAGAATCCCCACGCTAAGTGATAAAGCAGCCTTGCTTTTGCAAAGTTAGATGTAGACATATGTGAGGTGGGCTCAATGTTGTAGCAAGTGAAATTCATTAGAACGGTTAGGGCGTTGTTCAGCTGATTGTATTCGAATTCCTCACCTACCTCACCCTCTCCCTCATAGACCATCTGAGTAACCAAGGCCATCTCTTGCTCCAAAGATATGGGGATGAGAGTTTCGATCTCATAACCTTTGAAATCCCCCCCCCCAAAAAAAATTTGTTCTCGACCATACATTCCTCCTCATCAATATTTGATCAATAGCCTCTTATGATCTGCACTCTAGAATCATCGCACACCTCCATTATTGACACGTGTCTACACCACGACATTGGATGTGCTAGACTTTTCTTTGCCTTTTGAACTAGAAGCATCGACCTTTTATTTCGACGGAATCTTGTCAAATAAGAGGAAAAGTATCATTAGTCTAAGGTAAGTAATGAACGGTGCCTAAAAGATCTGGACAAAGCATAATGGATATGGTGGACCCTGAAAACACAGGGGATAGAGTTTGAGGTTTGCATCCCCACCCAAAACCATGCAAATCACGATTTTTTTTTTTCAAAATGAAAGTTCACACAACAACAAAAACCACAAACCACCTATTCCCGACCACCAATCAACTCCAACTATCTACAAGAAATCAACCAATACAACACAAAAAATTTGAAACTTGGCAAGTGTAGTTACCTAAATTTTCTTGAAATTGAATGGATGGAAGTAATCAGTCCTTGTAAAATAATGTTTTAATGCACTTATTGGTGGATGCCCAAGTGGAATTGATGAACGAATGGGGGCAAATTTGTGTATAATTTAGGTGTTTGGAGTGTGGAGGTACGTGGTGGCCGAGTTAAAGGTTTTAAAACCCTTATTCAGATTTGGGCTGTACGTCTAGTGTGGGTTGGGACGTGTGCCCTTGTGCAAAGGTTTGGCTTGAAGGATTTAATTCCTTCACCTGACTCTGGGGCTTGCACCCTTGTGCAACTGTAAGTTAGGGCGCAGGCTTAGTTCATTCTTAGGGGAATTTTCCCTTGCTTCCAAAATTTTTCTATTCCAGGCTTCTCAACTCTCATAAACTAGATTTTTCTTTCATGCCAACATTGTCTTGAGTGGAACCACGTCTTGTTCTCCAAACTCAATTTTTTCACCATTATCGCTCCAATGTGAGATGATCACGTTCCACAAAACATTAGAAAAGTGTGAGTGGCATGGAACACAAAAATGTTATGACACTCAATCGTTTTCCCAACTAACACACTTCGATCGTTTAATGTTCCAAAAACCTTGTTTTTGCCTCGAAATACGTGATTTTCACTTTAAAACACCCAAGTGTAGTTTCAACATCCCTAGACTCATGTAAAACGCGTGCTTGACTCTTATGTGAACATGTGATTGACTCTTCTTACCTATGTGATTGGATGAATGAAGCCTAACTACGTTTAACACACCATAGTTCAAAAATTCCTAATCTAATGAGTTGAATAAATAAAGGGAAGAGAATTGAGTTTCCTCCTAAGAAGCGCTTGTTTATAGTATGTAGCTCGACTTTATCATTTAGGCTACTTTGTGCTATGAAGTTGCCCAATTTTCTTCGCGTATGTCAAATCACCTCCTCAATAAGCTTTCAAATGCTGCCCATAGACCTTAAACTTTTCAAATGATCTTGAGACACCACCACCTCAACTGGGCCATGTGGAAACACAGCTACAATGGTGAATGGACTTGACAGACTTCAGCTTCCCAGGAAAGAGTTTGAATCGAGAATTGAACATGAGAACCTGTCGACTAACCTCAAACTCTTTTTCCATGATGTGCCTATTATGCCATTTCTTGGTCTTTTCTTTGCATAACTTGTCATTCTCATATGTCCGAACGTGAATCCATTGAGCTCATTGAATTGAAGAATTCTTTGCTTCGTGGCTGACTTCATATCAAAATTGAGTATGAGTGTATAGCCCAATATGCCTTATGCTCAAGTTCAACTGGTAAGTGACATGATTTGTTGAAAACCAATTGATATGGAGATATGCCAATTGGAGTCTTGAAAGTTGGGTGCGTCCAAAGTGTATCATCTACCTTCTTTGACTAATCTGTGTGTGCATCATGACTGTTGCTTCAAGGATCTCTTTTTCAACTCCCTGTTGGAGATTTCAACCTGCCCACTTGTCTGCGTATGATAAGGAGTTGAGACATGATGCTTAACTTTGCCATCAATGCTGAAAATTAGTGGTTACAAAAGTGCTTTCCACCATCACTAATAATTGCCCATTGGTACCATACCTTGAGAAAATGTTCTCCCTTAAGAATGGAGTCACAACCCGTCTGTCGTTAGTTGGCAAAGCTATATAGCCTTTACCTATTTAGACACGTAATCCATCTCCACCAAGATATTCTGCTGAATATATGAAGATGGAAAGGTCCCAAGAAGTCAATACCCCCAAACATCGAATATTTCCACGTACAAAATGTTGTTTAAAGGCATCTCGTTCTTCCTTGAGATATTTCGATCCTTTGGCACATCACATTTCTTCACCAAACCGTAAGCATCCTTGAACAGTGTAGGCAATAAAAACTTGATTGTAAAACATTTAATGATGTCTTGGTTGCTACAAAGTGACCCCTATATGGGGAAGAGTGGCAATGCTCCAACAAGTGATTTGGCTCTACTTCCAGCATACGACAGTGAATTATTTGATCATGACCCCTCCTATTATGAAATGGATCATCCCAAAAATAGTGCTTAAGGTCATTGAATTTTTTTTTCTTCTCATGACTCGAGTACTTCGCAGAATGACGAAACTGACAAAATAATTTACATAATCTGCATACAATGGCATAGTCCTTACGCTAACTCAAAAATGTCCCTACTGCGTAATCACTAGCACACATATCAGCTCAAACGGCAAATCCCAATCAGGAACAACCAGCACTAGAGTTGAAACCAACTTCTCTTTTAGAGTGTTGAAAGCAACCAAACACCCTTCAAAAAGTGAAAAGGAACACATTTTTCTAACAAATTGCATATGACTTCGTGATTTTGGAAAAATATATTTAATGAAGCCACGGTAGAATCAAAACTGGTGTAGTTAACTTCTCAAAAAGCTTTTAATTCTCTTTACCGAAACTAGTGGAGGTAACTTCTTAATAACATGTATTTTTGCAATGTCACCTCTAGCTGATATCAGATATCCCAACACAATCCCTTTCTAAACCATAAAGTGACACTTTTACCAATTAAACACAAGGTATCCTTACAACGCTTCAATACTTGTCCCAAGTGATCTAAGCATTCCTTGAATGAAATCCCAAAGATTGTAAAACCATCAATGAATACCTCAATAATATGCACTACCATGTCTGAAATGATGGATATTATACAGTGCTGAAATGTGGTTGGAGCATTGCATAAACCAAATGGCCATCAGCTTATAAGCAAATGTGCTATAAGAGCAAGTAAAAGTAGACTCTAGATCATTTGGAGATATTGGAATTTGATAGTACTCGAATATTTGTCCAAAAAATAGTAGTATGTATGAGACGCAAGCCTCTATAACATCCGATCAATGAACGGAAGGGGAAAATGGTCCCTTTTAGTGGTGTGTTGAGCTTGCGATAGTCAATATAAACTCTTCAACCCATGACTGTGTGCGTAGGAATGAGCACATTATTTTTATTTGGAGTCACCGTGATTGCTCCTTAGGCACCACCTTTCCTAGACTAACACAATGAATATTATATATGGGATATATTATTCTTGCTTCCAAAAGCTTTAAAACTCCTTTCTCACCACCTCCTGCATAGTGGATTCAATCTACGCTGATGTTCCACCAAAGACTTGTAATCCATTCCATTTTAATCTTGTGCATTCAATGAAAAGGGCTAATCCATTTTATGTCAAAGATAGTACCCAATTGTTGTCCCATGATCTCGTAGTGCCCTCAATAAATGATCTTCTTCTTCATCTATAAGAGAATTCGAGATGATAAATGGAGGTGAATTATTCACTCCCAAAGCATATTGTTTAAGTTCAAGTGTTGGAGCTTGTTGAACAGATGGTAAAGGTATTATGGGACCTTTATCGAGCTCTAATCGTGGTTGCCTGAAGAATATTTTTATCACTACTGCATCAATCACGTCAATCCGCATACAAAGTTCGACTCATTCTGAAATTTGAATGCCTTGAAGACGTTGATTTTGATTTCTTCTTCATCTACCCTCAAAATCAACAACCTTGTGAACATCTATCAACGCCCTTCTAGTAGCAAACAATGAAGTCCTTATTTTCTTCCATATCATAATGAAGTCCACTGGGAATATGAACTTGTCAACCCCCCAATAAGATATCTTCGACAATGCCTCTAGGGTGTTTGATTAAGTTAATACTTGCTCCTAAATCACATAATGCTTTATTTATATATTTATTTACAATATTGCAAAGAATAGTAAAACTCTCTGGATCTCTTAATTTCAATGGTAACTTATATTGGATTCTCACACTGCACTCTTCTATTAGCATGACAATTTTTATTATCCTCTAGCTTCCTTTTATTCAATAGTATGTCCTTCATGAACTTAGTATAACTGGGCATTTGAGCTAAGTCTTCTGCAAATGGTATGTTGATATGCAACTTTTTGAACACATTCAAAAATCTCGTGATACAGGACTGGAAATCGGGGGTACATAAGCATTGACAAGAGCAGTTTTCTTAACTTGTGGACTATTTGAAGGCTCTGTTTGATTTTCTTCTATGGTTTTGTTAGATGAATCCACTTGCTTCTTGCCCGTGGGAGGTATCTTTTTCTATCATAGTAGCGCTGTTTCACGTGTATTTATGGTAATTGAACTCCACTATGTGTAGAGATGGCTTAGACCCATTCCTTTGGATTTGTCTTATTATTGCTTGATGAAATTCCTTAAGTTCTACTTGATAATACAACTGCTATCTGTACCACCTGTTGTCCTAAATTCTTGATAGACATCTATTGGTTCTTGATAGACTCCTAAATTCATTATGTATTGAAACAGCAAGTCTTCTAATGATGGCTTTTTGTCTTGAGTTGTTATTATTGTTGGATACTGGTGGTTTGTTCTATTAAGTTCCTCATTATCCCTGTCCTTGATTAAAGTCCATGAGAAATTTGGATGATTCTTCCACCTCAGATTGTAAGTGTTGGAGTGGGAGTGGGAGTGGGAGTTGTTTTGTTGCCTCTGAAAGTTTTGTGCATAGCTAACCTTAGGCTAAGTAACATGCATAAGGGCCAAAGGGTAACTTTCAGTATTACGATCTATCCCACAACCTATGCAATCGGTGATGGTTTGTGAACCATGTTAATATACTAGGATAAGTTATCTAATCACCTCCATTTGTTAGTAATGCTGTCGCCGCATCAATGTAGTGCACCCTTACTATTTTCTTCGAAATTTCTGACAGTCGATCACATAGTATTCTCTTCTATCCTCTCATACAACTCATGAGCCTCATGAAAGCATTTATCATATTTATGTATTCTTGATGTAGTTCATAGTAGAATTTACCTACTTGTGCTTGCTTAGAAATGTCAACATTTGGACACTTCCTGAAAGTTTTTGAACCTTTCCCATGCCTCTGGATAGCTCTCTAGGCACTTCTGTTTAAAGGTGTGGATGTTTCATTCAAAATTTGATGAACTCGAGGCGTAAAGAACTTCATAGTGAATTTACGGATCCACTTTCTTGCGACATCCTTCAAAGTCTGAGAAAATAAATGCATTCAAAATGCATCCGTTGACATCCCTCGTGACTGATAACTTCGCACAACATGAGAAAACTGTCATGTTAATGTGGATTTTACGTGGCTTCCAAAAAAAAAAAAAAACTAATGTCCTGATGAATCTAGAAGAGATTGATGACATTTGGTCGAATGTGCTAATTAGCTTGTCCAAAAGGTGGGTAGATAATTGTAGGTGCATTGGTGCATGTACTAGATTCACATAATCTCCAACTAATATTGGGGCTTTCAACCATTTCTCATTTCTCTTTGCTCTCTTTTGTGCTGTCTGAATGTTCTTTCGATTTCAGGATTTAGTGGAGCAAGCTCGATCTCTTCAGAATCTTGCATAAACTGATGATTGCCTGAAATGAACGAAAAATAAAAGAATTAGATTGAGTTGCCTAAGAACAAATGAACAATCAAATTTAGTCTAATATAAACTAAAATAAATCAATTATTCTTCGGCAAACTTCGGTAAAATTTTGCAAGCGTACGAGATCGTTGACAAGTTATTAGTGAATGTAACACGAGATTTTTGTTGGTTACTATTCTAATTTTAAAATTTGAAAGATACAAACGATTAGTGTTTTATCAAATAACGAGATGAATGTGTTGGATTCTCAACTCCACCTATTGATGTTTAGTTCTAATTCTCGATTTATCTTAAACACTGTGATTAACATGTTTATGAAGATCATCTGTTAATATTTAATATTTTTTTCCAGGATATACTGAACCTATGCTTAAGATGACCTAATCCTATTCATAGTCAGAACTTATATGCAAAGCACGCATTCAATCATAATTTATCACACTCGATCGCACACACTATAAATTTTATTCCTAATCTCTTCGTGTTTTAAATATGAATTGTTCTACCTATTGTGAGTTTTTCAACAATTGAATAAGTAACTTATTTGTCTCAATGATGTTAAAACATTCAAACAAACATAATTAATGCATATTCAATCACAACATGAGAATAACTACAAGTATTTGAATTAAAAACTGTAAATCAATAGATTTTGTCATCAATTCCATATATAAAAGATTTAGCCCAGTATAGCCATATAAAAAGTACACCAAAGAATAAGAAAAGACATCACCCAAGATAATGAATGCGATGAAGAACTTGAATTACTCAAAATCTTCACTTTTTCTTCAACCCAAGCGATGAAATCTTGCCTCTTGAATGTAATATATCTTCTTACGCTCTCAAGCATTGATAAAACTAAGGTTGGACTAGTTCTGGCGTGCATTCCATTGTATATGGTGTAAAAAGATTGTATTCCATTGTTACCAAAACAAAATAAGAAAAAATCGAATGACTTGTCACGAAAAAAGTTGCAATAAATTCTTCCTACCTGTAAAAGTATCAAAAATTCAGCTTGAAATCTCTACATTCTAGAAATTTGATGGGAAAACTACCATGAAGCTTGGAAATGTTGTTAAAGAAGTGTCCAAATAATGGAGAAAGGGTTCTAGTATTTGTATACTGGACTTTCACCTATATTTGGATCTCAGGTGGATTCTTTAGAAAGCGGGTGGCATAAGTACACATTCCATGTTTTCATCAAAGCAGTAGTCCAAAAGAAAGTGGCAGGAGTACATGAGTTGAAAAACACATCAGCCTCGAATGCTCATATTACTACTTTGACAAAAGTAGGCAGAACTATTGATAAAATTTCAAACATGGGGAGCAAATACTGTGATGATGAGTTCGGTTTGTGAGAATTGTTAGGCCAATCATGCTACAAAAAACTCTCGTTGCTTGCTTCTCCAAAAGAACAAGTAAGCTACATTCACAATGGTTTCCGCCCATTTAACCCTATTCAGAAACATATAATTTGGGTTGGAGGCAACATTCAAATATCAAATGGTCTGATAATCAACAACAATGGGTAGTTCAAATCATTCTCAACAAGAAAGAAAATTCAGTTCAAATCATTCTCAACAAGTATGTGCAGAAAAATGATATATTATTCCAGCAAACTAAGAGAAATTAACAAAATCAGCAAGCATCGATCATAAAGTTAGAAACAAAAATTGGTCAGATAGATTGGCAACTTTCAAAACATACACCAGGATGAGGATCATTGCCAATTAGTACAATGAGTAATCCAAATGGCAAGTGTATAACAAAGTACAACTACCAGAGATTCATGTGAAAAGACTAGAAAGAAAGAATTCGCCGAAAGATTGATGAGGTCAAAATTGAAAAAATTGTACCAGCACAATTGATAAGGAAGAAAGTAAAGAAATATCCACAATCAGAGTACCAAGTTTAGCTGCGCTTATGTATTACCAATCCATTTTCCTCAAAGGTGTAGTAGAAAAAGTTAGACAACCAGTTTATAAAGTTTGTGGAGGTTTTTCAAGAAGTTGCAAATCAACATTCCATTCATCAATGCCTTAGTTCAAATACCTAGCTATGCCAATTTCTTGAAAGGAATTTTTTCCTACAAAACAAAGTTGGAATAACAAGTAACAGTTTTTTTAAATGAAGAATAGAGTACAATTCTTCAATTTAAGATGTCTTCGAAATTAAAAGACCTAGGGAGTTTTTGATGTGAACTCACGTAGTAATAGTAACTCCGAAACCCACAAGATTGAATCACAATTCCAAGAAAGCTAAAATCCCGATTTGAAGCTTGACCCAATAATTTATTGAATCGAGGAACAAAAGTTACAAAGGAACTTGACCCCTTAATCACAAAATTTATGAACAAGCTATGAAGTTGTTGAAAGCCACAAAGATGAAATCCATGAGAAGTTTGAAATTAAGTTCAATGAAGAACAAGAAGAAAACAACATTGCTTTGATTTAATCTCTCAAAGACCATAAAAACATCAATTAAAATGTAAAAACTCAAGAAAATATCTAACAAATATATTTCTAAACGAAAAAGGAAAAATTAACTACCTTCAGATTTTTGGACTTCGCTTGCACAGCGTGTATTCTTTTGTGCGAGTGCTATTCAATTTATTTGGCTAGGGGTTGAAATATTGTACCCTATGTGCACATGACCTATTTTACGTGCTCACTCGTTGCTTATAGGCTACACTACAAGCTCTACTTCTTCTAACTTAGCTTGATTTTAAGTCCAATAATTTTGATTCATCTTCCATGCCCAACATGAAATTTGATGGGTGACATGTAGTAAAAATAATAGTTTGGTTCCCAACCTACTCCACAAATCCCTTCAAAAATGACTAAGGAACTTAACATCTTTATCGGACACAATACTACTAGGTATCCCATCGAATCACACTAATTTCTTTATTCAATAAGTCAGCTGTGTTTGTGGTACAATATGTTTTTTGACAAGGAATAAAGTGTGTCATCTTACTAAACCTATCCACTGCCACACATATGGAATCTCTACCCCTTTTAGTTCTAGGCAATCCTAATACAAAGTCCATAGACACATCAACCCAAGCCTTACTAGGAACAGGTAAAGGATATACAAACCTTTATGATAAAACTTTAGACTTATGCATCTACTACAAATGAGATTAACATCTATTTTCATTTTAGGCCAATAAAAATTTTCACGCAAATCTCTAAGGTCTTCTTAATACCAAAATGTCCTATTAAACCCCCCACATGTGCTTCACATACTAACAATTCATGTATAGGACATTTAGGAGTACATTGTTGTAATTTGATAATACAATCATGCTAAGAACAAGAATCACTTATATTAATTCATAGTTCAAAATTCAAACCTGCGGCAGACATTATTATATATGAATATTACCAGCTAGATCTTCATCTATTTGCTCCTCAAAATTGATCAGCAGTCAATGGGGCATGCCATTACGTTATATGGGAGGTGAGGGAACCCAGCCATTATATAGGAAATTATAAAGCCGCTCCATTACTGACTCTAACCCTAATTAGGGTTTACATAATTCCGACCCACATAAATTACCACATTATAAGAATAAAGTCCATAAGGTGTACAACGGCCCAATTGATCACTAACATATTGGGCCAAATCACAAAAAATTTAACCTTCGGGTCAAACTACATAGGTGGCCACACAAATATAACTGCAATAATAACACCTTACACGAGTCCAACAAGAATGTTAACATCAAACATGGAAGTCGTTACACCAATCAAACTATATAAGACCACTCCAAAGCTACAAATACCAACATCCTTTTCAACATGGATCCCAACCCTGGAACCAATGTGGTAGTATGCAGTACGAACTTACCACCAAATGTGATCAAAACTGTGCTAATTCATAGCAGTCCTCAAAATGCTTCTAATCAAAATAAAGTCACGTATCTCCAAAAGAAACTCATTTTATGTTTTTAATTGTCATATCTTGAGATCAAAACAATATTAAAATAAAAGACATGAGTCAAAATGCATGCTCAAATAATTTATGGATATGGGAAATTATATTTTATTATTGGAATGGATTGAACCCGAAAAACACATGGTTTGCCTACGTACCCCGTGAAGGGATCAAGCCAAAATGTAGTTCCCTTGCATAAAATAACTCCCACTAACCAAAAACATCAAAATTCTCCACAATACCAATATTAACAACATGTGTCTTAAAAGCTTTAGGAGCTAGTCCCTTAATCAACGGATCTGCAATCATCGCCTCTGTATATGCTCTATTTTCATTTGCCCTTCCTTGACTCTATCTCTGACCATCAAATATTTGATGTCAATGAATCCATCAGAACTTTTATTATTTTTTGAAAAGAACACCGTTGCGCTATTATCACAATAAATAGTGACTGGCCTCGAGATGGAGTCAACAACTTTCAGCCTAAAAATAAAATTCCTAAAGGAGATTGAGGTGCTGACCAAGTTGATGCTCCCAAATATTCTCAAGATCCTTTGCAAGGAGTTGGCAGTCCAATGACTAGGGCAAAGACAAAAAAGATGTAAGAAGCTTTGCAAGGTTTGATAATGGAAGTGCAATACAAAGAGGCGGTGCTAGAAGATCCTAGAACTAAATTTGAAGATTCCGAAGTTTCACCAAGGACGGTCAATTATCTTTTTGTGCAAGAGATAAACCTGGAAGAGCGAGAAGAATGCAAGGATTAATTAGGAATTTTTAACTTAGTCTTTTAATTAATTATGGGTTGTTCATGTTTTGATCAATTTTGATTTTAACTTTAGTCTTTTGGGCTCTTTTATTTTTTAGCCACTAGGCCCAATCCATCTTTTAAGGCCCATTTCATTTTTTTCTTCTTCAATTAAGATAGGAATTTGTCTTTAAGAAAGGGGACGTTTTTGAAGCTATGGAAGAAAGCTCTCACTTGCCTTTTTCTTGTGTTCTTGGTAGAATGCTTGAAATTTGACTCATCAAAGGAGTGATCAACTTTTGTGGTGTCTCAAGGTTGGGGTTTTAAGGATTTTGTTGCCATAAGGTTCTAATCTAGTCATCTTCCTTCACGTTCACACCAGGTCTGATTTGTTCTAAATTTTCATAAAAATATGTCACAGTCAAAACAAGTCAATGTTGCCTTGGTGGTGGGTCCGGCACTTAGCTGGTATCTAGCATCCACGTGTCCATTATGATATTTGGGATGGGTCGTGAATAGGGCCTAATCACAGTATTATTGCAAACCAAACATCTAACTCGTAAAATTCGCAATCAAATGAAAGCCCACAAATTACAATTATTCTAACATACATAACCTATTGTCTTTAAAACAAATATCCATCATGCTTATAAAATTTATCAATTGCACCTTTATCACATGATGTGTGTGTGTTAAAAATATCGGGATCATTTGCATACATGTCCTTAACATATTCAAACTCAAGCATCTTTCCACTTTAATTTATATAAGGAGTACATACCTCCTTGATAATGCAACATCCTCTATGTTCTCTTTACACATCGCATGCCTCTTGTTTAGTTTACCTTGTGGCTTTAGACATTTTAATGACTCATTATCCATATGGATTACAAACTCTTTAGGACATAGGTAGTATTGACATGTCTCCAAAGTTTGAACAAGTGCATAAAGCTCTTTGTCATATGTAGGATAATTCAAAACTGCCCCACATAGCTTTTCACTAAAATAAGCTATTGGTCTCCTATCTTGCATTAAAACATGTCTAATTCTTATACCTGAGGCATCACATTCAATCTCATATTTTTTGTTAAAGTCAGGTAGTGCTAAACGGGTACAGAACACAACATATCCTTAATAGTATTAATGCATTTTATTGTTAAATGCCCCAATGGAATCCTACACTCGTTTTTACAATCTTAATGAGGGGTGTGACAAGTGTGCTAAAATCTTTAACAAAATACCTATAAAAGTTAGCTAACCCATAAAAGCTTTTTAACTTAGTTATGCTTTTAGGTGTTGGCAACTCCTTGATGGCTTTGATTTTCTCCTCATCCACTTGTTTCCTCGGGATAAGCTCTATAAGCAGGTCGATTTGGTATGGCAGAACCAGGTCTGAAGTCTATTTGATGCTCAATTCCTCTTAAAGTAGGTAATCCATGGGAAATCTCCTGAGGAAATAGGTCCTCAAAGTCCTGCAATAAAGACACAACAACACTAGGCAAAGATGAGTTAAGATCGTTAGTAGAAAAATAAACATCCTTGTACACAAGTACACTTGCCTCCATCATTACACTCTTAACATCATGTTTTTCAGCAAGTACACTCATTCTTTTATTTTTCTCTCCATGTTGCTCACTTTTCTCTCCATTATTCTCGCTTTTTGCTTACTTTTCTCTCAATTTTTCCTCTCGACCTCACTTGCTCTCTTTTTATTTTCCTCTTGCTCACACTTTTGGGGCCTGATACAACTTTTCAGTTGTTCATTTCAAAAATAATAACGATTTTTGTACCCACCATGCGAAACCCTCCTATCAAACTACCACGGTCGAAACGAACCTCATCCTCATACTTGCCAATTAAAAAAGGTACCCGAACTTGCTTGTTTACCTTCATTTCTCCTCCATAATCATTTCGCCATTGGAGCTTGTACGGTTTAGAATGCTTCTGCATTTCTACCAACAAAATACCAGCAACATTAGTGCAACTCCCACTATCAATAATCAACGTATAAAACTTTGTCCTTCATGTGGCATCTTGTGTGAAAAATATGCTCACGTTGCTCCTCATCTCCTTCATCCTTGTAACAAGTAAATCACCATGCACAAGTTCTTCCACCTCGACATCAGAACAATCCTCCAATGGTGGCATCTCAACGTCACTTAGTGCACTTTTGACTTCTCCATTTGCATGTACAACCACAACCTTTTTGTTTGGGCATTCGGAAGCAATATGTCCGAATCCTTGGCACCTAAAACACTTAATATCACGTGACTTAGTAGGAGTTTTAGTTTCGGGTTTACCTTAGGAACAACAATCGAATTCTTCAACTTTGCTTCTTCTTTTATTCTGAAGGCAGCTTTGTTCTCCTTCCAATTTGATCTCCACAGAGAGCTAGAAGACGAACCAGATATAACCTCTTGGACTTGATATACTTCTCCGCTTTAACGGCTTTGTGTTGTAGCTCCTCCATGATGAATATCGAGGTGGTCAAGGTGCTGACCAAGTTGATGCTCCCAAATATTCTCAAGATCCTTTGAAAGGAATTGGCGGTCCAATGACTAGGGCAAAGACAAAGAGGATGAAAAAGGCTTTGCAAGGTTTGATCATGGAAGTGCAATAGAAAGAGGCCGCGCTAGAAGATTCTAGAACTAAATTCGAAGATTCCAAAGCTTCCCCAAGGATGGTCACTTATCTTTTGTACAAGGGATAGATCTGGAAGGTCAAGAAGAGTACAAGGATTATTTTGGAATTTTTTTTTTTTATGTCTTTAATTATGAGCTCTTTTATGTCGAGCTATTAACAAGATAACGATTCGCATGAAAGAGGGAGATGAATGGAAAACTGCATTTAAGACTAAATATGGATTGTATGAGCGGTTAGTAATGCCTTTTGGTTTATCCAATGCACCTAGTACATTCATGAGGTTAATGAACCATGTCTTGCGTGCTTTCATGGGGAAATTTGTGGTAGTTTACTTTGATGATAGTTTAGTTTATAGCAAAAATTTGGATAAACATGTGGGACACTTGCATGTTGTGTTTAGTGTGTTGAGAGAGCACCAATTGTATGCTAATCTTAAGAAAGGAACGTTTTGCCTGGAATATGTTGTGTTTCTTGGATTTGTTGTTAGTTCGCAGGGTATCAGTATTGATGAAGAGAAGGTAAGAGCAATAACGGACTAGCCCACACTTAGAATGCGAACGAGGTGAGAAGTTTTCATGGTTTGCCAAGTTTTTATCGAAGGTTTGTTAAAGATTTTAGTTTTATTACTGCACCTTTGAATGAACATGTTAAAAAGAATGTTGTTTTCAAGTGGGATGATGTGCATGACCGGGCTTTCAAAACTTTGAAAGATAAGCTATCTAATGCATCTTTGTTGTGTTTGCCTAGTTTTGATAAAGCTTTTGAGATAGAATATGATGCATCTGGGATCGGAATAGGAGCTCTTTTGATGCAGGATTCCAAACCAATTTACTTATTTTAGTGAAAAGTTAAGTGGGGCAGCGCTGAATTATTTACAACAAGGAACTTTATACATTAGTGAGAACTCTTCAAACATGGCAACATTATTTATGGCTAAGGGAATTCATCATTCATTCTGATTATGAGAGCTTGAAGTTCTTGAAGACCCTTGGTAAGCTTAATAAAAGACGTGCTAAGTGGTTGGAGTTCGTAGAAACCTTTCCTTTACTCAAATACAAACATGAGAAGGAAAACGCTGTGGCTGATGCATTGTCTAGGAGGTATTACTTACTTCATTGCAAACTAAATTACTTGGTTTTGAATTTCTTAAGGATTTGTATGTCAATGATTCTAATTTCAGCCATGTATGGTGATTTTTATAGGCATGAAGGATTTCTATTCAAGAAAGATAAATTGTGTGTGCCTATTTGTTCTATTCGTGAGTTGCTTGTTAGGGAAAGTCATGGGGGATTTTGATGGGACATTTGGTGTTCTAAAGACTTTAGATGTATTACGTGAGCATTTTTATTGCATGATGTGCAATCTGTTTGTGATAAGTGCATTACATGTAGGCAAGCAAAATCTAAAGTTAGACCGCATGGCTTGTATACTCAACCTTGGATTGATATATTTTTGGATTTTGTTTTAGGATTACCAAGGACTCAAAGCGGTAAGGACAACATATTTGTTGTTGTTCTGTGTTTAGTAAAATGGCTCATTTTATTCCATGTTCTAAAACCAACGACGCAACACATATTGCTGATTTGTTCTTTAGAGAAGTGGTTCGATTGCATGGGTTGCCTAAGACAATTGTTAGTGATAGAGATGTTAAGTTACTAAGTCATTTTTGGCACACTCTATGGAATAAATTAGGAACTAAATTGTTATTTTCGACACTGCACATCCTAAAATAGATGGTCAAACTGAAGTAGTTAATAGGACACTCACTACATTGTTACGTGCTATCATTCAAAAGAACCTAAAATAGTGGGAAAAGTGTTTGCCACTTATTGAGTTTACATATAATAGGACTGTTCATTCTACTTCTTCATTTTCTCCTTTTGAAATTGTTTATGGCTTTAGTCCTTTAACACCTGTAGAGATTTTACCTTTGCCTACCAATGAGCATGCTAATCTTGATGGTAAGAAAAAGGTAGATTTTGTGAAGGAGTTACATGCCATAGTTCGGGCCAACATTGAAAGGAAGAATGAACAATATGCTAAGCAAGCCAATAAGGGGCGTTCGAAGGTTGTCTTCCAACCTGGCAATTGGGTCTGGGTGCATATGCGTAAGGAGAGGTTTCCCACACAATGAAAATCAAAATTGCAGCCTAGAGGAGATGGACCTTTTCAAGTCTTGGAACGGATCAATGATAACGCCTACAAGCTAGATTTGCCAAGCGATTATGGTAATGTTAGTGCAGATATTAATGTTGCCAATTTATCTTTGTTTGATGTAGGTGATTCAAGGACAAATCCTTTTGAAGAGGAGGGGAATCATGGAGATTGAGGTGGTCAAGGTGCTGACCAAGTTGAGGCTCCCAAATATTCTCAAGATCCTTTGAAAGGAATTGGCGGTCCAATGACCAGGGCAAAGCCAAAGAGGATGAAAGAGGCTTTGCAAGGTTTGATCATGGAAGTGCAATAGAAGGAGGCTGTGCTAGAAGATTCTAGAACTAAATTCGAAGATTCCAAAGCTTCACCAAGGATGTTCACTTATCTTTTGTGCAAGGGATAGATATGGAAGGACAAGAAGAGTACAAAGGTTATTTTGAAATTTACATTTTTTTTTTGTCTTTAATTAACTATGGGCTCTTTTATGTTTTGATCAATTAGGCCCATTCCACATCTTTTAGGCCAATTTCGTTTTCTTTCTTCATTTAGCTAGGTTTTATTGTTTAAAAGGGGAAAGAAGAACGTTTTTTAAGCTTATGGAGAAAAGCTCTTGCTTTTGCTTTCTTGTGTTCTTGATGGAATGCTAAAAATTTGACTTATCAAAAGAGTGATCAACCTTTGTGGCGTCTTAAGGTTGGGGTTTTAAGGCCTTTGTTTCAAAGGATCTATCATTTGGTATCAGAGCATTTCTTTTGGGTTGCTGAAAGTAGGTTGTTGATTTCTATTTCTTTGTTACGTTCTTGCTGGTGAAAAAAGAAAGAAAGAAAAGAAAACGTGGCAAATTTTTAGTTCTATAAGTTTCACATTCTTGATCTTTGTTCAATTTTCATATTCCTTGTTGAATTAAGTTCAGATTGGTGTTTCTCTTTGCTAGAGTTTCTTGTCATCAAGGCTGTTACTGACCAATTTAAATTATTGAATGCAAGATTGGATGATTTGGAGTCCTCTTCCTGCTCTAAAAATATAGAAGACATAAGTTGGATGAAGAAGACAAAGCTGATTCTGAAGTGGAGAGATCAAGTTATAAACTGGACAAGAAGGTTGGCTCCAAAGGAGATAACAATATAGGTAGTAGAAAGATGACAATTCCAACTTTTCAGGGAAAGAATGATCCAGAGCTATACTTGGAATGGGAAAGAAAAGTTGAGCACATATTTGATTGTCATAATTACTCTGAGGAGAAGAAAGTAAAGCTAGCAGCTGTGTAGTGTTCAGATTATGCAAGTATATGGTGGGATCAAATGGCGGAATTGTCTTCTTTATAGTTAGGTTTCGTTATGTCCATTAGAATCAACCTTCTTGTCCCATTTATCACTTGTTCTCTCTACTTCGGAATCAACTTCGTCTTCTTCGTCAGACTCATGTCTTCTTCTATGTAATTTAGAATTGGAAGAGGACTCTAAATCATTCAATATGCGAATACAACAATTTAAATTGGTCATTAACAGCCTTGATGAAGAATTTCACGTCGACCTCTTGTGGTTCTCTCTTTCCTTACTCTTGTGGTTCTCTCTTTCCTCTTGTGGTTCTCTCTTTCCTTGTTCTTCACTCACCCCTAACCTGTTTGCACTCAAATTAAGTTGTTATCACTCGTGTTTCACACTATTTTAGCTTTCTCTTGATGATCTCTCATACTTTTACCACTCAAAGCCAAGCCAGCCCCCCTTATGTTTTTAACAGAATCAAAGAATTCAACAAATCTCAAGAAGCAACCGGTTAGATGGTGACAATTTCTAAAAAATCACAATTTTAAAAACTTAGTTGAGGCAAACGGTGAACAGAAAGGACCAAAGATCTAAAGAATCAAGAAAATAAGAAAACTCCAGCAAGAAAACAAGAATTAGAAACTTAAATTCAACAAGAATAGAGGAAATTTGAAGGAAGAAACAAGAATGAGAAACTTTTAGGACTCAAACGGTCTACCACTTTGTTCTTTTCTTTTTTTGGATACGAAACACACAGTGACAAAATGAAAATTGAACCTAACATAACGAAAAAGAAAGGACAAATTCAAATTTTTTTTTTTTAAATCGAGAACGCAAACAAGGATATATGGAGATAAATAACCTGTTTCCCAGCAACCCAACGCTCTAATACCAAATGGTGGAGAACCCTCTAGGCAAAATTACCCTAGGAACCCACGAACTCAATGGAATTGGAACAAATTAGTTTGCTAGGAATGTGTTGAAGATGATCGGATTAGAACCCTAACGAAACTAAGTCCTTAAATCCCTAATCGTGAGATGCCACAAAGGTTGATCGCTCCCTTTGATAAGTCGAAATTCAAGCATTCAATCAAGAACATAAGAAGGCAAAACAAAAAGCTTTTTGAATAAACTTGATAATTGATAATCCATCCCAAAAATAACACGGCAGCTCCTTTTTATAAGTAACAAACCCTAGGTAATTGAAGAAAAATGAAATGGGCCTAATTGATGTGGATTGGGCCTAATTAATCCTTAAGAAAATAAAAGATAGTGACAATTAAAACATAAAAAGCCCATAATTAAATAAAAGACTAAAATTAAAATTCCTAACCCTTGCACTCTTCTTGTTCTTCCAGATCTATCACTTGCACAAAAAGATAAGTGACCATCCTTGGTAAAGCGTTGGAATCTTTGAATTTAGCTTTAGAATCTTCTAGTACAGCCTCTTTGTGTTGTACTTCTTTGGTAAAGCCTTGTAAAGCCTCTTTCATCCTCTTTGTCTTTGCCCTAGTCATTGGACCGCCAATTCCTTGCAAAGGATCTTGAGTATATTTGGGAACATCAACTTGGTCAGCACCTATCTTCATTAAGGAAATTGAACCCTTAATTACAAAAAACTATGAACATTGTTATGGAGTTGTTGAACGTTATTGATGAAATCTCCGACTAGAAATTGAGTTCAATGAAGAATGATAAGAAAGTAACCTTGCTTTGATTAATCTCTCAATAGTTAATTAATATACAATGAAAGAATGAGACCATATATATATATATATATATATATATATAGGTAACTCATAAAAACCCCAATTAAAATGTAAAACATCAATAAAGTGTGAAACAAATAGAGTTCTAAATTTAAAAAAAGAAGAAAAATTTGGCCGCATTCATATTTTGTATTGTGCAAGTGCATCATGTATTCTCTCTCACGCACGCCGTTCAATTGATTTTACTATTACTATGGGTTGAAACTTTACACCCCATGCACACGTGACTTATTTTGCGTGCATGTGCATGTGCTTTTCGGCTATACTCCAGGCTTCACTTCTTCTAACTTAGCTTGAATTACACTAATCTTGGTTCCTCTTCCATGCCCAACATGAAATGATCCCATCAAATCTTGGTTCCTCTTGCAATCGAAGTCTCCGCCCACGTAGTTTGAACACATAATCCCATGGCTTCCATGACCTTCTTTGCTTGCGATCTTGTCATTGGTCCTTCTTTCACAATCAACGGATCCTTGGTAACCTTCGTCTTTGGTTCCCATCAATTTTACTGTACCTTTCACTATTAGTTCTAATTATTTTGAGCACTCATTATGTAATTTAGGTGCTAGTGTTAATATAACGACACATTCTATATGTGTTTCTCATATTGGAAGAAGCAAAGTCTACAACAATATCGTTGCAACTAGTGTATCTTCCATTAAATGGCCTTGGGGTATTATTGAAGGCGTGTCGATAAAGGTCAATAATCTTCCGATTGATTTCATAATCTTGAATATGGATGAGAATGCTGACATTGTTTTAAAATCTGGAAGACCTTTGTGGACATTGGTATAGCATTGATTGATGTGTATGATAAAAGTTGATTTTCAGAGCGGATAATGAATAGGTCGACGTCAATCCATTCAAGCGAACACATGATTTCTGATAATTGTTGCCAAATTGATGTCCTTTACGAGTTTGCTAACTATACCTTTAAGGCACATCCATCAGATCTTTATAAGGCACGTGTTCAAGGTTATAGAATCAACTAAATCAGAAAATCCAGCAATACATGAATCTGCTCTACATTTGGATAAACCACCCATGATATTTAAGAGAAATTAACATTATGAATCACTTGGTGCCAACCCATCGACAACTTTACCTTCAGTAGAAAACACCCCAACTCTTGATTTAAATCCTTTGCCATCACAGTAATGCTATGCTTATCTACGAGAGTGTACTTTGGAAAAGGATGTACCGTTTAACTTTCTTATGAGTGTCTATAAGCTTTCAACACTTTTCAACAAAAGTTAGTAACTGCACCACTTATACCTATACTCGACTGAGAATTACTCTTTGACATAATGTGTGATGCAAGTGCCTATGCAATAGGTGTACTTCTTGGACAACATAGGGAAAAATTTACGTGTCATATATTATCAAGCGAACTTTGATAGATGCTCAAATCAATTATACCACAATTGAGAATGAGAAGATTGCAGTAGTATTTTCTTTTGACAAATTCTATTTTTATTTGATTAGCTCGAAAGCAATAGTCTACATAGATCATGTAGCTTTGAAGTACTAGTTGGGAAAGCAAGATACCAAGTCTCGACTGATGTGTGATGGGTGTTATTGCTACTAGAATTTGATATTGAGATCCATGATAAAAAGGAACAAAAAATCAAGTAGCACATCACCTATCAATGATTGTGCAAGCAGAGGAGGCCGAATGAGGTAGAGTAATATGAAGCATTTCTAGATGAGCAAATTATGCATGTAGAGGAATCAACATAGTATCCAGACATTGTCGACTATTTGACCAGTTGTGTTGTGAATCCAACTTTTCTTATCAGCAAAAGAAACGGCCACTTTATGAATCTAAATTTTATTATTGGGATGAGGCAGACTACCAAAGAGGGACAACTAAGATTACCAAAAGATATATATTAAAAGATGAGATGAAACAAATTTTGGTAGGGGTCATGCATCAACTTATAGATGTCACTTTGGCCCTATGAAAATAGCATGAAGGTACTTCAATTCAGTTTCTACTGGCAAACATTGTTTAAGGATTATCATAGCTTTTGCAGATCATGTGATAGGTGACAACGAATGAAGAACATATCAGTCCATCATGAGATGCTACTAAACAACATATTAGAAATGGACATTTTTTAAGTATGAGACATTGATTTCATGGGGACCTTTTCTCCTATCCTACACCAATTGATACATAATAGTAGCAATGGACTATGTATTAAAATGAATGGAAGCAAAATCCATGCCGAGTAATAATGCAAAGATGGTTGTGGAATTTATATATTCAACAATATATGGAGCATCTCGTGCAAATAAATGACTGTGAGACTCACTTCTACAATAAGCAGCCATGACATACCACCCTCAAATAAGTGGACGGTTGAGACTTCGAATATACATCTTGAAAGAATCTTGGAACTCAATGTGAATGAATCTTGTAAAGACTGGTCCAAAACATTATATGATGCATTGTAGGTGCACCACATCCCCAAGACACTGATTGGGATGTCTCTATGTCGGTTGGTGTTTTGGAAAGAGTGCCACTTACGAGTAGAATTCGAGCATAAAGACTATTGGGAATTGAAGCAGTTGATTATAGATTTAAAAAGGCTAACGAAATAAAAATATTATAATTACATGAACTGGAAAAATTAGGAAGAGAGCATCTATGCCACTTCGCTATCTATAAAGAAAGAAAAAAGCAATGGCATGACAAGAAAATTTAGCAACGAGTTTTCAAAGTTGGTGATCAAGTTTTCTTGTACAACTTTAGATTGAAACTTTTTAGGGGAAAGCTGAAGTCAAGATAGTACATTTCACGATAACTCAAGTATTTCCCTACTGTACTGTTGATACAACAAAGGGTAATTTTAACATTATTGGACAATGAGTCAAACAATATGTGGAGGACTTCTCTATAGCAAAGTTCGCCACTGATATAGCTATTTTAGAATGATTGAGGCAAAAGATCTAGCTTGAGTATGTTAGTAATTATATAGCATGTAGTTTGTAGGATTGTGTATTGCAAGTTTCCCAAGCTTACAAAAATATTTGACCGTGGGTCAACCATGGTTACAACGGCGAATTTTACTCCTTGTTTGCCGCGTGTAGTTTGCCGCGTGTAGACCACGGGCTTGCAACCTAAGGTCGACACATGGTCCAATTCGTCATATAAAAAATATAGTTTTTTTTTTCTTGATAGAATTGTGAACGGGGGGCTACTTCTTTCTAAGACCTATTCTTATAATAATAATAATCTTCCGCAACTCCTTTCCAATTCTTCAAACAAAACCCTAACAAAAACTTTTACAATACACAAACCCTACTTCATCTTGAATTCCTAAGTTAAAGGTTAATTTCAACACAAGTAGAATGGCATTCCAACTATTCTACTTCATTTTTACAAAAAATATTCAAGGTAACAATAGCTGTTCCTATATATAATTAAATAAAAATTTCAAACATTTGTAGGTTGATTTAGATTGGGTTACAAGTTTGGTGAGTTTTTTTGGTGGGAATCGTTGATATAGCATTAGAATAAGTAGATTGTAGTTCATATTTTTATTTGCACACCATGTGTTTGATAAGATTTCTCACTAGGCTATATTATATATTTTTCCAAAAACTCCTTTATATGCCAAGTCTCATAGATAGCACTTGAAGTATTGAAGGGTGGTTTATAAAAACACTCAATTAATGCTTGTTCTCTACAATCCCATTCAAACTTAGGGAAAATCATCACATATCGAGGTAGAGACTTTCATTGGTGAAATCTCAACCAAACTTTGAGCACTGGACAAGTTAAAATATGTTTTGGTAGCAGACCTTAGAAGCTTTTTGTAAATTATCTAGTAGTTTTAAAACCTAAGGCATATATGATAGGCTATTTAGCATATTAAATAGTTTGCGATTCTTTCCCGGGACGGGGAAAAAAAAGGTTTTAAGTCTGTGAGATATTTGATATGTGTATTTGACACGCATATTCATTTTTTTAATCTTAATAACTTATTACGAAGTGAATGGATTTCTACCTAATTAAGTCTAATTATGTAATATGTACCGAAGATTGGATGTGAGTGCAACTAGTGCAAAAAGTGATGGTTTTGAGCTTAATTGGAGATTGATTCGGGAAAATTGAAGATCATCCCAAGTGCAATCAATCAATTGAAAGAAATATTGGAGCAATTGGATGAGATTCATGAGTTTGGAGGAAAAAATCACTATTGGAAAGTTCAAAAATTAAATCATAAACTTTGAAACTTGCATCGGATCAAAATGTTATGAATTCGAAATGATGAGGGCAAATTATAAAGAATTCAAGGTGAAGGGCTGAATAAAGGAGGAAATTGGAGACCAAAATGGAACTATTGAAAAAATGAAGACAAGAAAAAAAATAAAAATAAAAACGTGGTATCCAAATTGAGACTGGCCCATTGTCGTGAACATCGTCTGTTTAGTTCGGTTGTGCCGAGTGTCTCATTTAAAAAAAAAAATTAGCCTTTTTAGGGATAAATGTCGTGAACATTTTTTGTGGAAAACTTCTAAATGAATCGTGATACTATATAAAGACCTCTTCTTTGTTAGAAAAGGGAGTCCACAATTTTGAGAATTAGAGAAAAAGAAATGAACAAATAAAAATCAAGATTGAGAATTGAAGAAGAGGGGTTGAGACTTGTTTTGGGAAAGAAGAAAGTCAAGTGCAAGGTTATGTATTCCATAATTGTTTCTTTTTTCTTCTATTAGCATGCTTTAGTGCATTTGGTTAGCTGTTTTCAAGTTGTTTTCAATTTTTAGTTATGCAAAACACTGAAAACGTGTTTGGTCAATAGTTTTGAAAATGCATTTTTGAAAACATGGATAAACTTATATTGTAAAACTCAAATAGCATTTTTTACATTTTGAGTGTTTTCATCGAAAATTCTGAAAACACTCAAAACATGGAAAAACAAGCGTTTAAGTAAAATTTTGAAAACTAAAAATAAAAATATAAAATTCTAATAAATAAAAACTTACCATCAAAATAGAAAATTGAATGTAAACTGAAAACTGTAACACAAACCAAATGGGTCGATCATGATATACCTTAGTTAAATGCATTGAATTTCTAAAAATTCAAGTAACAACTACATTAACTAAAAAAATGTATCTCTACGCTTTATACTAGTTCCTGGATTTTACTACGTGGTTTAACCTATAAATCACTTCTCAAATCGTTATAAATTCACATGATCATTGAATTATTGGCCAAGTAATTAAATCATTAAACAATATAAATATCAACACATATAAATTCAAAGCTAGAATTTTGAAAATTGAATTAAAAGTGTCTCAACACTACATTGTTTTTACCATAAAAAAAGTTTAGCTACGCATAATGAATGAAGAAAAACTTTCATTATTGAATACATCACCGGGTTATGAATGAGATGTAAAAAAGTGGATGAATCTTGCATCAAGATCAAGACTACACCACAAAGCTATTCGTATAAATATTTGAAAAGACAAAAGGTAAATAAACATATCAATGTTTTTAGTATATACTTGACCAAAACCAAGATCTTCCAAATTTGAAGTAAATGTTTTTTTGCAAAATCATGAGGATGAAGGTAGATGTGGCTGACAAAGTATATTAGGAAAAAAAACCTAGAAATGGCAACAGGCTAATGACAATGGACAAGAAAAAAGAATCGAAAAAGCTTTAGCACCTTGACAACATCCCATACATGCACTTTTTGTCAAACGAAGATGTTGCAAAAACATATGATGAAATTGGCTTGAAACGGATGTCTGAAATGATATGCACTAGACCACTAGTGCTTTTATAATATTCAATGAATGAGAATCCAGATTCCAAATCAGCACCTATTACAATATGATGCAAGATGCATTAGCTCATTATTTTTTTTTAACGAAATCTTGGTTTGCAAAATGTAAATCTTCAACATAAACTCAAAAAGAAAAATGATTGAGAAGCACTATATAAACCTTCAGTGTTTTAGTCATAACTTCTAATATCGATGTCCGATTGAGATGATTCAAGATGCGTTGAACGGCTAACGCAAAGGGCTACAACTTTTATTCAGAGACCATCTTCAAATTTGATCGGTTTCCATGCCAAACACGGGTCTCAATATGAGGCTGAAAATCGGTGCAACCTTTTCAACTTGAAAGTTGATATGATAATGTTTTGGCCATATTTTGTCCCTTTGACACCTTTCTTCATCCAATTGACCTCTAACACTCTTGAATCTTCATCACAATGTGAGAAACAAGTTTAGAATATTTACCCTTTAGTCCCTGAACTTTTAATTTCTTTTGATCCTTTTTCACTTGTTTCTTCAATTTTCCACTGTTTTCACACATTTACAACCTAAACCAACATATAGAAGTACTTAGTGCATTTAGGCGTCAAATAATCATAGAAACGTAAATACTAATGGGTCAAAAACGTAACAAATGTGCTATTATCACACACCCCAACTTGGTTATTGCTAGTCCCTAGCAATTGAATGCAGACCAAGATGAATGAATGACTAGTATCACAAGTGAAATTGTCAAGTTCTAATTTAACCACGTGTCATGTCCTCTTCAAACTCAATACCACACGAAATTAATAATGTCACGATTATCAAGACGTCAAACACTCATACCAAATATGTGAGTGTGTGTCTTGTCATTGTCATCTTACCGCTAACCCTAACACCTGCAACATCAAATATATCTCAAGCTGAAGGTTCAACTCGATAACTCACTGGTTTCAAAGTGTTTTAGGTGGGATTTCTCTTTATGGAGCTAAGAAAGATGAACGTTCAAATTTGGAGGCTTAAACAATAGTGCATAAGCAACAAGCAAATATTATTATTTGATAGGCATACTACCAAATGAGAATTTATCAACTTCTTACCACAGCCTATTTGGGATCAAAACGGTCAATACAAAGGGTTGTAATGAAATTCACGTTGGATCATATGAGAAGAACGGATATAAAAATTTAAATACTTCCAAGCACATAGTTAGGTTTCTTGTCAAATATCTCCATAAATCACATCTTTCAATCAACACATTCCTCAAATATCAAGCCCCAAAATAAATATATGTTTTTTTTCTTTCCCAATTTTTTTCTCTTTTTTTTGTGGGCTGCCTTACTCACATATCAACTTTTGTCGATTTTTTTGCTTCAATTCTTCACAAATAAACATCTATACCTACTACACACTTGGAAGTAAAAAGATGAAAAAATATGCACAAAAATTGTACTCCAATGTGGAGAAGTATGGATAACATAGGTGCATAAAGAAAATGATATATATGTGTATGACTCAAAGTGGCTACTAGGGGTTTTGAAACAAAAGGTTGAAGGCTCAAATGTCAGTCCTAAATTGACCTTTATCATTTCCCAAGTAATCCACCATCTTACCACAAACCATGTAGTGTTATTCCAAAATGAGTTTCCAATTCACAAGATCAATAAATGCTTAATGCCATATTTTAGTATATTATGGCTCTCAATACTCACCAAGTGCCTCACAAGAAAAACTTCAGCAAGAGACTCCTCTAGCTACGTGTGTGTCCACCATCATACCACACGGCTTGTGTGCACAAAAAAATTAGCAAGTGTCATGACATCTAGATTTTCATAACAGAATTAACTCCTAGTGGCACATTTTGTCATTCAAAAGAATAAACATGTAGCAAATTATAGGCTCAAACCATAAAAATTTTGAAAATTCACATGCAATTCACAATAAAATCCAACAGATCCTCCCCCAACTAAAATCTTGCATTGTCCTCAATGCTTAACATGAAAGCCAAATGAAGAGATATCACAAAAATGATGCATTGAATCAACATAAACTTGAATGATAGAAAGCTTGAAAGTACTCAATGGACTGGTAATGCAAAGAGAATAACAAAAATTAACTAGAATATAAATGTAAAAGTAAACAGCAAAAGAAAGGAACGAACTCCCTTTGAGTTGCCTCCCAAGTAGCGCTTTCGTTTATTGTCGTTGGGTCGACCCAATGTGGAACCTTTAGCCGGCATCCAGTAAGCATTGTTTCAATTTTCTTTGCAGTGCACTAAGCTCCTTGGACATAATCACCGATGATGTTCATCCGCCTCCATCAAATACATGCGTGAGGTGACTAGATGGAAGTTTAAAATCATGAATGGGGACCTGCAACACCAAAGGTAAAGTCCTCTCGTTAAAAACAAGTAATGAAAAATAACTATTACCCGACTCTTGATCCTACCTCTCAAGATGTTTATTGATGGCAACGTCCAATCCATTTGGTTCTAGAAATTCATGTGCTGGTCCAAGAAATATATTATCAGCTACCTCCTGAGTGAGTGCATCAATCATGTGGGTTTGATGACACTCATCATCCTCCTCTAACTGTTTAGTGATATGAAAAATGTTGACTTCTAGGGTCATATTCCCAAATGATAGTTTCATAAGACTATTCCTATAATCGATCAAAGTATTAGCAGTAACAAGGAAATGTCTACCAAGAATAATAGAAATTTTAGAATCAACAGTAACATCAACTTTTACATCCAAACCCAAGAAATCAACGGGGTAGTAAAATTTATCAATTTGAACCAAGACATCATCAACTATTCCCCTTGGTCTAATAATGGACCTATCAGCTAATTGCAGAGGTACAGATGGTAGGCTTCATCTCACCAAAGCCTAACGACAAGTAAATAGTATGAGGCATAAGATTGACACTAGACCCTAAATCAAGAAGGGCATGTCCAAACTCATGATTCTCGATGACACAAGACACAGTAGGACAATCAGGGTCCTTATACTTTAGCGGGATCATTTATGTAATCACAGCGCTCGCTTGGTCAGTTAAGAAAGCATTTTCTTGACATTGTGCTTCCTTTTGATAGTGCATAAGTCCTTGAGGACTTTAGCATAAGTAGGAACCTGTGAAATTACATGCAAGAGAGGCAAATTGATTTTTACTTGCTTTAAATGTTCTAAAATCTCACTATGTTGACCAGCAGATTTTGAGGTAGACTTAAGAGCTTGTGGCAAAGGTACTCTCACTGGATTTTTCACTAACTCCTCATTAGAGTTACTCTATTCAAGCTCACTAGACTCTTTTTCAGTTTCCCTAGGTTTGGGAATTAGTTCTATGACTTTTCATGATCTAGTGGTTATGACATTTACTTCCCTAAAATTGTTTTTATTAGATCTTGAGGTTTGTACCATGTGCTGTACTTTAGGATTTAGTAGAGCTTGAGCCGAAAATTTCCCACGTTCCACTACTACTAAGGCACTACTAGTTAGTTTGGAGATATGGTTTTTGATTTGCTTGTTTTCCTCAACAATTTGGGTAATCACAGTCTCAAATTTTTGATTGGTTTTACTTTGTACTTCAATTAATGCATTTAGGGCGTCTTCTAAGGAGTTCCTAGAAGTTGTGGGCTGGTATGAAGGTGTATTAAGAACTCTGGGTGGCTGGGTATGTTGCTAGTTTTCAGATTCCCAACTGAAGTTGGGGTGATTCCGCCACCCTTGATTATAGGTATTAGAAAATGGAGCATAAGGCTTGTTATACGTGCCTAAGGCATTGCAGTGTTCCTTATAAACCTCCCTCATCTCAGCTAGAGCAAAACACTCATGCGCTGGATGATCAATTCCACCACACACACACAACATGGTCCAGAAGACTCAACACCGGCAACAGTAGGTGTAGGCTTTGAGTTCTTAGTACGTAGGGTTTCCATATCTCTAGTTAAGGCTTCTACTTTAGCTCTAAGACTATCTTCTTCTCTAATATGATAAATGCATGTACTAGAAGGATTTCCTACAGTTCACGACCTATTAGTGCTGTCAGTGGCGCTAGGGCCAATCCAGGTGTAAGCTTTTTCAGCTAGGTCTGGTAAGTACTCTATGGCCTCATCGGGATCTTTTTGCAAGAACTCACCATTACACATCATCTCAATAAATTGATGCTCCCTAGGTGTTAATCCCTCATAAAAATAACTCACTATAAGCCAACTCGCATAACCATGATGGGGCCAAAGAGCTTGCAACTCTCTGTATCTCTCCCATACTTGGTATAAGGTTTCATTATCTTTTTGAGTGAATGAAGAAATTTGTTTCTTCAAAGCACTAGTTTTACGATGGGGAAAATATTTACTGAAGAAAGCTTGAGTCATTTCACCTCATGTTCCAATCGAACGTGGTCTCAGCGAATACATCCAGCTTTTTGCTCTATCTTTAAGTGAAAATGGGAAAGATTTAAGCTTGAATGCATCTGCTATACCATGTTGACTGTGGAAGGTTGAAATCACCTCCTCAAATTTCCTAATATGGACGTATGGATTCTCATTTTCGAATCCATGAAAAGTGGGAAGAAGTTGAATCATTCTCGGTTTAAGGTCCATACATGGCATATTAGGTGGAAAAATAATGCATGATGGTATGGATGTGCGTGTGGGGTGAAGATAATCGTGTAAAGTCCTAAAATGTGCATCATGCTCACTATCAGACACAGTGTTGTGTGTTGAAGTATTAGTTTTAACAGATGTAGAATCAAAAATTGGGTTAAAAGATATTCGAACTCTATAAGTCTATCAGCAGATCTTCCTCGCTCTCCTTAATACCTGCTCATGAAACACAAATAAAAAGAAAATAAAGTAAAAATAAAGAAAAATACAATAACGAAAATAAACTAACTAAAACGAAAGCAAAGGAACGATGTCACTATTTTCAGTTGATCATTGTGTATTTTGTACCGTCTCTCGGCAACGGCGCCGAGATTTGATTACGCCCAAAGAATAACACAGTAGTTGTAGTGCAGTTTTGGGATGTCGTAGCCACGGGAGATGGAAGAATGCTCAAAGTTTTTCAAAAAGGGATGAGTTATCGTCTTAAATTTATAATAAATTCAATATTGAGTAGCAAAGTTAAAATCAATGATTTGAGGTAGTGAAGCATTTGAATTCCCTCAATTGGATTGGATCATTCACATCAATTATTTCATTTTTATAACACAATTAGAGGCTTTCATCTCGGCACTCTAATCGGAAGACATATCGTGAAAACCAATTTAATTTACAAATGTAATCCTAGAATCTAGACTTATGACATATTCACACAATTTTATACATCAAGGATATAGTAGTAATTAATCTGCCAATAAAGTAATATTAAAATTAAAATTTAACAATTAGTTCAATCTAACGATAGAAGAAGCATGACTGGATCTATGAAGGATTTGGTAAAAGTTAAACTAATCTCAATAATAATGATTGAAATTGAAACTCAATAAATAGTTTGATTAAACAATGGAAAAAGTATGACTGAATCCATGAAAAATTTAGTAATTATTAAACTGATTTCAATGTAAATTAATGAAAAGAAAAGTATAAATCCTAAGATTATTCAACAAGAAAATACCAATTACATGAAATAATAGATGTGAAATCACTATATCCAAATCAGTTCCTCCCTTTCTTCACCAAGATTGTTAGTTTTTCATGAGTTTCTTGAGCAAAAATCAATGGAAGAATGATGAATAATGAAGAATGTGACATTTTGGAATGTTTTGGGGTATTTTAAGATTGAGAAATCGTGCCACAATAAATTACCACAATGAGTCGTAGAAGGAAACTTGAGATTTTTTCCCGATTTGGCATGGGTGGGCGCCCAGGCAAAACATTTGCTCTCTATATTTTTGAAATTCAGGGTCGGGCGAGCGCCTGGGCGGGGCCCAGTACACAGTTGGACAGCCTTCAGTGTTTTAGTCATAACTTCTAATATCAATGTCCGATTGAGATGATTCAACATGTGTTTAAAAGCTAACTCAAAGGGATACAACGTTTATTCAGAGACCATCTTCAAATTTGATCGTTTTCTATGCCAAAAATGGGTCTCAATATTAGGCTGAAAATCGGTGCAACCTTTTCAACTTGAAAGTTGATATGTGATAATGTTTTGGCCATATTTCATCCCTTTGACTCTTTTCTTCATCCAATTGACCTCTAACTCTCTTGAATCTTCATCACAAGGTGAGAAAATAGTTTAGAATATTTACAATTTTGTCCCTGAACTTTCACTTTCTTCCATTTTCCACTGTTTTCACACATTTACAACCTAAACCAAGATATAGAAGTACTTAGTGCATTTAGGCGTCAAATAATCATAGAAATTAGAATCGCAAATATTAATGGGTGAAAAACGTAACAAATGTGCTATTATCTTGATTTTATATACATGTTTTTTCATATTGTTTTAATGTTTGCGCACCATTAGAGCAATGATTACGTCCAAAGAATAACGCGGTAGTTGTAATGCAGCTTTGGGGTGTTGTATCCACAAGGAGATGGAAAATGCTTAAGGGTTCCAAAAGGATGAGTTATCGTCTTCAAAGATCAAAGATCATATACATCAAACATATAGCAGTAATTAATTCGCCATTAAAGTAATATTAAGATTAAAATATAACAATTAGTCAATCTAACTACAGAAGAAGCATGACTGGATCTATGAAGAATTTGATAAAAGTTAAACTAATCTCAACAATAAGTAATTGAAATTGAAACTCAATAAATAGTTTGATTAAACAATGAAAAAAGCATGATTGAATCCATGAAAAATCTAGTAATTATTAAACTGATTTCAATGTAAATTAATGAAAGGAAAAGTCTAAATCCTAAGATTATTCAGCAAGAAAAGATCAATTGCATGAAATAATAGATGTGAAATCACCATATCCAATTGAGTTTCTCCATTGCTTTACCAAAATTGTTAGTTTTTCATGAGTTTCTTGAGCCAAAATCAATGGAAGAATGATGAATAATGAAGAATTCGCATTCTAGGACGTTCTGGGTCTTTTAGGGTTGAGAAATTGTGCCAAAATAAGTTACCATAAGTGTTTGAGTCGTAGAAGGAAACTTGAAATTTTTTCCCCGATTTGGCCTGGGCAGGCTCCCAGGCAAAACATCAGCTCTCTGTATTTTTGAAATTCGGGGTCGAGCGAGCTCCTGGGCAGGCGCCCGGTACACAGTTGGACAACCTTCTTGTGTTTTGGTTATAACTTCCAATATCGATGTTCGATTGAGATTATTCAAGATGCGGGGAAAAGCTAACTCAAAGGCTACATTTTTACTTCAGATAACATCTTCCACTTCAATCGTTTTCCATGCCAAAAACTAGTCTCAATATGAAGCTGAAAACCGTTGCAACCTTTTCAACTTGAAAGTTGATATGTGATAGTATCTTGGATATATTTCATCCATTTGACTCATTTCTTCATCTAATTGACCTCTAACACTCTCGAATCTTCATCCTAAGGTTAGAAACAAGTTTATAGAAATTCTTTAGTCCCTGAACTTTCACTTTCTTCGATTTTGGTCTTTTTCGCTCTTTTCTTCAATATTCCACCGTTTTCAACCATTTGCAACCTAAACTAAGATATAGAAGTACTTAGTGCATTAAGGTTTCAAATAATCATAGAAACGCAAATATTAATGGGTGAAAAGTGTAACAAATGTGCCATTATCAAGCAATAAGTTGTTTATTCATAGTGTTGAAAAAACTCACGATAGGTAGAACACGTATATGGAACACATGAACAATAAATATTAGGAATAATATTTGTGAAGTGTGCGATCGTGTGTGATAATCCTATATTTTAATGCATATTTATCATAGGATCGTGTCGTGATCAACAACGAGATCAACATAGGTTTATTATATCTTGGAAAAGAATAGTAAATAAAAGTGGAGTTATCAATCGTCACGAATGCAAGAATTGAAGTATATCACAAGTTGAGATTTGAATGCTATAGTCACTTAGTGGAATCGGAAATCCAATACACTCGATCACATTTGATTTGAAAAAACATATTTTTACTGTTTTCATAGTTGTAGAACGTAGCTAAATACCAACCAATCATATCTTATTGTTGTTGAGAATTTAGATGTATCGGATATTCTAGAATTAAACCTTATTCCATGTGGGACAATAACTCACTCATCACGACTATTACTTGTACAACGAACCCGAACACTTGCGAGATTATTTTGCAACAAGTTTTTGGCACCGCTGCCGGGGAATAACAATGTTAATTTTAGTTGTTGGTATTCTAGATTCATCTTTATTTTAATTTTGTTGTTGAAGGCTGGTATTACATTGCTTCATTCTCTTTTGTCTTGACTCTTTTCAGGCAAACTTGGTTTATGCAAGCTCCTGACGAGATTGATCTAGCTCCAATAGATCACGAAATTGAAAGGACAACATCGAGCAAGGAGAATGGCCAATAATCAGGATCAACAACAGAATCAGGCTCATGATCCAATTCACAATCAATTACTGCAACCAAATCAATAGAGAGCCATCCAGAGTGAAGCTCCCATTTTAGTTGGGGACTATGTCAATCCAATACCTGTTCCAGTGCAACCTGCTGTAATTTATCCTCCATTTGGACAACTTAATTTTCACCTCAGACTGGATGTCATAAATCTGTTTCAAAATCATCAAGACATCATGTTTTTTGGGAAATTCACAGAGAATCCTCATGAACACATTTCAGCATTTCTCATGTTATGTGAAGTTATCAGTCACGAAGGGATATCGGCAGATGCATTCCGAATGAGACTATTCCCTCATACCTTGAAGGATGCTACAAGAGAATGGTTCTTTTGTTTACCTCCAGGGAGTAACTCAATTTTTGAAGAAAAATATTTTCACGAGGTATGGCACCACAAGGGCGATCATTAGTGATGGTGGAAAACATTTTTGCAACTACCTATTTGCATCATTGTTGGCTAAGTATGGAGTGAAACACTGTGTCTCAACTCCATATCATCATCAAACGCGCAAATGGAAATCTCCAACATGGAGTTAAAGAAAATTCTCGAGGCAACAGTCAACGCATCACGCAAAGGATTGGGCTAGGAAATCGGATAATGCACTGTGGGCATACATGATATCATTTAAAACTCCAATAGGCATATAGGCTGGTGTTTGGAAAGACGTGTCACCTAATAGTTGAGCTCGAGCTTAAGGCATACTCACACTTGCTAAATTTTAATATGAAAGCAGCAGGGGAAAAGATGATTCTTCAACTTCATGAGCTCGATGAATTTCGACTGGGAGAATGAGTTTGAGGTTGGTCAACAAGTCTTGATGTTCAATTCACGCCTAAGGCTTTTTTCGGGAAAGCTAAAATCTAGGTGGTCGGGTCCGTTTACGGTAGTGGCTGTGTTCCCACATGGTGCCGTGGAAGTAGTATCTCAAGATTAGCAAAGGAAGTTCAAAGTGAATGGACAACGGTTGAAAGCTCATTAGGGAGGTGACTATTCCAGTGAAAAAACAACCATACCACTTGATGCTGCAGATTAATCCGAGCCACGAAGTTGACATATGGATTATAAATCGGCGCTTATAGGGAGGCAACCCAATTCTCTTGCTTTTTATTTATTCGATTTTCATGCATTCGATTATGAATTTTTATTCCCTAGGTAGATTAATGCAGTCTTTATCATTCATCCATTACATTAGTCACCCGAATCATGCATCAGTTCACTTAAATTTTCAAGAATTACATGAAGTTTGGGAGAGGGGGGGAGGGGGATACCATTTTATTTGGGATTTTTTCATTTTTTAGGATGGCTTGCTTTTTGTAGTTTTTAGTTAAAAAAAAAAAAAAGGAGTCTAGAGGACCAGGGCGTGCACCCTCGCCTGCAGGTGAGGCGTACGCCTCTGGGTGAAATTTGCTCGCTTGAGGTGAGCCAATTTGGTGAGGCGCGCGCCTCACTCCCGACTAGGTAAGTGCCCCACTAACACACTGTTTTTATTATTATTTGTTTTTTTTTCCCAACTCTCTTCCTTTCCCTTCCTTCTCTCTCTCTCTCTCTCTCCAATCCCCCCCCCCTCCCCCCCCCCCAACGAGAACCACCACCTCTCTCACCTAGCCCTAAACATTCCCCAATTCACTTTGGTAGATTCTTCACTTGTAAGTGTCCTCATTAATCAAGAGTCCAATTTCACCACTTCTCACCATCAATTTTCAAGTTTGCAAGGTAAATCGGCTATTTCTCAACCTTGGTTCTATGTCGATTGTTCTTACTTTCTTATGATTTATGCTTTGCAATGTGTGGTTATGGAGGTGGGTTTAGGTAGTGATGAAACATCTTGTACTTTTGTGTATTTGAGCTTTCCAATTGATATATGCTCTTGTTTGTGCAATTTTACATGTGCCTGCAAAGTGTTTGATAAATTGCTCATGTGAAGTGTTTAGTTCTAATAGCAACCTTGTGGTTATGACGTGAACATTCTACCATGATTGCATTCTTATTTGCATTACATTTGGACACAATTAAGTCATACATGCACTTGCGTATACCTGACACACTCACAACCGTAACCTCAATGCGTTATACTGCTATTGTATTGATCACTATTATTGCATTGTTGGACTGATAGTTTCCTTCACCTTGTCATAGGATGCCCCTGAAATGACAACGCATGGCCTCAACTTCTAAAGGAAAAGAATCGGCCGGAGGGATGAGGCATTTTCTGAGTGCTGATCACAAGAGACTTTTTGAGAGGATACTCCAGAAATGAAAAATGTGGCCGGAAAGCAATTTGTTTTGGATGATTTCGAGGGTTATAAGATTTCTAATCTTATCGATAGAGCACGGTGGACAGGGGTGATAGAGAAGCCCCATCGAGTGTATCCCACTTTGGTTCAAGAGTTTTATGCAAACTTTAACAGAGAGATTGATGACCCGGAGTCTGACCATAAGCACTACACTTGGGTTCGGGATAAGTGGGTGGTGTTCACTGCCGAGGTGATTAATGAATATTATGGATTAATGCAGGACAACATTGTCCCAATACCACATGATGGGGATATGGCACTCACTAGTAGCTCATATGCTCAATGGCAAACAGGACGAAGCAGGGGACGAGTTTGAGTACAACCGGTTGACTCGATCATTGATGGTGCTAATGAAATTTATATGCCACAATATTCAGCTCACCTCGTATTGGTCCACTTTCAACTTTTCCAAAGCAAGATTTCTCTTCCACTTAGCACGAGGGTTCAAGACTTTTTTGAGTTCAGCTTGGCACCTTAGGCATGACAGAAAATGATTTTTCCTAGTCTTATAAGCGGGTTATGCTTATCCTTGGGGTACGACTCATTCCCACGTTGTAGCTGGCTCCACCTAGTGTTCCCATCAATCGTACATCTGTGGTTAATTCATGGCAACACATTATCGCCACCAGGCAGCGCCATCAGCAGCAACAACAGCAACAATAGTGGGCATACCACCACCACAACCCGGCCTTATTGCCGACTCACCACTCTTGCAACAGCTACTTGTCGGATCTACTGAAACCATCCAAGATATGTACCGTATAGAATAGACGCTGAGGACATTGGATCTGAGAGTTGGCCACGCGGAGACCCGCACCAACACTATAAATGACTATATGATGCTGGTGAGGGAGTAAGCGTCCAATGCGCGTTGGCAGGTTGATTTATTTTCTGACTGAATGGATCGCTATGCTGGTCGGATTGATGAGCTTAGTATTCAGGTTGATCGCTCCAATGATATGATGTGTGGCATGCAGGGTAGACTCGATGAGAGCGATACTATGGTACGCGACATCCAGAGCGAGATGGGCCAACAATCTGTTCTATTGCGAGAGATTCTTTCACGCCTACCACCGCAACCTCCTCCATTGTCTCCAGGACCGTCGGGTTTCGATGATTACATACCATATCCGCAACCACCTTCTGATTGGCCAGGGGAGTAACCACTTTCCCCCCTTTTTGCCCTGCCATTTGTTCCTTTTCTTATTGCATAGATCTTTGTACATTGAGGGCAATGCACGTAATAGGTTTGGAGTGGTTGTCTCTGTTTATGATTGTATTGTTAAGCATGATTATCGCATGTTAGTTTACTTTATGTGCATGATTTTCATGTGAAAAAAAAATAAAAAATAAAAAAAATGTGTTCTCTGATCTTATTGTGTGATTGTGTGGGGTGAATAATCTTGTCAGTGGCGATGAACATATTGGAGAGGTGTGTTGGACTTAAATTGTGGAGATATTATATGTTGAGTTAATATACATGTTTTTGTAAAATTTGATATCTATTGTGCACTATTCTCATGCTTCACACTTTGAGCTAATGAATTGATTCATTAGTAGCTCTCTTAAACTGGCTTCAATCAATGGGAACTTCACTCAAAGCATTACCTGCCCGATTGGGACATCTCACTTAGCTGCATGATTGGCATCCTAAGATAAGAGCCAGGAAACTTCTTAATCAAGAATGCCTTTAACACCTATATCCCAATTTCGTTGGGATATTCTAAAATAGCCAAGCTTTCTATCCAGCACTTCATTCCAAATGCCTGAGGTCTGTCAGGTACTTAACAAGACTGACGATGAGCGGGAAAAGTATAAGAAAGAACTTATCCTACATTTCCGGGAAATAAACACTCCCCCCCCCCCCCCCCTTTTAGGACACAATTGAACATAGACGATTCAATCCTGAAAAAAATTCATGACTATATACTTTCCCACACCATTGATAGAACAATTTGGAGATGGTTGAACCAGTATAGGGAGATATTGATTTGAATGAGAGCTACATGTGTTAAATTATTGTATGGATTAACCATCAAGATGAGATGAGGTGATTATTGTAAGTCAGTGGTCAGTTTTTGAAAATAAGTGGTTTAAGGGGCATTGCACTAATCTTTAAAAAATGGTTTAATGGAAAAACTTATCTTCGAAGCCTTTTTCACTCGGGTAATTAAGCTTGTAAGGGTCATTAAAACTTAATGCCCTATGGTCACCTAACTTGGGAGTCATTTGCTAAAAGCTCGCTTCATGGGTCACTTAGTCGCTTAATGGAGAGAAGTGAAAGAAAAAAAAAATCAGAAACAAAGATTGAGCCCCAACACTTATTTTAGAAAATTGGACTGTTGGCAGAAGATCATTAGCTTAATTCATTCTTGGAGGACAAGTATAAAATAAATATCGGAGAACCGTTGTTCATTGAAATGTTAACTTGTACTAAACATACCTATCCGAACTAGAGAGGGTAAGGACTAGGAATCAACTAAAACCTCAACTTAGGAGCACCTGGGAAAAGAGAGTGAAAATATTAAGTTTGGGGGAGGGGGTGTGTATAGATCTCAAGTGGAGTGTGAAACTATTAGATTGTTGGGGATTGGAACTTGAATCAATCATGAGCTTGATTTGTGGCATGAGTATTTACACACACTTTGAGTTTTGCATAAAACGGGTGGAGATTGATTTAAACCATATGATATTGAAGCTAATTTATGTATTAACACAAATTCCAATCCTGAGACATAGCAAGTTATCTCACCCAATTGTTGGATGAAGTCACAATTTTTGTTTGAGGACAAACAAATATTCAAGTTTGGGAGATTTGATAAGTGTATTTCTTTCGCTCATTTAGTTGTCAAAATATGGATATTTGTGATATTGTAGATTGAATTGTGGCTAAATTTGTGGTTTACTTTATGTTTTAGGTTCACATTGACGAAAACAACGAAAGTGGAGATAATTGACGCAAAAAGGATATGAGACTAAGATGCAAGCAAATCAAAAGTTAGCTCGAATCGAGAAACAAAAGTTGAGAGTGTAAGAAGTCAATTGGACATGAAGAAAAGAGTTAGGACCTGATTAAATGGAGAAAATGGAGAAAAAGGGGCCAAAATAGAAGCTGTGGAAAGATAGGGGCCAAACTGCAATTGGCCCCAAAGCTAGCCTAAGGCGCGTACCCTCACCTACAGGCGAGGCATGTGCCTCACTTCAATTAGTCCTTGACTGAGGCCTACCTAAGGGCTAAGGCGCGCACCTCAGTCCAGAACGAGAAAAAAAATGATGTTTTCCTTATCTTGTTTTGGGGAGTTTCTAGGGTTGATTATAAAAGGTATTTTTCGTGATTTTTGAGGGGGAGAGCCGTATTTTGAGAACAAAGAGAGAAAAATACATTGAGAATGAGGAATTCACCATTCTTGGATCCGATTTCGAAGGCGTGAAGAGTCAAATTCAAGATTTCTTCAATTTTACATGATTCGGGTGATGGCTTCCTTTTATTTTCCTTGTGATTTTCATATTAATATGCTATGCTAAATTTATTTGTATTGGATGGATGATGAAACTATTTGATTTCTAGTTTTTAATTCAAGACTTGTGATTTTTAGTTTAATTCTTACGTTGTGATCCTATATACATGTTTTTTCATATTGTTTTAATGTTTGCACACCATTAGGGCAATAAGTTGCTTATTCATAGTGTTGGAAAACTCACGATAAGTAGAAGGTATATGGAACACATGAAGAATAAGTATTAGGAATAATATTTGTGAAATTGTGTGATCGTGTGTGATAATCCTATATTTTAATGCATGTTTATCATATGAATGTGGACTAGGAATAAGATCGTGTCGTGATCAATATATGTTTATTATCTTGGAAAAGAATAGTAAATAAAAGTGGAGTTATCAATCGTCACAAATGCAAGAATTGAAGTAATTATCACAAGTTGAGATTTGAATGCTAGAGTCACTTAGTGGAATCTGAAATCCAATACACTCATTCACATTTGAATTAAAAAAATACATTTTTTACTGTTTTCATAGTTGTAGAACGTAGCTACCAACCAATCATATCTTATTGTTGTTGCAAATTTAGATGTATCAGATACACTAGAATTAAATCTTATTCTCTGTGGGACGATAACTCACTCATCACAACTATAGTAGCACCCCGAGTTCCGTTAACCCAGATTGCCACGTCATCTTCTTTTGCCCTAATTTAATAATAAAAATTTTGCGAAAATAACCTAATTTTTAAAATCACATTTGTAATTGAAAACTTCATCGGCAAGAAAACTCATAGGATAATTATTTTAAAATTTAAATATCATGTTTTTGGAATAGCGGAAACGACAAATACGTTAACAATGTTCAAATACATAAATTTCAAAATTTAATAATTGCGATAATCAAATTTTATGCCACCACTGCCCATCAATCATGATCGCCTCCGAAATCTGCAAATTTTGTTAAAATAACAGAGTGAGTATTTCGAAAAAATACTCAGTAGACTCATCGCCGATAATTAATTTACAGAATAATTGAACACACACTTATGCAATATACAACGTGATATAATCATCTTCTTCGGCTCATTTTCTTGAAAATCATAGGCTCTTTAAAATCATAGTAGTCTTTCTTTCTCGTGCATATAAAGCACATAGGTTATGCATAACATTTTCATCTTATCTCATACGAAATTCTCGTCTTTCTCATGCATTTAAGCATATAAGTTATGACAAACATAACAATATCATATATCTCATATGACATATTTTCATCTTATGCATTAAAGCATATAATCATGTAAATTTACATAAAGCATGCAATTATAATTTAAACTAATTAATGGTGGCGAGTCTACCTCAATAATCTCGAATTACGTGCAAAAATGAAGTGAAAAGTGATCTCAAGCTCTTAATCGTCCGTACATTTCGTTTGACCAAAAAGGAAAATAAGTTTTGAATTAGTATTTCGAAACTTTAAAGTTTTCACGTGATAAAATAAAGTTTAAGGGCTTAATTGAAAATTATTGAAACTGAAATAAATAGCCTAAAATGATAAAATAAAATTTAGGGGCTAAATTGAAAATTTATTAAATCTGAAAATAAAAGTTTAAGGGCTGAAATAGTAATTTTTGTATGTTATGGACTAAACTGTAAATATAATAAAGCTGAAAATAAAAGCTAAAAGTTGAAATAATAACTTTTAGAAGTTTAGGGACTAAACTTTAAATCTGTTAAAGTTGAAAATAAAACTAAAAGCTGAAATAATAACTTTTATAAACTAGGGACTTAATTGAACATCTTGAAACTGAAATAAATAACTTAAAATTATAAAATAAAGTCCAGGGACTGTTTTGGTTAACTTTTAAAACTGAAATTTAAATTAAAAATAACTTAAGAACTAAAACATGAAATTTCCTAAACTAGGGGACTGAAATAAAAGACTTTTAAAACTAGAAGCTAAAATGGGTAATTTCAAAAATCAAACTATAATCAAAACATAATATATATTATAATAAAAGAAAATCAAAATATATAAATATATACAAAGTAAGCCTATGTTTGACACCCTTTTTTAGTTAAAAATTGGTTTTTAAATAGTGATTGATAGAAGAATGTGTGGTTAAAAAGTAAGGAGAATTTTTTGGTTTATGTGTAATATTATTTTATTGATAGAATGTGTGGTTGAAATGAAGAAATAGAAAGAGAATGAGAATGAGAATGAAAAAAGAAAGGGTGCCAAACATAGGCTAATACATATATACACACATCACACTCTCTCTCACAGTTAATAAGAGAGAGTCGCGACGGGAGGAGGTAAGGGGGTTGAGCCCCCTCTTTGAAATCGACCGCCGGTGAGAGGTGTCTGCACCGGTGTGAGTGCGTGCAACTGTGGGGAAAATTGGGTGTAAGGATCGAAAATTTCGAAGCTGGAGGGTTCGATTTCTTGGTGAAAATCAAGGTAAGTACTTGGGTTTTCTTATTTCTTGGTTCTTGAAGCTGTTTGGGTGTTGATTTTGGGGTTGGTGGTTTGATTGATGATGGGTTGCCGTGTGTTGGTGGTTCTGGGTTCGAACGGGTCTCGGTTTTGGAGCTGTCGATTTGTGACTAACTGTGGTTTTGGTGTTGTTCTTGGGGGTTGTTGTTGGGTTCCTTGAGTTGGTGTTTTGGAGGTTGAGGAGGTGGTGGTTGCCATGGTTTGGACAGTGGCGTTTGGGTGAGCTGCTGGGGGTGTTGGTGTCGTGGTTTGGGCTACAACTTGGGCAGTGTCTTGGCAGTGGCGTGTTGGTGGTGTGAGCTTGATTTTTGGTGACCATGGAGGTGATGTTGAGCAGTGAGTTGGGTAGTGGGTTGGTGATGTTGCTGGAGGTCTCGATAGTGAGGTGGTGATGTTAGACACTGAGTGTTGGTTTGAAGTGGTGCCTTTCGAGAATGGGTGGTTGAAGTTGGGCTTCTACATTTGGTGTTATTGTTTGAGCAGTGGCTTGTTGGTGGTGGTTGAGGTGTGTGGAATCATCATGTTGATACTAGAAATCGAAATTCTAGTATCAAGTTGATTTTCCATTGTAGGACTGGATTGATGGAAGACTTGAGGGAAAGGTGCAGTTTCTTACCCTGAGTGATTTGCTCGACTGTGTGAAAGGTGAGTGAAGAGTGGGAGTGCTAGTGAGATATATGAATAGTGACAATTAGGGCACAAATCCCTATGAGGCTAATTGGGCCAAAAGTCTGGGCTTTTGGAAATATTCTAATTGGACTTAAAAGCAATGAACCTAAATGAGTTTGTGCTAAAAAAAATTAAAATTTAAAATGTTGGACTTATGTATTTGGGCCTATATAAATGGATTTCAAATAATTGGACTTAAAACATATATTTTCTTAATTTACTAAAATTTGGATTTAAAAATAAAATAACAAGAAATTAATACTTTAAACTTATTTGGAAACGAATTCGATTTGAAATAATCTAAATTTGATTATAACGGCTAGACGAACGCGATTTCTTTTTAAAATTAGGGTTAAAGTTTAGCGACACGTTTTTCAAGAAAACTAATTTTATATTAATTAAAAGTTCTCGGTCGCTACAACCTTACCCCCTTGAAATAATTTCGTCCTCGAAATTTAAACTTGATCTAAAATATTTGTATACTTAGCCAGAATCTCTTCCTCTTTCTCCCAGGTAGCTTCATCGCTATCGTGTCTACCTCATTGGACTTTGACTAAAGGAATCTCTTTGTTGCTTAAGACATGGACTTTTCTATCAATAATGTACATAGGTGTCTCCTCATAAGACAAATTCCTCTGAATCGAAATAGTCTGAAAATTTACCATGTGACTTGGGTTGTGGATATATTTTCTCAATAAAGAAACGTGAAAAACGTTGTGTACGGCTGATAGCTCGGGTGGCAACGTCAGACGATAAGTCACGTTACCTATTTTCTCTAATATTTCGAACGGTCCGATAAAACGGGGTCTTAACTTCCATCTCTTGCCAAAACGGATAGTTCCTTTCATAGAAGCTACTTTCAAGAATACTTTCTCTCCAATTGCAAACTCTAAGTCTTTTCTCATTTTATCAGCATAGCTTTTCTGTCTATCTTGTGAGGCTTTGATCCGTAGTCTGATCTCCTCAATAGCCTCAACGGTCTTCTCAATTAGTTCTGGACCCAAAATTCTTCTTTCGCCTACTTCATCCCAATAGACTGGTGATCGACATCGTCGTCCATAAAGTGCCTCATATTATTGTAGGCAAATTCCACTAATGAGAGATGAGTCTCCCAATTACCACTCAAGTCTAGTACACAAGCTCTAAGCATATCCTCTAGTGTCTGAATAGTGCGTTCAGACTGTCCATCGGTCTGAGGATGGTAAGCAGTACTAAAATTTAATTTAGTACCCATAGCTACTTGTAAACTCTTCCAAAATCTCGAGGTAAATCTCGGGTCTCTACGTGAGACAATGGAAGCCGGTACTCCATGAAGTCGAACAATCTCTCTAACATACAACTGGGCTAACTGATCCACATTGAGAGTCATTCTGATTGGTATGAAATGAGCTGATCCACATTGAGAGTCAGTCTACAATAACCCAAATAGCGTCATGTCCTTTCACCGATTTCGGTAACCCTGTTACGAAATCCATGAAAATTTTCTCCCATTTCCATTCTGGTATATCCAAAGGATTTAACAATCCTGACAGTCTCTGATGTTCAGTCTTAACTTGCGACACGTCATGCATGGAGAGACAAATCTTGCAATGCAACCCTTCATATTTCTCCACCAAAAGGTATTGCCCAAATCACGATACAATTTTGTCCCTCCTGGGTGGCATGTATATGGTGCTGAATGAGTTTCTGTCAAAATCTCATTTTTGATATGCTCATCCTTCGGTACACAGAGACGTCCTCTAAACATAAGTGCTTTATCAGAAGCAATCTCAAAACCTATTCTCTTGCCAGTCCCAACTTCTGATATGATCTTTTCTAGGATTTATCTCCAGCTTGAGCCGTCACAATCCGACCTTTCAAATCTAGTTTAATGGTCAGATTTGCCAATCTAATAAGGTCATTGGACTGATGGGGCTCGCACTTCAATTCTTAAATTCTGAAAATCTCGAATCAATTGATCTAGTGTTGTTCCCAAAGCCGATAACTGTCCGGCGTTCTTTCTATTCAAAGCGTCTGCAACCTTATTGGCTTTACCCGGGTGGTAAAGAATGGTGCAGTCATAATCTTTTACCAGCTCTAGCCATCGACGTTGTCTCATGTTCAGTTCCTTCTGAGTGAAGAAATACTTGAGACTCTTGTGATCAATGTAAATCTCACATTTACTACCATACAGATATTGTCGCCAAATGTTAAGAGTGTGCACTACAGCTGCGAGCTCTAAGTCGTGTGTCGGGAAATTCTTCTCATGTGGCTTCAACTGTCTTGAAAGCATAGGCGATCACTTTGCCATTCTGCATCAATACACAACCTAAGCCATGTTTGGATGCATCGCTGTAAATAACGAAACCATCATACCCATATGGTATAGTCAGCACTGGTGTTGAGACGAGCCCGTTCTTCAGTTCTTGGAAGCTTTGTTCACACTATTCGGTCCACTTAAACTTAACTCCTTTCCTTGTCAACTGAGTCATAGGACCTGCTATTTTAGAGAAACCCTTTATGAATCGCCAATAGTATCCGACTAATCCAAGAAAACTTCTCATAACTCCAACATTTGCAGGTGTTGGCCAATTCGTCACGGTTTCCACTTTAGAAGGATCAACTTCGATGCATTTGGCTGTAACAATGTGACCTAAGAAACCTACTCTCTCAAGCCAAAATTCTCACTTCTTGAATTTGGCGTACAACTTTTCTGCTCTCAGCGTTTCCAATACAATTCTCAAATGTTCTTCATGCTGTGCCGAATCTCTGGAGTAGATCAGTATATCATCGATAAAAACAATAACGAATTTATCAAGATACTGATGGAAGACTATGTTCATCAAGTCCATAAATATCGCAAGTGTGTTCGTGAGTCCGAAAGGCATCACTACGAACTCGTAATGTCCATATCGTGTCATAAACGCTGTCTTTGGTACGTCAGTTGGCGAAACCTTTAGCTGATGGTAACCATATCTCAATTCAATCTTGAAGAAAATAACTCTACCTTTCAACTGATCGAATAAGTCCTCGATCCTGGGGAGAGGATACTTATTCTTTATAGCCAACTTCTTAAGTTCTCGATAGTCAATGCACATCCTCATACTTTCATCCTTCTTCTTTACGAACAAAACAGGTGCTCCCCATGGAAATACACTTGGTCTGATGAAACCCTTCTCTAGTAATTCCTCCAATTGTACCTTCAGTTCTTGCAACTCCTTCGGCGCCATACGGTACGGAGCTTTGAAAACAGGGGCAGCTCCTGGTAACAAGTCAATGGAAAACTCCACTTGTCTATTCGGTGGAGTACCGGGTAGATCATCTGGAAAGACATCACCGTACTCACATACTACTGGTACTGATTCCAGAGTAATCTCCTCTACGGGGTTGTCTTGCAAACTAACCAAAAAGCCTTGACAATTGTTATTGGCTAAAAACCTCTTGGCTTGTAAAGCGGAGATAAGGCGAGGAAGTGACTTGATTCTCGTCCCATAAAACCTGAATACTTCTTCAACGTCCTTGCGAAAAATAACCTCTTTCTCGTGGCACATGATTGCGACACGATTGATGCTTAGCCAATCCATACCCAGAATAATATCGAAGTCTTTCATTCGAATAATATTCAATTCTGCCTCTAAAAGTTGACCATCAAAATCTATTTGTACGGCCTTGACTATTTTATTCGTATCGATAGTACTTCCTGACGGTAAACTAACCTCGAGGGTACTACCACTCTCTTCTCCTATTAGATTCAGTCTTTCTAAGCATGCATTGGATATAAATGAATGTCTGGCTCCCGAGTCTATTAGAATATATACGGGAATACCAGAAATAGATAGTATACCTGGTATCATAATAGCATGCTCAAGATGAGAAAGGAAAATACGGTATGAAAAGTAGTTAAGATATGTACAAGAATACCAGAGTAACTAGTATACCTACAATCACGTCAAAATCCTCGGATGCATCCATAGCGAATACTCTTGCCTTCCCCTTCTTGTTCTAGTCTGGGTTCATCCTCTGAATGGAACCCTGGGCGGGCTGAGCACGACAGTTCGATGCGAAGTGACCTGATTGGCCACACTTGTAGCAGACACCCTTTCCAAAAAGGCATTCTCCTTTATGCATCCTCTAGCACTTAGGGCACGGGGAAATGAAATTGGGCATCTGCCTCCCTGTTGGTCCTGGATTCGGCCTCTTGATGAATGGTTGGTTCCAGTTCTGATTTTGGTTGCGGCTCGGACCTTGTCACTTTCTCTTTCCTAGGTTTAGAGGCTCATAATGATTTCCTTGGCTTCTCATTCTCCCACCGGCATAGGCTACTGCTTGAGCCTTCTTTACTACCTCCCGATAAGTCTGTCGGTAGCTCATGTTAACGACAATTTGTCTAACATCAGAGCGTAGACTCCTCTCAAATGTTCGAGCCTTTTTGAACTCTGTCTCCACCAGATGTGGAGCATAACGTGACAGTTCTTCAAATTTCCTCTCATACTCGATTATGTCCATTTCTCATTGTACCAATCGTAGAAATTCAGTCTCTTTGTGATCTCTAAGAGCTAGTGAGAAGAACTTGTCCCTGATCTTCTCCTTGAAATCATCCCAAGTCAGGGCTGCTTGTTGTTCTACGCTCCTTGTGCGGGATGCGGATTCCCACCAAAATCCCGCTTTTCCGAATAACATGAATTCTGCACAACCTACTTTCTTGTATTCAGGGCAGACTATGTGCTTGAAAATCTTCTCAATGGCCTGGAGCCACTCTTCCATCGCTAGTGGCCCATCTCCATCGTCAAATGTAGGCGGGCTGTACCTTCTAAACTGTTCAATCACTGGTACTATGGGGTTGGGGTTGACTGGCTGTGGAATTTGTCTTATTTTCTGCACAGCCTTGAGCAGTTCTCGGATGATATCGGTTTGAGTAGGTGGTACCATGACCTTCATAAAATTAAAGGTAATTTGTAACAGTTGACTAGGCGTGTAAACAATAAAAGATAACTCGAAAGACAAAAATAGAATTCAAACATCATTTCATTCATAACTCAATTTGTTTTGGTGCGGGTGCATGAATAGGAAGACATGTATGCCGAACATTTCCAATATTTTTTTTACAATGATGTCAAACCTACTCTAGATCCTATCTCTATATTCTCCTTCAGTTATACATGATTCGGCGTCTGAGAATTCCCCGAGCGCTGGATCAGCGTCTTCTTCCGGGTCTTCTTCGGCTTCTTCTTCCGGATCTTCCTCGCGGTCTTCCTCGGGGTCCTCCTCGGAGTCTTCCTTGGGTTCTTCTTCGGGAATATCCATAGGTACTAACCCATCTCCTTGCCCAAGTTCAGGTGCAACCCCAAAGCGGTACTTAAAATACATAGGCAAATATGCCACAAATCTCACGCAAAAGGTGTCATATTCGAACTCCACATTAGGTGACACCAATGCATCAATGTATATGCTGCGAGCTACCTCCGCGTAGTCGCCCCGGAAGGTCGAGAGTAAATGATGGATTGATCGGTGATCATTGGTCACATAGCCATGTTGTATGGCCCGATCACGTACAATGTTCAGTTGCTCTACATGTTGGGCTATAGTCCAATCGAGTCTAGGCCTGAAAATAGCGAAAACGACAAATACGTTAACAATGTTCAAATACATAAATTTCAAAATTTAATAATTGCGATAATCAAATTTTATGCCACCACTGCCCATCAATCATGATCGCCTCCGAAATCTGCAAATTTTGTTAAAATAACAGAGTGAGTATTTCGAAGAAATACTCAGTAGACTCATCGCCGATAATTAATTTACAAAATAATTGAATACATGCTTATGCAATATACAACGTGATATCATCATCTTCTTTGACTCATTTTCTCGAAAATCATAGGCTCTTTAAAAATTATAGAGCGTGGGTAGTCTTTCTTTCTCGTGCATATAAAGCACATAAGTTATGCATAACATTCTCATCTTATCTCATAAGAGATTTTCGTCTTTCTCATGCATTTAAGCATATAAGTTATGGCAAGCATAACAATATCATATATCTCATATGACATATTTTCATCTTATGCATTAAAGTATATAAATTACGTAAATTCACATAAAACATGTAATTATAATTTAAATTAATTAATGGCGGCGAGTCTACCTCAATAATCTCGAATTACGTGCAAAAATGAAGTGAAAAGTGATCTCAAGCTCTTAATCGTCCGTACATTTCGTTTGACCAAAAAGGAAAATAAGTTTTGAATTAGTATTTCGAAACTTTAAAGTTTTAACGTGATAAAATAAAGTTTAAGGGTTTAATTGAAAATTATTGAAACCGAAATAAATAGCCGAAAATGATAAAATAAAGTTTAGGGGCTAAATTGGAAATTTATTAAATCTGAAAATAAAAGTTTAAGGGCTGAAATAATAATTTTTGAATGTTAGGGACTAAACTATAAATATAATAAAGCTGAAAATAAAAGTTAAAAGCTGAAATAATAACTTTTAAAAATTTATGGACTAAACAGTAAATCTGTTAAAGCTGAAAATAAAACTAAAAGCTAAAATAATAACTTTTATAAACTAGGGACTTAATTGAACATCTTGAAACTGAAATAAATAACTTAAAATTATAAAATAAAGTCCAGGGACTGTTTTGGTTAACTTTTAAAACTGAAATTTAAATTAAAAATAACTTAAGAACTAAAACATGAAATTTCCTAAACTAGGGGACTGAAATAAAGGACTTTTAAAACTGGAGGCTAAAATGGGTAATTTCAAAAATCAAACTATAATCAAAACATAATATATATTATAATAAAAGAAAATCAAAATATATAAATATATACAAAGTAATACATATATACACACACATCACACTCTCTCTCACTGTTAATGAGAGAGAGTCGCGACGGGAGGAGGTAAGGGGCTCAGCCCCCTCTTCGAAATCGACCGCCGGTGAGAGGTGTCTGCACCGATGTGAGTGCGTGCAGCTGTGGGGAAAATGGGTGTAAGGACCGAAAATTTTGAAGCTGGAGGGTTCGATTTCTTGGTGAAAATCAAGGTAAGTACTTGGGTTTTCTTATTTCTTGGTTCTTGAAGCTGTTTGGGTGTTGATTTTGGGGTTGGTGGTTTGATTGATGATGGGTTGCCGTGTGTTGGTGGTTCTGGGTTCGAACGGGTCTCGGTTTTGGAGCTGTCGATTTGTGACTAACTGTGGTTTTGGTGTTGTTCTTGGGGGTTGTTGTTGGGTTCCTTGAGTTGGTGTTTTGGAGGTTGAGGAGGTGGTGGTTGCCATGGTTTGGACAGTGGCGTTTGGGTGAGCTGCTGGGGGTGTTGGTGTCGTGGTTTGGGCTACAACTTGGGCAGTGTCTTGGCAGTGGCGTGTTGGTGGTGTGAGCTTGATTTTTGGTGACCATGGAGGTGATGTTGAGCAGTGAGTTGGGTAGTGGGTTGGTGATGTTGCTGGAGGTCTCGATAGTGAGGTGGTGATGTTAGACACTGAGTGTTGGTTTGAAGTGGTGCCTTTCGAGAATGGGTGGTTGAAGTTGGGCTTCTACATTTGGTGTTATTGTTTGAGCAGTGGCTTGTTGGTGGTGGTTGAGGTGTGTGGAATCATCATGTTGATACTAGAAATCGAAATTCTAGTATTAAGTTGATTCTCCATTGTAGGACTGGATTGATGGAAGACTTGAGGGAGAGGTGCAGTTTCTTACCCTGAGTGATTTGCTCGGCTATGTCAAAGGTGAGTGAAGAGTGGGAGTGCTAGTGGGATATATGAACAGTGACAATTAGGGCACAAATCCGTGTGAGGCTAATTGGGCCGAAAGTTTGGGCTTTTGGAAATATTCTAATTGGACTTAAAAGCAATGGACCTAAATGAATTTGGGCTAAAAAGAATTAAAATTTAAAATGTTGGACTTATGTAATTGGGCCTATATAAATGGATTTCAAATAATTGGATTTAAAACATATATTTTCTTAATTTACTAAAATTTGGATTTAAAAATAAAATAACAAGAAATTAATACTTTAAACTTATTTGGAAACGAATTCGATTTGAAATAATCTAAATTTGATTATAACGGCTAAACGAACGAGCTTTCTTTTTAAAATTAGGGTTAAAGTTTAGCGACACATTTTTCGAGAAAACTAATTTTATATTAATTAAAAAATTTCTGTCGCTACAACTATTACTCGTACACTTGCGGGATTATTTTGTAACACTCACAGCAAATGAAAACTGCCAATATACCAAAAACCCCAAAATTTGGTATTTCCGAGAAACTCCTCACTGCAACTAGATTTTTCAAGGATTTGATTAGGAAATTTTTCAGTAAATTCAAGACTTCGCTGAATAAGAATAATAGTTCCTAAATGAATATTGTGTCCTAAAAACCTAATATTCATTTGACACAAAACAACCTTTTTAACAAATACTGTTAAGCCATTTTTTTCAACTGCATTACTTGTTTGATATTGTACACTTACGATAGGAAAAACACAACAAGAGTGAAGGGGACAACACTGAGGAAAAGATAGATAAATTTTAAGGGATTTTCCGAAGAGGAATAAACCTTTGCAATATGTGCTCCTGTTGAAGTTGAGACCCAAAAATTTGGCTCCAAATTTGATGCCTTTTGTGAGGAATTTGACTACTCTTCTAAAACAACTCTACTGACCAAGCTGGGGCAACTAGGGAAGAAAAGGGTAAGCAGAAGGTTGGAGAAGGTTCAGAAACCCCTATATCATTAAGTCAATCAACACCTCCCATTCTAGGAGATGGAGCATATAGAGTCCTTAGCACTTCTGCGTCTTATCCAAAACTCTTCAAGTTTGATACCTTCACAAGAGTTAAGAAACTCTGTGATCCCTTTCAAAGACTGTTTCCTTAATAAAATGAAACCCTACTTGTGTCATTTACCGTGCACAAAAAATTTATTTAGGAATTCAACATGGTACTTGAGGAATTTGTAGCAAGTATACAAGTTTTCTAAATCATTCTTAGAGGCAGCCAATGATGATTGTAAGGATGTTTGAGGATGAGAAGAAGAACTCTTAGGGAGCTTAGAAAACTTTCTTGTTATTCGGTAACCCTTCTTCTTCACTTTTGTTGTCAAATCCTTCAACTTTTCCCCACCTTCCCCGCCTATCAACTTATATCCCCATAAGCTCTAAGGTTTTGCTTATTTAAATTAGAGCTAGGGTGAATTGATAAAGTCTCTTTACCAACAACATCTACACTAACGTGAGTCAAAATTGTTGAAATAAGTCTCCCATACCGAAGACGGCTAATACTTGAAGTAGACATTCAATTTAGTGGCGTCCATTTCAATACGATCCATTTCTAAATCCTAAAATACCAAACAACACCAGAATCATCCAACTCATACACAGCCTCTAGTTGTAAAAATTTCAGAATAAGTTTAACCAATGTAATCTCCTACAACATTTTTTACTCGAGTGTCATAATGGATAGAACAATCTCACCAATTTTTTATTTTTATTTTTTAATGGGCTCCTTCCAACCAAATTCCTCAAATTGACTCAAGAATGGGAAATCCACAAATTTCAATAAATTAAAATTTAAAATTCTACCAGCAATAATTATTTTCTTGTGAAAAGTTCCTTCAATCCTAGTTTACGCATTGGAGCAAGAGTATAAAACCGATGGGTAGGGGTCCAGTCCTCACGCTACACAATTAGCCGTCCTTTTTCTACCCATGTTGTCAATTCGGAGATTCAAAATCTAGAAATACAAAAATATTAAGGAGAGAAATTAATGGAGAAGAAGAACTGTGGGAATCGGGGTACAAAGAGTGATAGGATCTATGGAGGGCAACAAACTTACAAAGAACCGACTTAACTTGAAGAGGAACCAATGATGAGATCACGAGCAAATATGATCAATAAGCCATGCATTTACTTGTTCAAGCTACAGAGGCTTGGAGTTTGAAGTTATCAAGCCAAACACCAAATTTCATGTTGGGCATGAAGGTGGAAACTAGTTGGATGCATTGGAATCAAGATAACAAATTTGGAGACCCGTCGGATAAATATATTGTTGCATAGTATAAAGTAGGATGCTATAGCATGTACTATTCCCGAAACAATAAGTGGAATTTTGGTTGTTCTATGCTGTTACGGGAGCTATAACTATGCAATTGCATAGTCCATTTTTCAGACGCATTTTTTCAAAATTTTCCTAGAAGTCTATTTTTGGTAGTACTCTTGTTATGGTATCTTTTCGATGTCTTTTTGTTATAATCCGCTTAAATTAGGTTTTTTGGGGTTCCCTATAAATAAGATTCATTCTTTTCATTGTTCGAAAGACATTATTACTGAGAGATTAAATCAAAGTGTGATTTGTTTGAACTTGTTTGAACTCTTGTTCTTTATTGAACTTGTTTCGAACTTATTAAAGATTACATCTTTGTGGCGTTTAACAATTTTATAGCAAGGTTCATAATTTTTTGTAATTGACGGGTCAAGTTCTTCCATAACTTTGGTTCCTTAATTAAATAGGTCAAGTTTCAAACCAGTATTTTAGCTTTCTTGGGTTGTGATTCGATTTATCAACGTGGGTTCACATCAGTTAGTATAAAAGCTTTGACTCTAAAATCAAGGTTATATTTTGACTTTCCACAATTTTTTTAATTCTAATTCTTCACCTTCTTCATCATTCTTCATCTTGTGTCTTGAATCTTCTTAGATTTCTTCATCTTTTGCATATTTCAATCCAATAAAAACAAAAAAAAAAAAAAAAAAAAAGTCAAGAAGAAACGTGCATTAAATTAGTGCCCAAATCAATTCTTTTTCGATGTTTTGGCCTTTTAGTTGAATTTTCGCACATTTAGTGCCAAAATAATCAGAAAATTGCAAAATAATAATAATAATAATAATGGATTTCTCTTCTTCCTCTAAGAAGAATAAGCAAAAATCTTCAATTCCTTTACTTACAATTGATGATTATGTTTGGTACACGTTAAAATTTTCATTCTCATTAACTCATTTTTAACCACACATTCTTCAATAAAATAATATTTTTCATCACATCAATAACTTTTCCTTCTTTTTCAACCACACATTCTCTCCATCAATCTACTATTCCAAAATACATTCTTCTAAAATAATGTGACTGAAACAAAATATCTCATATTCTCATTCTTCAACTACAAATCCTCAAAAAACTACATTAGCTTCCACTCAAAAGAAACCCTCAAACTTCAAAAAAGCTGTCCAAACAGGATCTGGTAAATTACCAGAAATTAATCCATCTCAAATTACCTTTCATTATTTTACAAAACCTTTGTTTCTACCCATTTGTGAAATGGAAACTTCATGGATTCACTACTCATCCCTTGATATTCTCTTCAAGACTTTTTACTTCAAAATTTCCATTTCCTAACAAAAAATATCAAAAAATCAAGAGAATATTATGAAACTATTCTCTTCAAAATATGATCAACTGTCATTACTCACACTCCAAATGGTCAAAAACAAAATTACATTGATTTCTCAAAAAATTCAATATATTCATATTGGTTTACTTCAAATTGCTGTTAAGCCCTTGTTTAGATTGAGTCATGACATTCATGTTCTTATAACCTCAAGAGACAAAAGACTTTTAAGGGTTGAGCATTTCATACTGTCCATGCTTGAGTCTAATCTTGAAAGTCGACCAGTATTTTCAAATTGTAATCCAAAATTTTCAATTAACCTCCAAGACGGAGCTATTCTCAATGCTCTTAATCCTTGAATTCAAACAAAGAATTTTGACATTGATGATCGTTCAAAAGCTTTTGCTGAAATTTTTAGAGTTTATTACAAAGTCAGTCAACTCAATATTCGTGCCCTCAAATCTTCTCCAAGAGTTGAAAGTCTCTTAGTTGAACTTAATCCACTTCATTCAAATGTTATGATACCCAAGATTATTATACCCTGGAATCTTCAAGAGAGAGGTTTACAATGGGATTTTAAAAATGCTCAAAATCCTATGCCAATTCCTATCAAAAGAAATCCTAAACAAATTATTCATTTCCCATATGGAAGTGTTTAGAGTTATCTTTGACAAACCATCTTCTTCAAATACTTTTCAAAGAAGTTTTTCATCTAGAATAGAGGATAGATCTCAATCTAATTTCGTTTAATCTGCTAGAAATTCAACTTCTTCTTTTAAGGGAGTTGCCTTTGATCTAAATGTTCCAAAAACTCATTTTTGTAACACAGATAAAGAAGATGAACCAGAACAACCTGGTTCACCAACTCTGTTTGTTATGTTACCACCTCAAAGATGTGATTAACAATGTAATCTTCTTCTATTAATAATAGAAGAAATGAATTTAAAACTGATTAGACAAAGAAGTCAAAAGTTTTAGAAAATTATTCGAAAAAAGTTTTTCAAAAAGAAAAAAATTGAATCCTTCTGGGAAGAGTTTTTTGAATACCCAAAAGATTTAAATTTTTATGAGTGAGCATATCTCAAAGCTTTTAACAAGAAATCAAAAAAGGAAAAAGAAGACTATTCAAAATAATGATTTTCTTACAAAAAAACTCCTATGCAAGAAATAGTTGTTCTTCAAGGGAAAACTGAGATTCTTGCTTCTCCTCTAAAAAAGATTTCTATTGAACGACCTGATGAATCCACGATTGTTGCTAAAGATATAAAAAAACATTCAATCTCGGAACAATTATACTAATATTGTTCTTCAATCTGTTTGTTCTCAACTAAATAGAATTGAGATAAATTTTGATGTTGAGAGTTCTTCAAAATCTTCAAAGGCCATGAAAAAGAAAGTTATCACGTCGACTTTCTGTAGAATTCCCGAAGTTTCATCTTTAGACAATTGCAGTAATGAATCAAAAGTTCTAAAAGAACTAGATACTCAATTATCAAAAATTATCTCTTCAAAAAATATTAACACCATTGATGAGATTGAATCTCAATTCATTGATGATGAAATTCCTCAAATTAATAAGTTGAATGGACGAACCTCTAAAGTCCCTCCTTAGTATTCCTCTCATACTGCTCCTGACTTACTCTTTGAAGAAAAATCTTCAAAACATTCATACAATGGAAAATCTATCGTTGAATGGAATTTAGATAGTTTATCTGAATATCAAGTTATTGAAAAACTGTGCCAAAAAAAAAAATGTTTATAATATCTTGCTTCAAATACTATTCCTGCTCAAGCATTATTTATATCACTATAGGTTTTGCTGGATGCCTAAAAAACTGGTGGTATAATTTTATGATTGATGGAGAAAGGATGACAGGCTTCATTTCCGATAGAAAATTCTTCGCTTTAACTGATTTTCTCTCTTTCTTTGATCCCATCCATAGTTGAATCTTCCCCGCTAGTTTTCTCAATGACATCTCGTTTTTCATCTTTAACCCCATTTTCAAATTCCATTTCAGAAAGCACCTTAAACAATCCAAAAATCACCCAAAGAATTTTAGTTGACACGGTGATTTCACTCAAATTACACAAAGTTTATCTCAATTACTGGGAAAATGAACAAATCCTACTAGACATTTTCCAGTTTTGAATTCCAATGAAGAGAATAGTTCAAGATCAGCAGTCAACATTGTTCTTCAACACCATATTTTCTCAACAACCAAACGGAGCATAAGAATGCATAATTAATAAACATGAAACATATAATCCAACAAAAAAAGATCGAAACAAAACAAAGATCCAACAAACTCAGTAAGTAAAATTAAGTCAAAACCGAGCACAACAGTGATCACGACAAAGCTATAAAAACTGCTAAAACTTAGGCGATGTTTGTGGATTTTTGGAGCAAAACGAAAAATACTTGCTTGAAATTCAAAGAATGTTTCTTCAATAGTTGGTGTGTATAGTCTCTATGTGTATTTTGCAGCTGCTGGAGCCAGGAGGACCGAGGACTATGGGTGGGTGTGGGCGTGGGCGTGGGTCGGGTCGGGTTGGTTTTCGCCCCAACCCAACCCAATTATGTGTCGGTTAGGTTGTGTTGGGTTGGTCGGTTTAAGATAAACTTATTGCACAAAAATTAAAATCATCCTTTTTTTATGTAAAATAACATTAATATAGTCATCTAATGTCAATAAATTTGAAAAATAAAATAGTACAATCCATCAAAATAATTAAATAAAAACGATTACATATTTCATTAAAAGTTAAGACAAACCACAATAGCAAATTATCACTATGAAAGAACACAAGTAAACAAAAGTCACATTGATCTAACATTTCTATTTAATCTAACATATTAAAACACGAAACTGAGTCAAATAAATGCAATAAATAACATAGCAAAAAAGTTAGAGGTTGTAAGGAAATCATTTAGCAGGCTTTGTAACTAGACATGTGCTCATTGCTTTTGTACATGCTTGTATCAAAGAGCATGAGAATAGTTTAACTTAACTTATAATCAAGTCAAATTTAGCTATGGAATGAAATAACATGCTTATTTTTTCATGAAATTCTATGGTAGAAAATATGCCAAGAATGAAGTGTCTAAGTACTGAGAACTATAAGAAGTCACTACTCAACACCAACAGCTTCAAATAATGCAAGAGGTTAATGAGATTTTGCCACTTTCCACTTTTCTTGTAATCACCAGCTTCTGAAATTTTGGTGGTAGAAATAGAAAGCTCAGTCTTGTATTCCTCGATTGTAAGACTGGAGCGGGAGATTGACAATAACAGCAAAAGGCACACTAAGGACAACACTGTTTCAAAACTTGAATCTAAAAAATGAAATAATCAAAATTTAGATAATGGGTTCTATGGTAAAACTTATCGTGGCCACAATTAAGAACAAACAAAACTAAAACACCAAATTACATAATCAGAGAACAAATAAAAAACTAAAAATCAACCATAAGAAAATACTAATTACATTCATCTAAAAATAACGTAGCAACCAATATTAATGAATTTTCTTTTAATTCCATCGTTTTCATTGCATCCCATCGAGGCGTTGAGTTCTAGATTGTTAAAATTCTAAAAATAAAATAAAAAATGGAACAAATTCAAATATGAAGTTGATAAAACTGATCTACTACCCATAATATTGACTAGAACAGTACGGAATAAACTTTCCCAAAATTGGACAAGGCACGTGCAAACCAAAGGTGAGTGTCGTCCTTGGAGGGACCAAAATTCTCCTCAGTGCAGTGTATTACTGTCAGAAGAAAGCCCCACATCACTATTTCCTCAACAGTTCACACCAGTTTGAAAAACTCATGAAACTCCTTTAAACCAAACCTAAAATAACCGAATTCTTTGCAACATCTCACCATGGCCGAACCTAAATCTAGCATCTTCATCTTCTTAATTTCTTCTATTTTTTTCTATCCATTCCTTAACCCTTTCCTTAGATATTATAACCATCAAATCCTTCATATCCGCCATCAAACCTGCCTCCATACCTCCCAATTCTTGGCCGGTACTTGGAATTTCTTTACCGACCCTTGCTCTGTACCTAGAGTCACTCATTTCACATGTGGCATCAATTGCAGTAGAAATGGAGTTGTTCAACTCACCCTCGACTCACAGGGCTACTCAGGAACACTCACTCTATTCCTTGCAAATTTAACTTGACTCATCGCCCTCAATCTCATAGAGAATAATTCTTTTATCATCAACTATTCGATTAGTTGACACAAAGAAGCCGAAAATAAACCTAGGTTAACTAAATTATTCTTCACAAAAACAAGAAAATAAGTTATATCAGCATGTAACAATTTTTAGTATTCTATTTCTTTGAATTGATATTCGACAATTGAAAAGATCAACGGTTGTACGTGATTTCTAAGAACTATTAGAAATTCGAGCAATTAAGATACATTTATATTACATTTTAAATATATTTAATTTAAAATACATTTGTATTTCCACTTTGGAAAACGTTAGATAGCATTTAATTGGATCAAATTTAAATATGTTATTAAAATCAAGACATCCATCGTTGTTTTAAGTGGATGATTTGAAATAAAGCAAGATATGGATATCAGGGCCGTACCTGTGTTTCTCAGGGCATGAGGCAAAATTCAAAATTTGGACTCCTAAGTTGTAGTAGACAATCAATTTTTTCATTTAAAAGAGTCTTACAGAACTAAATTTGTTAACTTAAATTCAAAAATAAAGCAACAATTAAAAATAAAATATTCAAAATATTTATGTTGCGATCAAATAACAATACAAAGATATTCTAACCGATCACTTAAAAATAAACCGTCTTGCAGTTTTTGAGGCAAAATTATCAATCAATTTTGTATAATCGAGTTGTTCAACCATTGCTTTTTCAATAGATAACTTTTGCATATGTATTAACTGGGTACACATCAATACTCTTTCTCATAACATCAGAGTGTCGGCCTCGGACTTGGAATGAAATACTTTGAGTCAAGCTCGACTTTGCCTTACGAGCAAGCACATTCGAGACCCGTAATTGGATTTATTATTGGCTAATTTATTGTTCTTTAGTTCACCTTCATTAGAGTCTTTACTCTTTGAAACAGGTTGGGACAATTCAACCTCTGCCCTAGATGAATCAACATCTTTTTCCTTTGATACATTTTGACACGCTTCGTTTCCGACAGAAAATTCTTCACTTTTACTGATTTTCTCTCTTTCTTTGATCCCATCCAGAGTTGAATCTGTTGGGAATCTACTTAATCATTCACAGCGGAAATAAACAAATTTCAACTCCCAAATAAGGATATGCTTTATGTTTAGATATAAACTGTGATAAGAATTGTACATTTGATGAATTTTGCGAACTCTTTTGCTGATTCTCGAACTCGAATGATCACGACCTTTTATCCAAACTGTCCTATTGTCCAGCCTCCAATGATGATCCACACGAAGAACAAGAATGACAGCTAGGGTTTACTTTTCTTGTGCTAGCAAGAATAATAAAATTATTTCTCTACAGTTTTTCAAACCCTGGCAACCTATTAATATAAGTCCAAGTGGGCTGGGTCGTCTCTTAAACTTAACCCGGTCCAATATTTAATTAATCAAACTAATTCCGATCCATAAATTAATTAATCCAATTAATTAATTCGGACCTATTAATAAGCAACCAAATTAATTAATTATTTGTCAATTAATTAATTGGTAAATCTCATTCTTCTGATTCCCTTTTGTGTGTGACACATTAGGTTTCCAATCACAATGTCTAACGACGTAAATTATTATTTTGATCTAATCAAAAGCGATAAATTAAAACACACCTTTTAATTTATCACTAATTCACATCTGTCATCCTAAATTCACATCTAGCAATGTGTAAGGACAATACATGTGACGGGAAATGTCACGTGATATGACAAAATCAAACTTAACGTTTACCGTGAAATTATAATCATTTCGTCAATATGATCCGATCAATTACAAGATATGGATATGTGTCAATCTCAATCATCGATCATGTATTTTACCCATCGTTAAGTTAATGTAAGTCGAAAACTCATTTTCGACTTATGAGTTCACATTGACCAAGGATTTCATTATCAACTTAATTGGATCAAAATGTAGATCATAATCTGTTACTACTATCTAAGAGTGGCGAATGCTCTATTGATCATTACAACATTCAAATGATTCTTAACATAGCCGAACGATGACGTATTAGAGACCCAATGCAAAGCAACATCCAACATCACCAACATCAGCGTCAAATGACCAATTCCACTACCGAACGTTAAAGATTAATCACTAACACTCAAATAGTTTTCCATGTGGGATTTTCCAACGGGTCTCCAATGTTTTGTTTTATAACAAAACATCCACGTGTTCATTCAAGTGTCACCACTCTTTAGCTTGTGAGATTAGCTACTTACTTCATAAGTAAGAAATGTCACACGTGATGCTCTATCCATAATAATGAAATCCGTATATCGTTATTACATACGACCACAGACAATTTAATATTCAACTATTTGTGATTAACAAATTACTAAAATTTGAATCTACGGATTCTATTATCTAATTAATTAGAATTTTAATTAATTAAATAATAGATCTTGTCATAAATATGCATCGATTATATATATTAAAAATGTTTATATCCAAAGTTGATTAGACTTAGGGCATAACACTTACAAACTCCCACTTGCACTAGATGGCACTTATGTATCTTATAACATAAGAGTCTATATGACGATCATGTTTATGTTGTGACAATTCTTTGTCAGTGGATCTACAATTTAATAATATGTGGGAATTCGTTCTTTCTTTACGTCATTTCATTGTATTATCTTTTCAATAAGACAATACAGCCTTAATACATGTTTAGATTATTGATGAGACCTTAGTTTCTTCGCTTGCAGGATGGCTCCATTGTTATCATAATGCAGAAACATGTGATCAACAATGTTAAGAACCACTCCAAGTTCATTAATGAACTTTCTGATCCAGACCACAACTTTTGTTGCTATCTAAAGTAGTGATGTATCAGAGTATCTATGAACTCTCAGTTCATTTTCTATATATAGAAACTTCTCAAGATTTCATCTATATAGATTAGGATGAGATAGATCAACTTGCTTCTCTCATATCCATCACGGAGAAGTTATTTGACAACCATAATTTCAACAATTGAAATACAAAGATGTCGTTTTCTATTAATAATATGTCTGATACATATAATATTAGGAATGTGACAATACTCCCACTATCTTATTGTAAACACACAATTCGTCTTCACTTTTGATAAAATCAAACATTTGACTTTTACATCAAATCGAAAATTTCAGCTCCAAGAGGCTCGTTTCAATCCATATTGACCATTTTTCTTATAAACTCATTTACAACCTATGTGTTAGATCCATTAGGCGAGTTTGATCAAGGTCCGGACTTTGGTTACATACATTAAGTTCATATCGAATTTCATATCCTTTGTCATCTGAGCGAGTCAACACTTGACTTTGCTTATGCATAATTAGTAGATTCTTCATCCTTGATTAGTAATGCTTGATTAGTAATCATGGATTCTTACCTTCTAGAAGGTCAAATGATCCTATAAGATTTACACGGAGTTGACGTGTCCTCAGGAGTCTCCACTTCCTGATCAAAAGTATGTCCCTCAACAGGTTTGGGATCAGACTCGGGTTCATCTACTTGGTCTACTATATTTGTGAAATCTTGAACTCCTTCAAGATTCATTCTGCTACCACTGTCCTCTCCTAGAATAAACACTTTCTCTAGGAGGTTGGAATGTTTTGAGATGAATACTTTCTTCTCAACTGGATTATAGAATTGTCTTTTGGATATCCTACGAAAATATATTTATCGGATTTAGTTTCATACTTATCCGATGCAATGCGCTTCACATAAGCGTTACAGTCCAAAGTTTCATATAAGAAAAGTTGGGCCTCCTGCCTTTCCATAACTTGTATGATTTTTTGTCAACCAGTTTAGATGGGATATGACTTAGTGTGTAGCACGTGGCAATCGGTGCATGACCTCAAAACAATTTTGAAGTGTTTGTATGGCTTGTTCTTAGTTGCACTATAACTAATAGTGTACGATTTTTCATTTCAGATACACTATTATGTTGCAGTGTCTGCGTGAGAATCTCATTCTCTTTTAGATGATCTAAAATTTTAAATTTTAGGTATTCTCCACATCGATCAGATCTTAGTGTGAGAATTTATTTACCTATTTGTTTCTCAATTTCTAGTTTGAATCCCTTGAACATTTCAAGAGTTTCATACTTTAATTTCATCAAATATACATGACTATTTCTGAAATAGTCATCTCGTAAATGAGATGAGATAATAGAGACTTTATCTAGTATCAATTGACATGCGTCCACATGCATCACTATGTATTAGACCCAGTAATTATGCAGATCTTTCTTCTTTTCAAGTAAAAGGAGATTTGGTCACTCTGCCTAACAGGCATGATTCACATTTATCAAATGATTCAAAATTATTTAACCCAAATATACATCTCCATGTAAGTTTGGAATTGCATTATCATTTATGTGACCAAATCTGCAATGATATAGATATTATTCAGATTATCATTTTATGCCTTTTCAATTTCTGTATTCATTATAGAAATCATTATTTAGAATATAAATGTTATTTTGTAATTTACTATAATCATTAAGATCTTATCAAGATAAAAATGAACAACAATTGTCCTGAACATTAAAATAATTTATGTCCAAACATGAAATTTATTTAATGCTCTTGGTAATGGTGGGAACAAAATAACATTTCTCTAATTCTAATATTAAGCCTAAAGGCAAAGGCAAGAAGTAGCTCCTACAGCTAATGTAGCAACATTTGCTCATTTTTAACGTACATGTCAACTTATCCCCTTTTGTAGTGATCTACTTCTGTTTAATTTCTGCATATGTATACAAATATGAGATCCATATCTGGTATCCAATACCCTTAAAACTAATGAAGCAGATATAAGCTTTTCAATTTCTTTTCAAATGACCTATCATTCCAAAATGATAATAAGGTCATTAGATTTGATATTGTCCTTATTCGCTTTAATTGTCTTAGTTATCTTGCTTGCTTTCCTAAAGTATCATTTAGACTTCCCTAGAGGAATCTATTTCTAAGATTTGACCACTACAAAATATAGATATTGGGCTTAACAGTTTTAAGCATGTTTAGCAACCCAATAAGTGTGCATTCAAATTTATTCACGTTAAATTCATAATTAGTTATGAATAACTCTCTGGCAGAGGTTGCAGAACCAAGTCATACTTAAACTCTTTGTTCATGACTGAACTCAATTGAGACAACTTCTCAAAGTAGTCAACGTCTTCAGCACAACAGCATTGGCTGAAAACTCTTTTGCCATTATGCACTGGTATAGTTGCTAGGAAACCTCATATCTTTCTGCACGTGATTGTTCATCATTCAACACTTTGAGATAGAAAATCATGTGTTAGCATCTATACTCCTATGTTGCTTTTGTAACTCAGGTGACATAGTTGCAAATATTACACATGTTGCAGTGCTATCGTCATCACTGTGTTTATTATAGCAACCATATCTTCCTTTATCGAGTCATCAACAAGTGTCTCTGGAAAGAGTTGTTTGACATAACCAATTTCTCATGCCTAAGAACAATTCTCATATTGCGATGTCAATAAAAAAAATTGGTTTGGTTGTGGCATCCAATATCCCTCTCAAATATATATGGTTACTCAAACTTTGTAATCAATGTAGCTATTTGGCTAGTAAGTGATGACATTTGAGCTTCAAGGGCAGTTATGGTATCCAACTCAAGAACACCAGCAACCCTTTTTGCACTAAAACGCTCACTTGGCCAATGATAAATGTTGGTGGCTATTTCATCCAATAAGGAATAAGCACCATCTGTAGTTTTTGTCATCAAGGTAGATAACCTGAAACAGTATCAACTACTTTTCGTGTTTGACTATTCAACTCGTTTAGACTATCTCAATTTACATCCAATTCTGATAGCCATGCTTGAGGGCATCCTCTAAGTAAATATTTTTCGAAGTCAGTTTGTATAAATCGCCCGATTTCACTCTACAATTGAGCTAACTTCAAAGGGTCAAAGAATTTAATAAAGAATTTTTGAGTCAATCCCTCCCAAGTGGTGATAGAGCTAGTCTGCAATGATTGAAACCATCACTTTGCTTTATCCCTCAAGGAGAAAGGAAGCAAAAAAAATCTGATTGTGTTTTCGGTAACACCATTCATCTTTCTAGCATCACAGATCTCCAAAAAAGTAGCAAGATGAATATTTGGATCTTCTAATGGAGATCCTTCGATCAAATTCTGCATCACCATACTAATCAATACATGCTTAAGTTCAAAGTTGTTTGCAACAATAGTTTAGCGTGCAATATTGTCATTGACAACCGATCGAGCATAGGCTTGCTATTGATTATTTTCAGTTACAGTCATTGTTCGAGTTCGTTTCTTCTTATACCTCTTAAAAATCGAAAAATAATTTTGATCTCGGGATCAGTAGGTAGTAGTTTAGAACTCCTTGATCTTTGCGTAAACAGTTGAAAAAAAACAAGCAAACTGTTAAAAGTAAAGAAATCTAAATTAAAATCAAGGCAAATTAATAATAATATTAGAAAAATAAAATCAATCAATCCCTTGACAACGACGGCAAAAACTTGTTACGGGTAAACTGTACCACAAGTGTATGGTTGTCATGTTTTGTAATATAATTGTAAAGTTAGGATGTTGAACCCATAAGGATTGGAAATAAAGTTCTTACATAATCAAATAACCTTTCTTTTATCTAGACAATCGAATTTTATGATCAATGATTTTACTAAATCTACGGTGAAGATTTGACAAATCAACTATATAACGCAATTTCACTATATCCAATTGATTTTTCCAAATTTTTAAGCAAGAACACTAATGTAATTTTACTCCATCTCTAGAGTGTCGAGTAAAAATTATTCTTCAATTTCAATTTTAATATCTCTATTTCAAATAAAAAAATCTAAGATTTATTAAGTTCTGTGGTTCTGTGTGGAAACATTTCAAAGAAATTATACTTTCTCTCAAAGCCTATAATATCTTAGGCTATGTTATTCTGTGGTCTATTCAAAATTCCTTATCTTGAATGCCGAATCTTAAACATCAAATCTTTCAATCAATGACCAATTTATTGAAAGCATTAATTATAAATAACATAAATAAACTTAATGGAAAACCTCAATGAGATAATTATTGAAAATTAAAACCTTAAGTATAAGCATCAAACCCCATATGAAAGATTTAGTTCATGATGGAAAAATATGAAAAACTCATCTTCATAATTAACCTCATGAAGAAGAAAATAAAAAATTGTTTTGGAGTTTGATTCGATCTTTTTCTTGATGTTTCTCTAGCTCTCTTGCTCATCTTCATAATTAAAAATTTTTTACCTCGTTGAATTGTAGCTAAAAAGTGCCTTTCAAGATGTATTTATGCCTTCTCGAAGTGCTAGATGAATTGGGATTGTTTTGGGCTTTTAAGCGGCCAAGAAAACAACCCAACAATTTATGACAGCTAACACCTAGCACCCGAAGGCAGCGTCTAGGCACCGTGATGGTTTCTCCTTCTGGCGCTTGGACGCCATGGTATTGGCACTTGGACGCCAGCTTCATCTAATTGTTTGCTGATTGTAGGTGCATGGGCACCCAGTTTGTGGCACATGGGTGCCCGTCTCTATATTTTGTTTTTGTTTTCTTGCCTGGGGTGGCACTTCAGTGGCCAGTCACTGTATTAATTTCTAGCCAACACCTGGACACCTTGATGCAACTGCAATATTTGCTATATATGCATTTATCCGCTTCATTTATCACATAACCACCAGATGTCAAAACTATATCAACTTTGTCATGACATTGCTTAGGAACTGTTTAGGGCCATAATAAGATTTTTTAAGTCTACATACTTGATCATCTAGGCCTTTTAAAACATATCCTTTAGGTTGGTTTACACAAATCTCATCTTCTAAGTCTCTATTTAAAAATACAGTTTTGATATCCATTTGATGAGTTAAATCACAATTAACATCCTAATAGAGGAAGAGAAAATCCTAGTGACAAGTGACGTGAATAAGTATAAAAGAAGTCAATTCCTCTTTTGGTATATAACCTTTAGCTATAAGTCTTGCTTTAAACTTTTGGATCGTTCCATCAATAATGCTGGGCAGACATGGCACAAACCCTTGCTCAAAGGGACAATAAATGCGTTGACAATATGTCTACACTTGTTGAAATCTAGATCGGCCCAATAATTCGCCAATCTAGTTTAAGTTTTTTTCTTAAACAACCATCTCCACTCATTGGTCTTAGATCCTGGTAACACTCATGGCACCTGGACGCCTGGATGTGGTGCCCGAGCGGGCGACTGCAATATTTTCTTCAACTTCGCCTCTTTCTATGGTTTGTTTTAATTCTTCTTTTTCAAGGTTCATATCAACATCACTCTTCGGCCTCTTCAAGTTCCACGATTAGCCCTTTTTCACCGTATTAATGAACCTTTATCACAACACTAAAACACATATCAAGACATTCTAAAAACTCTTAAGACCGAATTTTTGTTCAAGTTTAAATGGTACTAAATGCATGAGTTAAACATACTCATCAATCATGTCTAAATTAGTTCCCATAATAAGCATATCATCAAGATATAAGCAAATTATCACACAACAATCATTTTCAAATTTGCTATATATGCATTTATCTGCTTCATTTATCACATAACCACCAGATGTCAAAGCTATATCAAATTTGTCATACAATGGCTTAGGAGCTTGTTTAGGGCCATAATAAGATTTTTTTTTAAGTCTACATACTTTATCATCTAGGCCTTTTAAAACAGATCCGTTATGTTGGTCCATACAAATCTCCTGTTCTAAGTCTCTATTTAAAAATACAGTTTTGACATGCATTTGATGAGTTAAATCACAATTATCATCCTAATAGAGGTAGAGAAAATCCTAGTGACATGTGAATACCAAAGAAGTCAATTCCTCTTTTTGTATATAACCTTTAGCTATAAGTCTTGCTTTAAACTTTTGGATCGTTCCATCAATACTGCTGGGCAGACCTGGCACAAACCCTTGCTCAAAGGGCCACGGGACAATGAAAGGAAATACGTTTTCAAAAAAAAAAAAAAAAAAAACAAAAAAGAATTAGCATCTCTAGTTTCAAAAATTGTGTTCTTTTCAATAAAATTATTTTCGGAGTCAATGATTTTTATATGAAAGTGTTCTACACTTTCACATTTCACAAGGGAACTTATAATTTTTGTGATTGGGAATTCTATTAGGTATATAAGTAGTAAGAAGAGTTTCTCCCCACATGTTAAAATATAATTTTGAAGAGTTCTATTTTTTCTTTCATCTACACCATTTGTCTGATGAGATTTGGGAGGAATAACTGCATGAACAATACCACTGTCAATACAAAATTGGTCAAAACCTGGTAGAATATTCTTCTCACCTATCAGATCTTAAAACTTTAATAATCTTATCTAGCTGATTTTCGACTTCAGTTTTACGAGAAATAAATTTTGAATAACTTTCATCCTTTCTCTTAAGAAGATAAAGATAACAATACCGAGTATAATCATCAATAAAAGTTGAAAAATATTTATTACCACCTCATAACATGTCCTTTTAAATCAAATAAATCAGAATATTAATACTTAAATCTGAAGTAGTTCTATCAACTTTAGGAAATGGTTTTCTAGCATACTTTGAAACACATGTTTCATGTTTTGTATTTGGAAAATTATCAGTCTTAGGAATGTTTTCCAAACTCATTAATTTTTTAATAGAAAGCTGTATTTACATGCCCGAGTCTAGCATGCCATAAATAATAAGAATCCAACAAGTAAATAGAATGAGCATAATTTTTTCCAATTTCATGTACATGAAGAACATCCTACAAACTGAGGACATTTCCAGAAGTAAACCTAACTGTTACAGTTCCTTTCTCCTCATCTTGGAGGAAGAAGCATTCCCCATCACTAACAAGAGTGAATGAAAAAAAAATGCACCTATCGTATAGCAAACGTGCTTGATAACTCCAACATTTACCAACCAATGTGTCAAGTTGCTTATAAGATTAAATTTTGTCACCATGATAGAGAAATTCCCATTGTCTACCACACGTGCCTGATTTTTCACAGCTTTTCCTTTCTGATTTCTGCAATAATTTGGCGAAGTAACTTGGTTTACCACAAACAAAACAATCTCCAATAGTTTTACTTTTAAATTGAGGTTTATATCGATTGTTCTCCCTACAAATTTCTTTCCCTTGTTTCTATCCTTAAATTCTAACTTTTACCAAAATTCCTAGCAAAGTTCTATCATCCCATTGTCTTCCTGAATTTTAATCGTGATGTTTAGACCCTCTAAAGAATATCTTTTCTCTTATGGTTCAAACTATTTTTATACTCTTTCCAAGTATGTTACCGTATTTCGATAATGACAGACACTTTAAAACCCTCACATATTTTATATCCTCCATCAATATTTTCATGAATATCTATAATTCTTCAACTTGACTAACTACAATTCTAATATCATCAATCTTAAATTTAAGAAATTTTCCCACCACAATTTTTTAGTTCCAACATCCTCGATAGCATATTTCTTTTCTAATGAATTTCATTATTCTTTAGCAGATTTGCAAGACCAGTTAACAGCATCAACCACTTTAATAGTTGTCAAATAAAATCGTAACTTCATTTGCCATCTTAAAATCTTTTCCATTGAACAATTCTGGATTTTTAGAATACTTAGGAATTGGAGTATCCATAACACATACCAGCTAATTATAAAATTTTACTTTAGATTGTCGGAAAATAATTAGTTGCACTAACATAAAAAGTAGAGAAGAAAACTAATCAATAGATTGAGTCTCGTGTCAACATGATACCCTAAGGTGAAGTTGCCAGTCGTTATTGCTACTACTCTGGACAGATTACTCACAAAATTCAATAATAAAAAATCACTTGTGCAGCAATCACAAATGATTTTCAAAACTCTCAAGTAGTACTCTAGCAAAATATCCAAAAGCAGTAAACTAAAATCGAGAATATAGAATAAAAGAATATGGAAATGATAATTTTGTTATATGTTTTTTCAAAGAGAAATTAGGTTTTTATATGGCCACAAAAGTTATAATTTCCGCCACCATAAGTTAAAAATAATTGTTGTTTTATGGGATGTTATAATTCACATAAATTATAGTGCCTCAACAGACATATTATGAGTAGACTAGTTTGACCAAGAAAATAAATCCAAACATGACTAAAATAATAAAAAATATTTATTTTAATCTAAGAAGCCCAAGGTCCCAAGGCCCAATCATAGACTTGAGGGAGATTTTCTTTTCTCGAGCCCAAATTCCAGTAAAATTGGAGGTCCTTTTTCGTCTACATCCATTGGGATTAATGTTTTGTGATTTTTAAATGCCAAAAATTTAATCGACCACCTGTAGTCACTTGTTACGGTGCTGGGTTTTTCGTTATACCTTCGATTAAACATTGAGGTGAAATATATCCAATTTATATTGAAATAATCTTTGTAGCTGCAGAGTATTAAAATAATTAGACCAATGTAAGAAATCACCTTTTGATAGAAATATAAAAACTTAAAAGTAAACATGCGTCTCCAAGCATAGAACTCATGAAACAAAAGAACCTACTACTTCACTTAGTATCTTCAGTATTTAAAATATCACTAGTGTAGAAAAAAATGAAGCAAAGAGAATTAATTAATGCAAAGCATATCTTGGTTCATTGAATTTAATCTTGAAGAACAACTTGAAATCCTTGAATTTGGCTTCAATTCCTCTTCAATTCTTGATTTTAATGTTCTTGAATTCTTATTGCAAGTTCTTGATCTTCCTATTCAATGTGTTTTATTGTACTCTCGTGTTTATGGGGTGATACAAGAATAAAAATCACGTATAAATTGGTGACCATCACCTTATATATAGTTTCCATATATATTTTGGCTTATCATGAAATTCAACCCTAATGAATCCGATTTCTACACATATTTAAGTCTACACTTTATTTAGATGATCAAAGCCTAATAACTATAATTCTTAATTAGGTCACTTTAATTTTTTGCTTAACTTTATGATAGCCATGTACTGTACAATTAGTTAGATATATAGGCTCACATGACAAATTAAGTTTTTTTTTTTTTTTTTTGTCTTTTTCTTTTTCATAACAATCTTTCGCTTGGACAACATATTTTACCTTATAAATGTGCAAATGCTTATGAGTTCAACACTTTTGCTAACTTATCCAAAAGCATTTCTGAACAATCTTGTCATCAATTATGTATAGGATCAAAGCGGTTTTCGTTACAAGTACCATAACTAAACTCATCAATGGTAGTATATCAACACAATCAAATGACATAGATCTTTATGGATGTGTAGCATGACAATTACATGCAATGTAATCCAAACATACATTTCAATTGGTGCCTTATTCCTTAATACCTTATTTTTTAATGAGATCAAACCATAAACTATAATCAGAGAGAAAAACTGAACTAAATACTTTTTACTATAATAATTCAAAATACTAATTGAATGTGAATGCAACAAAATTATGTCTAAAGTAGAAAACATTCAAACTCCCACTAAACTAGAATATGATCAAAACACACAACACTTATGTCAGTAGTGTGCTCATGAAAGACCTTGGTGGTACCCCTTGGTAAATGGATCTGCTATCATGGAGTTTGTCCTAATATGTTCTATACTAACCTGACCACGTTGGACTATTTCTTTTACAACTAGGAATTTAGTGTCTACAAACTTAAACTTTGTCAAACTCCTATTGTTGTTTGAATACAACACTGCTGATTTATTGTCAAAAAATAACTTTAGTGGTCTTTCAATTACATCCAAAATGTCCAGCCCAATGACAAAGTTTCTCAGCAATATTCCCTGATAGGATTCCTGATAACATGCTATATAAACTCCATTTGGAGGTAGCTATGAGGGTCTGTTTAACACTCTTCTAGTATATAGCTCATCTAGCTAGCAGGAAGAAATAGCCCAATGTGGATTTCTTAGTATCTTGGCAATTAGCAAATTTGAATAAGAATAACCAATGATCTCCAATTAGTTTGATTTTATGTATGTGAGCTAAATCTTTTATTCTTTGTTAATAACGCATACTCGCTTGGCTACTCTCTAATGATCCATCCCATGGTTACTTAAATATCTGCACAGCATCCCAAAAATGAATGCTATATTCAGAATGTACAAACTTGAGCATAAAACAATAGGGAACTTTCTGCATTTTCTTTTTTTCAAGGTCATTCTAAAGAGACGATACCAAAATCTTTCATCTCAAAATTCTTTGATACAAATCTCTTGATTTCATGCAACAAGCCTATATCGTTGCATGCAAGCAGTATGCCATCAACATACAATACTAAGAAAATAACCTTACTCTTACTGAACTTGTGATATACACAATGTCTCCATTGAGCCTTATATCTCTTCACATTACCCTTCGAACCCCTCTTGGTTTTAAATATCCATTTGCAACCAATGGGACGAGTTTCCAAATGTCATTGTCTTTCGTTGACTTTATTTCGTCATTCATGGAATCAATCCACTTTTGAGAATTAGATCTTTGCAGTGCTTGATGAAAGTTGATTGGATCTTCTTCCATCAATCCAATTCCATCCTTATTTGTTGGAGAAGTACTATAAAATCATCCGAAATTGCATTTCTCCTTTCTCTAGCGGATCTTCTTAATGGCATTTATTTTTTAGGTTGTTGAGTTTTTTCTTCAAGAATAATCTCTTAATTAGTCATTGTTAATTGCAATAGAAGTGCTAGTTTACATTCTTCCTCAAAGACACGTAAAGAACGGATCCACTTTCTTGTGACATCCTTCAAAGCGTGAGAAAATAAGTGTATTCGAAATGCATCTGTTGACATCCCTCGTGACTGATAACTTCACATAACAAGAGAAAAACCATCATGTTCATGTGGATTTTTTTAGCTTCTAAAAAAACCTGATGTCCCGATGAATTTGGAAGAGATTGATGACATTAGATCGAATGTGAAAATTAGCCTGTCGAAAAAGGTGGGTATCAATTGCAGGTTGCACAGGTGCAGGTAATGGATTCACATAATCTCCAACTAATATTGGAGCTTTTTTGGTGATAGATGTCCACTGAACTAGGGGCTGCAGTTGAACTTGATCTAACTTTGATTTTCAACCATTTCTCTTTGTTCTCTTATGGGCTATCAAATGTTCTTTCGATTTTAGGATTTATTGGAGCAAGCTCAATCTCCTCAGAATATTGCCTGAAATGAACAAAAAATAATAGAATTAGATTGAGTGATTATAGCCTAAGAACAAATGAACAATCAAATCTAATATATAAACTAAATTAAATCAATCATTCCCCGACAATGTCGCCTAAAACTTGTTCAGTAAAATTTAACAAGCGTATGAGATCCAATACAAGTAATAATGTAGTGAATACGAATATCGTCCCACAAGGAATAACATTCAAAATTAGTATATTAGCTATTACTAAATTCGATCACACACACTATAAATATTATTCATAATATCTATTGTTCGTGTGTTAAATATGAATTGTTCTACCTGTTGTGAGTTTTCCAAACATGTATTCAATCACAACATGAGAAATAACTAAAAACTATAAATCAATAAGTTTTTTATCCATTCCATATATTAAAGATTTAGCCTAGCATAGCCATATAAAAATTACACAAAAGAATAAGAAAAGACATCACCTCGACAAGGAATGCGATGAAGAACTTGAATTACTCCAAATCTTTATTTTTTCTTCAACCCAAGCGATGAAATCTCACCTCTTGAATGTAAATACATCTTCTTGCGTTCTCAGACAATGATAAAACTAAGGTTGGACTAGTTATGGCCTGCATTCCATTGTATATTGTGTAAAAACCGAAATTCCCATTTTTGAAATGAGGCATGCGCCTTGGCCAACCTAGGGTACGTGTAACGCCCCGAATTCTAATAATACGGCAAGTTACCATACACGTGTCCTTTAAAGTTAATCTCCAAATACAAAATAATAAAGGTTTTTTTTTGTTAAACCCAACAAACCTTGACGAAAAATTATGAAATTTTACCGAATAGTATAAACCTCACATAAGTGCAACATATAAAAGTTTGGAATCTCGACGACAACGTTTGAAGCACTAAATTATTTTTTGAATAGGCTGATCTATAATCCCGGATTTGACTGTCATAGATTACAAAAAAATGCTATAATAAATTCTATGGGGCTCTGATCGACCTATTTTCAGTTGTATATGATAGATAGCTTAAAGTTAAAGTCATTTGTCTCAAAATATGATCTGTAGTCCAAACGTTAAAGTTATTTGTCACAAAATATAAACTTAAACTACAATTTCTTAGACACAAGGATTATTAACTATAAAAAATGAAAATCTAAAACATAAGAAATAAATTTGTCTAAAAATAAAATAAGACATCTAATTATTCTGAAAATGTTAAATAGAAATGGGCATCCCAAAAAAAGTACCCAGTAGGCTACACATGCTATATGAATATAATATATCAAACATCTAATTATGTTTTCTTACATATTGCCTTTATCAATAAGCAAATCGATGATCAAATGATCTACTTAAAGTTCTGATGAGCCTCTACGACCATCAGTTAAACATATATAATTAAAATTCTGATGCGTCTCTGAGACCATCAATTAAACATTTAATATTTCTACCATTTACATTTAAGAAGAACCATTTAAAGGAAATTCACATATTTTCTCGAACAATCATATAATGATCAACTTATTGTAGGAATCCTACTTTAGTTGGAAACGGTAGATTGACTACCTCCAATGGTATTTCTTTTCAAATCTTAAATATGAAAATGGTCTCTCCTTTCCTTTATAACTAATGGTATATAAGTAATGGTGTGAACGGGATAGGAATAGCACAACCAATCTCTTATGAAAAATGGAAACTAAGGTCTTTCGGGATTAGGTGCCTAAATTGATTTGCACTTCCATATAAATATTTATCAATCCTAGCATTGTAAATTGGTTTTTACCTTAATAGTAGTGCTAGTCTCTTAAATATGGAATAACTGCACGTAAATTAAGTTGTAAATGGGATAACTGAGATTACATATAATTCAAATGGAAAAGCTAATAAACTAATTCTAATTATCTTAAATTCAAATCAATACATCAATTCATTCTCTAGTGATACTGATATGATCTGGGATAGGTAATCACTTGGTCGAGTTTTGGAGTCCAAATTGAAGAAGTTGACAAGCTAAGGTTCAAGTTTCGTGAAGGACTCGGGAGCTGAAACGAGTTGAATTCAAGGTTTAGTAGATATTTGAAAAGAAAATGAGCAGCGTTGATGAAAATGAGTATAACTTTTAGCTTGATTGTCAGGTTTTCGCTCATGAGTACATACCGAAAATGGCACGAAATTCAGCACAAGGTCCTGTAAGCGCATGGAACGTTTGGGCTTGTGATCGCATAGAAACATGACGAGAACAATTTGGTGAGAATTTTAATTTTCTGCGAATTTTCTTATTTTGTTAGAATTTTAGTTTAGGTAAAATTCTTGTAATCTTTAAGTGATATTTTCATTTTTTCCTAGATTTAGTATAGATAGGAAACTTTATTTCATTGTAACATACATTTTTGACATTATGAATTAAATGTGATTTCTCTTTTTTTGTTCTTGATTGAACATTTGTGGCGTTCAACCCTTAAAAGTTATCAAAGGATTAGGCACCCTTTGTGGCGTTCGCAAATCGAGGTTCGTTGGTTTCGTAATCAAAAGGTCATTCAAACTTTATTTTTGTTTGGCTGCTTGGTTCAATAATTTGCGGGTCGAGATTCTACCGTCTACAACTTCAATTTGGGCTTTCCCGATGTTTCAGATTAATTTCGTAATTTCCACGCTAATCCTGTTCTCGGGTCATTTGGTATCAGAGGTTGGGCTCCAGATTCAAGTTCTATCCTTTTTGTTTTGTTGGGTCTTTTGTTTTTGTTCTTCGTGTCTGTCGTAAATTTTGAGTCTTTATTCTAAAAAATCCAAAAAAAAAAAAAAATTAATCAAAGTTGTTTTTAGAGCTAATCTAGCATCCAAATCAATTTCCGTTTGTTGCGTTGATCCAAAATTCCAAATTTGTTTATATTCATTCCAATCCAAAAATTTAAAAACTACTTTCTTGAATTTAAATATCACTCATCCAATTGTCCATTTCTTTTCTTAAGTTTTCTTGATTACACTTACGTAAATGATGGATGATGATTGAGGATTTATTTTTCAAACTCGGTGTTTTGTGGGTAGAACGGTATGCAGTTTGGCTATTGATAAGGAGTACATATCAAACTTGGCTAGTATCACGATTGTGGAAAAATTGGAATTACCTTAGGCCTTATATGATGACTTTGTTGAAGGAGTGTGGGAATGTAGATGTGACCAAGCGGATTTTATTGAATGTCACCATTGAGAGATATAATGATGAAGTTTGGTATGATGTAGTTCCATTAAACTCTTTTCATATCTTGTTTGGGAGATCTTGGAGGTATGATAGGAAGGCTATTTATGATATGGAGAGGAAGCAATATATGTTTTCTTCAAGATGGGGTAAAAATTACTTTGACTGAGTTGACACTCGAACGATCCTTTGCAAACCGATGGAAGATAAGAGGTGAGGTAAGATGGGAAAAGAAAGAGAGGGAGATGACCACACCTAAAGAGAACACCGGAGTTGAATTACAGGATGAGTCAAAAAATAGGGAAGTTGAGATGGAGGATGGTGGATTGAAAAACGCAATTGATATTGGGGAGAGTGAATCAATTAAAAAGGAAAAGTATAACAAGCTGGTATAAAAATTGTAGACATGGTTCAGCAAGAGAGTGAGAAAATAATAGACGAATGAAGAGTAGAGTTCTATTGTTAAGCGTGATATGGTGGAGACGATGCATTATGAGTACGAGAACCCGTATCTCATTGAGAGAAAAGCTACCAAATCCAACCGTGTTTTGCTTAATTCTTTCTTTCAGGTTGATCATTGTACATATGTAAGTTCATACAACAACGTTTATGGTTGATTGAATTTGTGCTGCAGTATATCCATACTTGCAAGGTTGATGGGTATTGTGTATTGATCCTATGCCATGGAAGTAAAAATTTTCCATTTGATCCAGGTAGTGCAGTGATGAATTGTGTACCAGGCTAATTATCCCCTACGCGATCACAAGGTACGGATTCGAGCGCGAATCATTTTGAAGAGAGAGGGAATGATGATATGATCTGGGATAGGCGTCGAGTTTTGGAGTCCAAATTGAAAAAGTAGACAAGCCAAGATTTAAGTTTCGTGAAGGGTTCGAGAGCCGAAATGAGTTGGATTCAAAGTTTGGAAGATATTTGGAAATAAAACGAGCAGCGTGTATTAAGACGGGCATAACTTTTAGCTCGGTTGTCGGGTTTTCGCCCATAAGTACATTCCGAAAATGGCATGAAATTCTGCACAAGGTCTATCAAGCATGGTACGTTTGGACTTGTGATCGTACAAAAACATGCCGAGAACAATTTGACGAGAATTTTAATTTTCTGCGAATTTCCTTATTTTGTTAGAATTTTAGCTTAGGTAAAATTCTTGTAATCTTTAAGTGATATTTTCGTTTTTCCATATTTTCCTAGATCTAGTATAAATAGGAAAATTTATTTCATTGCAACATAAGAACATTTTTGACATTATGAATTAAATGAGATTTCTCTATTTTTGTTCTTGATTGAACATGTACCAAACTTATCAAATATTGTTATATTTGTGGTGCTCAACTCTTAGAACTTATCAAATGATTAGGCACCCTTTGTGGCGTTTGCAAATCGAGATTCGTTGGATTTGTAATCAAGAGATCATTCAAACATTGTTTTTGTTTGGTTGCTTAGTTCAATAATTTGCGGCTTAAGATTCTACTGTCTACAACCCGAATTTGGGATTTCCCAACATTTCAAATTAATTCCTCGATTTCCACTCTAATCCCGTTCTCGGGTTCGTGTAAGATACACGTGGTTGTAAAACTTGTTAACATATTTAATTGAATATTAGTTAAATATTGGTTTCTTTGAGCTACAAAAACACGAACCTAACTTATCTAACATAATTTTTTCTTGATTCTAAAATTTGATTAAAATGAGCTTCAAAACAGGTCTAATATTGATAGAAAACTTCTCGTTAAATGAATGCTTGATTATTCTACCGAGTAAAAATAATGTCATAGAAACTTATTTTTATATTAGTCTCTCAACATCTCAAATATAACAAAACTTTCCAAAATAAATTAAATGAAATTTTATTTTTGATCGCTACAGTGCCCTTGCTTGCAGGCGAGGGTGCATGTCTTGGTCTCTCTTTGGTGCTAAGTTTTTCAACTTGGTCTTTGAACTTTCTCCACAAAGTAATTTTTTTTGTCATTCTTCAATACTTTTTAGCTTCTTTTCTTTTCTTTTTTTTGGTCCAATTGAGTCCTAGAACTCTCACATCTTCGTTCTTTATTCCGAGCCAATTTTTAATTATTTGCACTTTAATAGGAACTTTGGGTTTGCTTCAATTAAGCTCTTTTATCTCTCTTAATATCATTAATCAATAAATAATCTAATTTAACGGTCCAAATGAATATATAAAATACACATATCAGTTTCACTCTTAATAAGCTTTGCCAAAGGTCTTCAAATAGATTTTACTTTACTTTTTACAATTTTATTCAATAGAACACACATCACCATAATGCATCAACTATCACCCCAAGAAAAGAACCTCATCTCTCTCCATTACCAAACCTACCAACACCCGTTATTTCATTGATCAAAGCCCCAATTTGTACTAGAAAGTAGAATCCAAATTTGTCCCAATTTGAATTGAAAGAATTTGATAGCTAAAATCCCCACTTGGGTTTCCACCAATTTCCATCAAGAACTTATTTGTTGTTAATGGATTTTATGAATGTTAACATATCAAGCAATGAGTTTCCAACAGGAAAATAAAATGGAAACAATGATTCTTAATTTTCTGCAATTTCTACCATAATCTATTATTTTGTTAGTTCTAAAACAAAGAAATACGATTAAAAATAGTGTTTTACAGTGCCATAATCCTCTTTTTTTCCTTTTTTTTTAATTACGGTTTTAAAGTATTTTTTTAAAATGTCAAAGGTTTTGGTTGGGTTGTTACTAGGATTGGAAGAATTGAGCAAATCAATTTTCGGTCGCTAGCACTTCGAGGAACAAATCCACCAATAGAGTTAAAGCATTAGTTATTTTCTTATATTAAAGATCTAGACATCAAGTTAATAGTGGGGATAGATACTACTATTGTTGCTAGTGGGTCGAAGGGGTTGGACGCGACATTGGTATGTGGGATTCAACACACACATTTTTTAATATGGAGTATGGAGCATGGAGGTTGAAATATTCAAATTTAAGGAGAATCATCACATATCTAGATAGACTTTCACTAGTGAAATTCCAACCAAACTTGAGAGGGAAAGTCAATACTCTTATGAAATCTTAGAATGAACCCCTTTGTGAGTGTGTATCTCGTGAGAAAAGAGAGAAATAATAGTCCACTGAGCATCGAGATATGACCAACCTGAAGAATTATATGATTAAATTAACTATGCACCCAAACACATTAATCGAGTATTGGACAAGTTAAACTGTATTTTGGTAGCAACCTTAGAAGCATTTAGTAAATTATCTATGCAGTTTAAAAACCTAAGGTCAATACGGTAGCCGGTAGGCTATTTGACACATTAAATGTTGCTTCCACAAGTATTGACTAGATAATCTTGCTCGAGAGTAGTAAGAGTTTATGTATAAGGGTATTTGATAGGTGTGTTTTACAAGCTTATTAATGCTTTTAATTTAATAACTTATAAACTAAGTGAGTCGATTCCTACCTAATTAAGTGAAATTAGGTAATATGGAGGTGAAGATTGGACGTGAATATAATAATTGGTACGAAGTTGGAAAACATATTGGTACAATTGGATGCAATCAATCAGTTGGAAGAAGTATTGTGGAACAATTGGATAAGATTCACGAGTTTCAAGCAATAAATTTGATAGCTGGAAAGTTTGGAAACTAGATCGCGAACTTTTAGAACTTGCATCAGATCAAGACCTTATGAATTTGGAATGACGAGGGCAAATTATAAAGAATTCCTAATTTGCCATTTATGGAAGGACGAAGGAGGAATAAAGGAGGTAATTGGGGACCAAAATGGAACAACTGAAAGATGAAGGCAAGACAACAAAAAAATATACTGGAATGTGGTCTAGCAGCTGCTATGCAAACTGTGGCCGACCTACGATCAAGAATATTCCTTGCTTACCACTTGTAGACTGCAAGTTCTTAACCCATGGTCAACCCGTAGTATGGTCCAACTGGGCACTTATTATTATTATTATTATTATTATTATTATTATTATTATTATTATTATTATTATTATTGTTATTATTATTATTATTATTTGATATTCTTCATGGAAAACTCCTAAATTAAATGTGATACATAAAGACCTTTCCTAGGTTAGAAAAAAAGTCCACAATTTTAAGAATTAGAGAGAAACAAAGGGAGAAGAAAATCAAGGGTGCAAGATTATTTGGTTTCTCTTCATCTTAATTAAAAAATCTGATGATTTACTCCATTGTTGTTCTTTGTATTTCTTCCATTATTATGTTTAGCTTTTTCATTAGGGTGCACAGTTTTTTGAGATCCTTTAATTTAATTTTCAAATTTGTAGTTTTCAAATTTATATGTCCGTTTCACTCATGGTATTTAATGTTTTGATTTATTTGGCCAATAAATTTGATTATGTGTGAATATGCAACTAATCTAGGAGTTTAAGACCACAAAATAAATATAGTAATTTGGATAAAAGAGTAGAGATACATTTTATGATTATTGCGATTGTTACAAGGATTCTTAGAGTTAAGGCATTTAATTAAGGCTTGTCCAAGGTTCACATAGAGATATGGTGAATTAACTTAAATAGGAATTTGAACTCAAAAGGCGTGAATTGAATACATAAGAATAATTTGTTTTAATACAACATTAATTAAAAAAATCTTGATTAGAGAATTAAAGGCGATTGATAAATAAAATTGTATGTCCTAATCTATCTCATTCATATCTAAAACCCTAAATAATTTAGATGATTCAATCTTCAAATACATTTTGTTTTCGTCGATAGAAGTTAGAATCAATAAAATTAAGAATTGAACATATTGTCTATGTGGGAACAATTATCTAGACGCATAGGTCCATTATAGGTGGTGGAGGGAGGATAAAGTCGAGAGATGAGGAGAAGACTGGTGATTTGAATGTTTTAATAAGATTTTTGAACTCATTTTCATTTTTTAAAAAGTTTGGGAGCGCAATTGTAATTTATTTTTATTTTTATTTTCCTTTTTTTTTGTTTTATTTAAATATGAGGGTATATTGGTCATTTTACATTAAAAATAGTGAAAATGACGTTTTTCCACAATGAAACGTTGAAATAAGGACGAAAATGTAAAAAGAAATGAAACGTAAGGACGTTTTACGCAATAAGTGTCAAACGTAGGGACATTTTGTGCTATTGAGCAAATATAAACATGTTTGAAACATAGGGACGTTTTCCGCATTAAGTGTCAAACGTAGGGACGTTTTGTGCTTAAACCTTTTAATAAGACTTTTGGACTCACTTGCACTTTTTAAAAAGTTTGGGAGTATAATTACAATTTATTTTTTTATTTTTCATTTCATTTTCTTTGTTTTATTTAAATTTGAGGGTAAATTGGTCATTTTACACTGAAAAATAGTGAAAAGGACGTTTTCCACACTGAAACGTTGAAATAGGGGCAAAAATGCAAAAAAATGAAACGTTGGGATGTTTTGCACACTAACTGTCAAACGTAGGGACGTTTTGTGCTAATAAGCCGTCCATTATACTACTTGCTACATATCGTGCACTCGCGATAGAAAAATCGCAACGAGTATTTGATGTCGTTGTCGATGAATATTTATATTTAATCTTAATTTAATTTATTTATGAATTTTTTGATTAGTTTAAATTCCTTTTTCTTACAGGTTAAAAGGAATCGTTACGCTTTGTTCTCAAGGTGAAAATCTTGTACCGTTTGATCCATAAATAAAATGTACCTTCAGATGAAGACTTAAGAAACACCAACAAAAATAGAAATTTCAGATAGTAAATGATCCAGTTAGATTTCCAATTTCAAGAAGCTGCTAGCATAGTGGTACCACAAAATTAGTAGCGTTTACAAGTAGAAATCGATGAAGGAGACTTGCAAGTTTCACTGTTCTTGACTCTTGCAACAGTCCCCAAGCTCTCTAGTATTGTATATCTAAATTTCGGTTAGAATAACTTTCGATAAGGGTCTATTTAATAGACTTGACCACCAACACCCTCCAGTTCTACTGGTTTGCCTCAAGATTCATCAAAAATTTCTTGAACTTTGAATTCATAGGGATTAATGACAACGCAATCTGACTTCAGTTGGAAAAACTGTTGTGAAGCTTGGAATTGTAGTTGAAGAAGTGTCCAAATTATGGGATAAGCAGGGTAATTAGATGGAGTACTTGTATGCTGGACTTTCACCTATATCTGAATCTCAGGTGGATTCTTTAGAAAACAGTTGGCATCAGTAAATTTGTTCAGCCAATCATTGGATTTATTTGAGTTGATTGGAAATACACATTCCATATTTTCATCAGAGCAATAGTCCAAAAGAATGTGGCGGGAATACATTAGTTGGGAAAAACATCAGCCTCGAATACTCATATTACTATTTGACAAAAGTAGGCGGAACTATTGATAAAATGTTTTGGGGAGCAAATACAATGATGATCTATTCGGTTTGTGAGAATTGTGAAGCCAATCATGCTACCAAAAATCCTTGTTGCTGCTTCTCCAAAAGAATTGTGAAGCCAATCATTCACAATTGTTTTCGCCCATTTAACCCGTATTTAGAAACATATAATTTGGGTTGGAGCAACATTCAAACTTCAGATGGTCTGATAATCAACAACATTAGGTAGTTCAAATCATTCTCAACAAGAAAGAAAATTAAGTTTGGGTAATATAATTTAGATGTGTAGAAAACTAATAAATTATTCCAGCAAGCTGAGATAAATTAACAAAATCAGCTAGCATCAATCTTATGTTAGAAACAAAAATTGGTCAAATAGCTTAGCAACTTTCAGAACATACACTAGGATCACTACCAACTAGTACAATGGCTAATTCAAATGAGCAAGTGCATGCTATAACAAACTACAACTAGTACAATGACTAATTCAAATGAGCAAGTGCATGCTAGCAAGAGATTCATGTGAAAAGACTAGAAAGAAAGGATTAGGAGGAAGAGATTGATGAAGCCAAAAATGAAGAAAAATTAAGAAAGGATTAGGAGGAAGAGATTGATGAAGCCAAAAATGAAGAAAAATTTGTACCAGGACAATTGATAAGGAAGAAAGTAAAGATATACACAATCAGAGGACAGAGTTTACCCAAGGCTTATGATACACCAATCCCTTTTCCTCAAAGGTTGTAGTAGAAAAAGTTAGACAAGCAATTTATAAAGTTTGTGGAGGTTTTTCAAAAAGTTGCAAATCAACATTCCATTCGTCAATACTTTAGTTCAAATGCTAGCTATGCCAAGTTCTTAAAGGAATTTCTTTTCAACAAAACAAAAAAGAAGTTAGAATAACATGTAACGGTTTTTTTAAATGAAGAATAGAGTACAATTCTTCAATATAAGATGCCTTCGAAATTAAAAGATGTAGGGAGTTTCTGAAGTGAACCCATGTAGTAATAGTAACTCTGAAACCCACATAAGATTGAATCACAATTCCAAGAAAGCTAAAATCTCGATTTGAAGCTATAAAGGTACTTGGCCACTTAATCACAAAAATTATGAACTTGCTATGAAGTTGTTGAATGCTACAAAAATGAAATCCATGATAAGTTTGAAATTAAGTTCTATGAAGCACAGGAAAGCAACATTGGTTTGAATTAATCCCTCAAAAGTTAATTAGTTTACAACGAAAGAATGAGGCCATATATATAGGCAACCCATAAAAACCCTGATTAAAACATAAAACATCATGAAAATATCAAATAAATAGAGTTCTAAATGAAAAAAGGAAAAAATTAACCGCCTTCAGATTTTTGTACTTTGCGCACGCAACCGTGTATTCTTTTGTGCAAGCGCCATTTAATTGATTTGGCTATGGGTTGAAATTTTGCACCCCATGTGCATGACCTATTTTGCGTGGTCGCGCGTTGCTTACCGGCTACACTTAGGTTAAATTTAGTGCATTAATTAGGATCTTCTTCCATGCCCAACATGAAACTTGATGTTTTGTGCATTAATCTTCTTCGATCCCGATACCCTTATTGGTCCTTTTTCTACAATCAAATATCCTTGCTAACTTTCATCCTATGTTTCTCATCATTCCTTCCCTCTTCAAAAAGATTCATCCTCAAATCCCCACTTGCATCAAATAGAGAAAGATCAAAAACATTGAAAGTAGTAGAAATATTATACTCGGAAGATTCAATTTATAGGCATTGTCATCGATCTTTTCTAGCACCTGGAATGGTTCATCTCCTCTCGGTTGCAATTTGACCTCCTTTGGACTAGAAAATGCTCTTTTCTCATATACACCCAAACCTAATTTCCTGGTTCAAATGTAACATGCCTCCGTCCTTTATTAACTTGAGAAGCATAATGCTCGTTCTTCTTCTCAACTTGACACCGCACATTCTCATGGATTGATCTTACCAATTTAGCATTTTTCTTGCTATCTGGTCTTTCATCAACAGGTGAATGAATTAAATCCAAATGAGTTAATGGATTAAAACCATATACAATTTGAAAAGGTGTATAAGAAGTAGTAGAATGCTCGGCGCTATTACCTAAGTTTGTCTATCTGTTTGTGTGTGACAAGTAGTAGACAATAATAGTTTGGTTCCCAACCTACCCCTCAAAACCCTTCAAAAATGACTAAGGAACTTAACATCTTTATCAGACACAATACTCCTAGGTATTCCGTGGAGTCGCACTAATTTCTTTAAACAATAAGTCAGTTACATTTGTGGCATAATCTGTTTTATGATAACCAATAAAGTGTGCCATCTTACTAAACCTATTCACTGCCACATATATGGAATCTCTACCCCTTTAGGTCTAGGCAATCCCAATACAAAGTCCATAGACACATCAACCCAAGCCTTTAAAACACCTTTATGATAAAACCTTTAAAACACCTATAAAAGGTAGCTAAACCATGAAAGCTTCTTACCTCAGTTATGCTTTTAGGTGTTGGCCACTCCATGATGGCTTTGATTTTCTCCCCATCCACTTCAAAATACCCTTTGCACTAACAACATAACCAAGAAAAATTTTCTATGCAAAAAATGCATTTTTTAATGTGTACCTCAAATGCTCTATGTTCTCATCATCAAATTCAACTCTAGGATCATGTCTCCCATGCCCCCTAACACTGAGAACTTCTCAAATGCACTACCTTTGTGGCTATTCCTCATCCTACTCACTTTGGCCTTCGATATTTGATAATCCTCATTAGCAGTGTCCACTTCATTCCCATCATCAAATTCAACTCTAGGATCATGTCTACCATGCCCCCTAACACTGAGAACTTCTCTAGGTTGCTACCTTTGTAAGTTAGGTATCACTGCATCCCGTTGATCCATTCTATCTCTAATTTCGCTGAATACGACATTCATCCCCTCGGGTTGTTGTTGCATGGCCCTCATCATTAAGGTATAATCGTTGATGGGGATCTAGGTGCTGACCAAGTTAATCCTCCCAAATATTCTCAAGATCCTTTACAAGGAATTGGTGGTCCAATGGGCAAGGACAAAGAGGATGAAAGAAGCTCTGTAAGGCTTAAATGGAAGTGAAATACAAAGAGGCTGTGCTCGAGGATTCTAAAACAAAACTCGAAGATTCCAAAGCTGAACCAAAGATGGTCACTTATCTTTTTGTGTAACGGATAAATTTGAAAGGACAAGAAGAGTACAAGGGCTAGTTAGGAATTTTAATTGTAATCTTTAATGAATTATGGGCTTTTCATATTTTGATGAATTAGGCCCAATCCACAACTTTTGAAGCCCAACTCATTTTACTTTAAAAAGGAGCAACCAAGATATTTGTAGGGGGGAGAACGTTTTTGGAAGTAAAGGAAAAAGCTTTTGTTTTGCCTTTCTTGTGTTCTTGATAGAATGCTAGAAATTTGACTTATCAAAGGAGTGATCAACCTTTGTGGCGTCTCAAGGTTGGGGTTTTAAGGCCTTTGTTTCCTTAAGGTTCTAATCTGATCTTCTTCCTCACTTTCATAGCAAAAACCGGATCTGGTTTTGTTCCATTTTCCATTGATATTGTGGGTTTTCAAGAGGGGGAATCCATCAATCGTTTTCCTCTCCAGATATCGATTTTTCTTTATCAAACATCCTAATAACTAGAATTTGTATGCCTCACGTGTTTGCACTGATGTTTCAATCAAATTTGGCTTTCTCTCTAATAATCTCACCACTCTTACCTTTTTCCTCTCAATGCTTTCTTTGAAGCTCTCTAAGGAACTAATTGATCTCAATAAAAAAAAATTCATCCTTGTGAGGTTCAAACCCACGAGTACAAGGAATTTGAGAAGGATAATGACTAAAGGAATTTGAGAAGGATAATGACTAGAAAAAGACTAAAGAAAGGAACAAATGAAAGAATTGAATGAAAACACAACCAATAATCTCAACTTGGTTCTTGAAATTGATTTATGCCTTTTCCGCAAAAAAAAAAAAAAAAATTGATACCAATAGATGATTTAGGTATTTAATTAATTTCATGAAAGAAATTGCGCTTCAATAATTTTCAAGAAAGTGTCTGTAAATCGAATAAGCCTCTTTTTAGCCTGGAAATTTCTTTTTCTTTTCGTTTGAAATTTCTTTCTTCTAGAACTTTCATTTCTTTTCACACCAAATACATAGAAAATCAACAAAGGCAAGAAAGATCGAAACAATATTATATTGGTGCAGTAAATTTAGAGCACAAAACAATTCTTGAATGTTCTTGTTATTTGTGTTGATGTAAAAGACTCAAGAAGATGATGAAGTGCCAAGAAAGAAAACAATGGAGATTGGATGTAGAAGCTTCACCTTCAACTCAATGAAGAAGATGAAAAAAATGTGGAAAGATAATGATATAACCATGATTTTAGAGCTAATGCTCTGATACCAACTGATGTGAACCCATGTAGCCAATAGTAGCTCCGAAACCCACACAAGATTGAATCACAACCCCAAGAAAGCTAAAATTCCGATTTGAAGGTTGACACAATAATTTATTGAATCAACGATATAAAGGAATTTGACTCATAAATCACAAAAAAATATAAACATTGTTATGGAGTAGTTGAATGCCACTAATGAAATCTTTGACAAATTAGAAGAAAGTAACCTTGCTTTGATTAATCTCTCAAAAGTTGATTAATTTACAATGAAAAAATGAGAACATATATAGCAACTCATAAAATAATTAAAATGTTCACCAAACAAATATCAAACAATAGAGTTTTAAATGAAAAAGAAAAAATTAAACCACCTTCAAAATGTTGTATTGTGCACGCACATAGTGTATTCTCTCTAGCGCGCGCATTTCAGCTATTGAAATTTTACTCCCCGTGCACACGTGACCTATTTTACCTGCGCTCTCATGCCATTTTCTAGCTACGCTCCGACTTCGCTTCTTCTAACTTAGCTTGAGTTAAGTGCACTAATCTTTGTTCCACTTCCATGCCCAACATGAAATGTGATCGAAGTCTCGGCCCACGTAGCTTGAACACTTAATCTCATGGCTTCATTGATCTTCTTTGCTTGTGATGCCATCATTGGTCCTTCTTTCACGTCTCATGGTTCTCATCAGTTTTACTATAACCTTTCACTATTGGTTCTAATTATTTTGAGCACTCATTATGTAATTTAGGCACAAGTGACACACTTTATATACATGTTTCTCGGATTGGAAGAAGTGAAATAGACAACAATATCTTTGCAACTAGCTTATATCTTCCATTAAATGGCCTCGAGGTATTATTGAAGGTCTGTTGATAAAGATCGATAAATTTATCTTCCTGGTTGATTTCATAATCTTGGATATGGAGGAGAATGCTGGCATTATTCTAATCTTTGGAATACCTTTGTGGACATTGGTCATTGATTATGTGTAAGATAGAAAGATGATTTTCATAGTGGATTATCTTCAATCCATTCAAGCGAGCACCCATTGATTTACGATACTTGTTGCCAAATTGATGTCCTTTCCGAGCTTGCAGTTATACCTTCGAGGCACATCAGATCTTTATAAGGCATGTGTTCATGGTTAGAATCAAGTAAATTAGAAAATCCAGAAATACATGAATCTGTTTTACATTTGGATCAACCACCCACGATATTTAAGAGAAATTGACGGTATGAATATCTTGGTGCCAACCATCAACACCTATACCTTCAGTAGAAAACACCCAACTCTTGATTTAAATCCTTTGCTATCACACTTATGATAGGCATAGAATCTAGGAGAGTCTATTACACTTCTAATGATAATTGCTAGTGATATGAGGATGAGGAAAAGTTAATAAGGTATAAGAATACAAAAGAGCCATTGGTTGGACAAGAACATATATTCGGTAAATTAGTACTACTTTTTGCATGTACAAATCCTAATAATGGAGGATAATTTAAAGCTGTCAGTTGAGGTTAACAAAGATCTTATATATAAGGAAGTAGTTAGAGAAGAAGCGCTAAGATTATTAGATGCATAGATTATTTATCCAATATTATATAGTTCATAGGTAAGTCCAGTACACGTGGTATCTAAAAATGGTAGAATTATAGATGAGAAGAATGAGCTAATTCCAACAAGACTAGTACCTAGATGGAGAATGTGCATTGACCGCTGAAAGCCAAACAATGCGACAAGGAAAGATCACTTCCAATTACCTTTCATTGATTAAATGTTGGAAAGGTTAGCAGAGCACTCTTATTATTGCTTCTTCAATGGATATTCAATGTACAATCAAATCCTAGTTGCTCCAAAAGATCATGAGAAAACCACATTCACGTGTCCCTATGGTATTTTTGTCTTAGGGAAAATGCCATTTGGTTTATGTAAAGCATCTACTATCATTGGAAAACTGTAGCCATCAACTTTAGTTAAAGAAATCAGAAGTTTTTTTTAGGACATACATGATTTTATAGGAGGTTCATTAAGGATTTCTCCAAGATCACAAAGACTTTAAGTAGCCTATTGGAGAATGATGTACCGTTTAACTTCGTGATGAGTATCGAAAACCTTTCAACACTTTAAAACAAAAGTTAGTAACAGCACCTCTTATAGCTACACTCAAATGAGAATTACTCTTTGAGATAATGATGCAAGTGCCTATGCAATATGTGTACTTCTTGGACAACGTAGGGAAAAAAAATTGTGTCGTATATTATATCAGGAGAACTTTGACAGATGCTCAGATCAATTATGCCACAATTGAGAATTAGAAGTTAGCACTAGTATTTTCTTTTGAAAAATTCTAATTTTATTTGATTAGCTCAAAAGCAATAGTCTACACAGATCATTCAACTTTGAAGTACTTGTTTGGAAAGAAACCTGCCAAGTGCTGACTGATCATGGGTGTTATTGCTACAAGAATTTGATATTGAGATCCATGATAAAAAGGGACAAAAATTCAAGTAGCACATCACCTATCAATGTTTGAGCAAACAGAGGAGGCAGGATGAGGTGGAGATTATTGAAACATTTCTAGATGTACTGATTGTCAACAATTTGACCAATGGTACTGTGAATCCAGACATTTCTTATCAGCAAAAGAGAATGTCACTTTATGAATCTAAATTTTATTATTGGGATGAGGTAGACCTATACCAAAGAGGGGAAAATATGATCATCAAAAGATATATATTAAAGGATGAGATGAAACAAATTTTGACATGGGTCAACTTTTATATTTTGGCATGGGTCGTCTACTGGCAAACTTTGGCCCTATGAAAATAGCATGAAGTTGCTTCATTGTGGTTTCTATTGGCAAACATTGTTTAAGGATTGTCATAGCTTTTGCAAATCATGCGATAGGTGTTAGAGAACGAGTAACATTGATACATGTCATGAGATTTTACTAAACAACATATTAGAAGTGGAAATTCTTTATGTATGGGACACTGATTTCATGGTGACCTTTTCTCCCATCTTACACCTATCGAATCATAGTAGCAATGGACTATGTATCAAAATGCCTTGAGCAATTATAAGCGACGGTGAAACTCACTTCCTACAATCAGTAGCTGGGCGAGTCATTGAAAAAATAAGTTTGAGAGTGAGTATCTCACGACAGAAGTGAGAAATAGAACATTGAGGGTTGAGATATGACCAACCCAAAGAATTATGTGATTGAATTGCCTATACACGTGTACACATCGGTCGGGCAATGGACAAAGTTAAACTATGTTTTGATAGCAGACTTTAGAAGCTTTTTGCAAATTATCTATGTAGTTTTTAAAACATGGGGCAAATACGATACGCTTATTCATGCTTTTAGTCTTAATAACTTATGACGAAATGAACCGATTTCTACCTAATTAAGTTTAATTATGTAATATGTAGGTGAAGATCGGATGTGAGTGAAACTAGTGTAAAAAATGATGGTTTTGAGCTTAATTGGAGATTGATTTGGGACAGTTGAAGATCATCCCAAGTGCAATCAATCTATTGAAAGAAGTATTGGAGCAATTGGATGAGATTCATGGTTTTGGGAGGAAAAATTACTATTGGAAAGTTTAAAAATTAAATCATTAACTTTGAAACTTGCATCGGATCAGAATGTTATGAATTTGGTATGATGAGGGCAAATTATAAAGAATTCAAGGTGAAGGGACTTTGCAATTTATTGAAGGACGAAGGACTTGGGGGCCAATGGAACTATTGAAAAAATCTTCCAAGAAAGCAAAATGCGGCCATCCAAATAGAGACCGACCCACTGTCGTGAACATCGTCTATTTCGTTAGGTTGGACCGAGCTACTCGTTTTTTAAATTTTTTTTTAACCTTTTTAGATATATTTGTGGAAAACTTCTAAATAAATCGTGATAATAAAGACCTCTTCTTTGTTAGAAAAGGGGTCCACAATTTTGAGAATTAGAGAGAAACAAATGAAAAAAGAAAATCGAGATCGAGAATAGGACTTGAGACTTGTTTTGGGAAAGAAGAAAGTCTTGATGCAAGGTTATTCGAATTCTCTTCATCTTCGTTCGAAACTCGATGATGTATTCCATTATTGTTCCTTTTTTCTTCCATTAGCATGCGATTGCTGCTTTCAAGTTGTTTTCAACTTTTAGTTGTGCAAAACATAAAACGAGTTTGGTCGGTAGTTCTGAAAATGCATTTTTGAAAACAAGGATAAAACTCAAATTGCATTTTTCTACGTTTCGACTGTTTTCATCGAAAATTCATAAAACACTCAAAACATGGAAAACAAACGTTTAAATAAAATTTGAAAACTAAAAATATAAATATAAATTTGTAATAAATAAAAATGACCCTCAAAATAGGAAATAGAAAATAAACTAATAATTGAAAAGTGATACACAAACCAAATGGGCCATAAACTTTTGGTTAGGGTGAAAAATGTAGTTTATTGTGATCATTTAGCCTATATTTGGGCCTTCATTCATTTAAAAACTCTTTTTTTTTTTTTTTCAAAACTTATTTTCAACCACACATTCTTCCATACAATAATTTTACACGTAAATCAAATTTTTTTCTTTTTTTCTAACACATTCTCAAAAAGAACTACTATTCCTTACAAAAATGGGGCACAAATAAGGCTAATTTAATTTACAAGATTCTAGTTCTCAAATTCATGTGTTGATTATACTTATGGTATTTAATGATTTGAATTACTTGGCTAATAATTCGATGATATGTGAATATGCAATGAATTGAGAGAAAAATTATAGATTTAGATCACATAATAAAAATCTGGTAATTTGAATAAAAGAGTAGAGATAACTTTTATGGATAGCGTGATTGTTACATGAATTCATAGAGATTTAAGGCATTTTATTAAGTTTTATTCGGATTCACATAGAGAGACGGTGAATTGACTTAGTTATATAGAATCAATTTCAACTCGAGAGTAGTAAATTGAAAATGTTAAAACTATTCGACATAACATATTAAGTAAAATAACTTGATTAGAGTATTAAAGGTAATCAATAAATGAAATTGTATGCTATCTCATTCATACTTAATATGTTATGTACATTTAGTTCACATTAAGTTAATTATAATAATCTAGATAATCAATTACCAAATACATTTTGTTTTTGTCGATTAGAAGTTAGAAACAAGAAAATTAAGAATTGAGTAATAGTTTCTGTGGGAAATACTTTACTACTTGTTACTAAAATAACTTTTCCTTCTTTTTCAACCACACATTCTCCATCAATCTACTATTCCAAAATACATTCTTCCGAGATAATGTGGTTCAAACATGTATTTCTACATTTTATACAATTTATTAATCAAGTCAAGCCCCCGACATTTAATTCACGTGGCATTGTTTTATAAACTACCATCGTACATACTTTAGATACTTATAATAATTTCATGCACATGGATAGCGATTTTTATTCTTCTTCTCGCACAATAGATTTTGACTCAATTTCGCATATAATTTATCATCATTGATACTTTGATCACTTAATCAGATGTAATTCATGCAATTTCAAAATTTAAACTTTATTTATTTTGATATTGATAAGTTTGCATGGAATTTTCTTGATAATACATTATTTAGGAGCAAGTTGTTGAGAATGCAGACTCAAGCTATACATGTACAATTTTGCACACTACAAATTCATGCTATGCACTAATATTGATTCCAGCCTAAAGTTCTTGAGAACTAGAAATTCTAATTCTAATTCTATTTCAATGAAAGCTACAATTAGAGAAAAATCAATAAATAAATAAATAAACCCTCAAGAACGCCAAGATAAACAGAGGTTCACCTCAATGTGAGATTACGTCCTCTTCCACCAGTGCAGTTATCCACTATGATGAGAAAAAGTTTACAAGGGGAAATTGCACATCCTATCATCTCTAACCCATCTCTCCTTTTACTTGCTCCACATAGAGGTAATAATTAAGGTACATAACTTAATAATCTCACACTTTGAGCTAATTAACCATGAATGGCTCCTCTGTAATGGCAACAACTCCTCAATCCTCAAAAGAGAACCCTACAAAAAATTTCACACAACTTCAGTTTATCGATCGAAACAGACTTTGTTAAATTGTTAGTCGGATTCTAAGTCCCTTGAATCTTTTCAAGTATCCAGATTTTATCCTTGAAGATCAATCTAAACAAGTGATAACGAACTTGTATATGTTTTAACCCAATATGATAAATATGATTATTTTCTAAGTGAATAGCACTCTGACTATTACAATGCAAACACTCCTCCCATACTTGTAACCCAATTCATCCCTAAAAGTCTGCAACCATAACTCTTTCTTATAGCTTAAGCACTCAACTAACTATTGTACCACACAAAGTATATACTTATCCTATAGATGACAGCATCTACATAGCCCACGTCCATGCGCTTTAGCCATGTCTAGCTTCAAAATAGAGTTACATGCTCTTACTTTATTGTCCAAATTATAGAGAAGCTCCAAAACCAATAAGACATTATCCTCAACTAGGCACCTAGGGATGAAACCACTTTGTTGAGGAGATAGATATGATGTGCAGTAGCAGTGAACTCGATCTAGCGTTCAACAGTTTAGTGATGAGCTTATTGAACATCGCACGTAAGTTGATAGGTCTGAGATCGATCAACCTGCTTGCACCCTCTTTCTTTATGATCTGAACAGTAGAGGTAGCAGCAAATCCAAAGGATAGATGACCACTATCAAAGAAATCCAAGACTTCCATGTACACATCGTTCTTAATGATATCCCAACAACGTTGAAAGAACATGGATGAGAAACCATCAGGGCCTATAACATTATCAGTAACTATACTAAAAACTATATGGTGTCTTGAATCAAAGGAGGCAGATAAGTACCCTATTATCTACCTCTATCACTTGCTTGGGAATGATGACTAGAAGGATGGGATCTTTGGCCGTGGAGGAGCATATAGGAGATCCCGATAAAATGAAATAGGTGAGGTCTGAATGTTAATAGGTGTATCTAGAACTTTCCCTACCTGAGTCCTGATAGACCTAATACATGACCTAATCACCCCTGAATCCCCCTAAATCATCGTGTAATAATATCAAGTGTGTGGTCTCCCTCACACACCCAACATGAGTTGGCATTTGTTTCGAAATTCCTCCTCAATAGACAATGTCCAGTTCATAGCTGCTTGGGCATGATGCAATAAGTCGTGGTGCTTCAGTTTAAGGTCTCTATCATACTATATCTCAACCTATCAACCCTATCCTCAATGTCCCTCACCCACTGAGAAACATCACCAAGTACATATCGATTCTACCAGCGCAGTGCAATCCCTATTTCAACCTGAAGAACTTCTCTCAAAGAGTAGTAGCCATCCCATAAGATGAGTAGGGAGTAACAACTTCTGAGAGACGAAGGCTGAGTAATCATTATGTTTGGTCCATGCATTGAGGAATCGAAAAGGCCTTGTCCCCAAATCATCGTCAAAAGTCCACTAAAGTAACAACGGTGTGTGATCAGATGATGTCCATTTCAAGTTCCTCGCTGTAAGCTGTTGACAGATGATGTAGCCATGAATTAATGAGAACTTTGTCCAATCTCTTCTTGACCCAACCATTAGTCTCCAAGGAAACCAGCATCCTCCAAACCACAATCTAACATCATATCAAAAAAGGCTAGTACCTCGATTGCGAGTATTATGACTACTGCTCACCATTATGTGAAATAACGTTAAATCTCCCCAACTAGCTAGGGATCATCCATATTGAGGAATATGTGGCGAAGACCTACCCATAAGTCCCTACTAAAAGCAGCGTCACTTGTACCATAGACAAGAGTCAAATAGTAGGGACGTGCTAGACTGGGGGTCCTTAATTAGAACATGAAGGAACTTGGGATGATCATCAATAATAGTAATAGTAGTCCCCATGTTCTAGAAAAGTCAGATATTATTTGACCCATTCTGTACTCCCATGTTGAAGCTAGATATAGTCAAATAAACGCAAACCAATGTTGAAGAACAAAGAGCTCTGGAATGACCAAAAGATAAATCTATTGAAGCTCAATAAGTTTCTTCAAGTGTATGTGAGTAGCTATTCTAGCTACACTCCTCACATTTTGCATGCTGGCACTCATAAGGATGATGAATGCGAGGAGGTACTTTGTGACTGACTTCTAGTGACCCTCCTACCCGGGAATGCGATGTCAGTAGGTCGTGGGTGCTTCTTCCAAGTAATTGGGAAGAAACCATCATCTTCCATCTTATCTATACCAACCAAGTCATCTGAAGAAGATTTGCGAAAGGGTCCCTGCTGGTAGACCTCAATTTGTGGTGAACTCTCTATATATGTCTGCATTGAATGCAGAGAAGGAATAAATACCTCCACATTCTGCTGACAAAATGAGAGGATAAGTAGAAATGGGTGCTTGGATCCTGCTTGGAGTTAGGCCCAGAATGTGAGCAACCTTGGTGATGTGTCCTCAGAATAATCAAGGCAGCCTAAGGTGAAGCCAAGTAGTAGCAGCTTCAGATAAGTAGGAAGTAGTATTGAAGTAACCTAAGGAGCCACTTTCTAGGAACTTGTAAAACAATAACAATAAAAGGAGCCACAGATGAAGCAACTGACTGAGTCTGAGAGTGTGTCCTAGCAACAGCGGGATGATCAAATGAAGCTGAAGGAGCTACTATGGAAACAAAAGACTAAATTTGAACTCCATAAGTGCTAGCAGCATGATGTCGCCTCTAGTCTTTGCGAATTTGGTCCTCCTCCTCAATAAATAAGATAGCACGCTCACCCATGTGCATGAAATGTTCTTTGGAGATGAACTTGAGCTTAGTGGCATTCTAAGGCACATGAAGAATAGGTACAAAATACTTTCTTTGGTTCCGCTCAGCTTGAGAGATAATATGTTTACCAAAAAGGGCAACAACATATAATTTATTACCCTGAACATGTATAGCATAAGCATCTAGAGGTAAAGTAGCCTGTGTAGGTGGTATCGTAGCAGCTAGATAAGTAGTGGCAAAGCATAAGGTAGCGCCTGATGTCTACACTTCGGAAGCCCCCTCAAAATGGGTGCATTCCCACGTGTGGCCGTAGGTAGACGAGGATGCTTTTGTTGGGTAGGATGTAGCATTTATGGGGGCCCAAAAAAAACCAACAACTAATTCAATTTCTCAATTTTAGTGTAATGGCTCGCTTCCCAATGCATCACAACCAACCAAATTGGGAGCCAATTTTAGTACGTCTTCGGGTTTCTTCATGTTCTCATTTTATTGGTAGTGTGCTCGTTGTCTAAAACTTATTATTAACAGTCGAATTAATAGCCTCAAAGTGTGTGCCTTTTTTGCACGATTCCCAACTATTGTCGGATGTATTAGCCAAAATTGGAATTACCTTTGGGGTTTTAGGATGCTCTGAATTCAATGGAGGGCCATTATCTGATTCTGCCTAGAAATTATCGAAACCAGTGCCTCAATTTTGTGCCTTGTTGCACAATTTCCAAAGTCATTTTTTGACCAAATTAATCGGAGGAGAGTCTACCCCGAGGGTGTTGACATGCTCTAAGATGAATGGTGTAGGTCCCATAGCCAAATTCAAATTAGATTTGATTGAATTTCAGATCTCAATTCGCATAGAATCCGAACCAAGTTTTTCATGCAATTGAGCAAATTATATTGAATTAGTTCAATGGTTTGTATACCAATTTTTTTGCCCCGATGATTCGATAGTAGAATTTACCAATTTCACGTTAGGACCATTGTTTTCCTCCAAGTGCGTGCGCGACTAGTACAATGAAGCAATGGAGTCTTGGTAGGTCTATTTGTATGAAAATCAAAGATTGGGTAGCTTGCGAGTGACTGCGGTTATTGCTGTCAAAGGAGTCGCTGAAAAATAGGGTTGAACCATGTTGGAGCCGAGAGTTTTGGTCATGATTTTGATCTTCTATGTTGGTTGGTTGTTTGGCCAATTATTTGGGAGGGATGGATGGATGTTGTGTTACCGTCGACATAGGGGTAGGTTTTCGGTGGTTTAGGAGGCGGAAAAGTGGCAATTTTGGGTGGAATAGATGGTGGTGGCATGGTAGAATAATAGATGGTTAACTATAGAGTAGTCATTCCGTTCACATTATACTTCTTTTCTTAATGTTTAATCCTTTTGCATTCGTTAATGTAAGGTGATTTCTTAAGTAGAGTATTCATGGCGAAGCTTTTATAGTTTTTCTTCCATCCTAATGATTATTTCACCATTTTCAAAATCCATTAATGCTCGTTCAGTTGTTACGAATGGTCTTCTTAAAATTATTGGCATGTGTTGAGCATCTATATCAAGGATGATAAAATCAACTAGAAAGATAAGATCTCCAACTTTGATAAGCAAATCCTCTATCATACGGATGCTTGAGTGATCTATCAGCTGGTTGTAGAATTATTGAAGTTGTTTGAGGAACCCACAATGCTAATTTCCTATAGATAGACAAGGATATCTGACTAATACTTGCTCCAGGATCAATTAAAACATTTATACTATGTGAAGTTTTTATAAAGTAAGGTAATGTTAAACTCTCTAGATCTTTCAATTTAGGAAGGAACTTATGTCGTAGGATTGCACTGCATTCTTCGGTTAATGCAACTATTTTCTTTATTGACAGTTTACTCTTCCTGGTCAACATCTCTTTCAAAAATTTGGTATAATTTAAAATTTGTAGAATAGCATCAATGAAAATAATGTTTATGTGTAGTATGAGGGCATCCAATAACTTCTTGGACTACTTTCCAACTTACTGCCTTGTAATCTTTTAGGAAATGGATTGGAGGCACGTGTCTATTGATAGGATTGGTTGCCTTAACATGTGGACTGTCTAATTGTTCTTCTTGATTAACCCTTTGATTTTTTAGATTGATTTAGTTGTTCCTCGCTATGGTAGGTACCTAAATATCCTTGGTCCCTTTCTTCTGCACGGTGATTTCTGACAATTGAACTCCACTTCTTGCATTGATGGCCTGAACATGTTCCTCTTTTGGTTGCCTTCAAAGCCTTTGAGGAAATGAAATTGGCGGTACATTTGTTATAGCAGGAGCTACATAATTGATTTATGAAGCCTCAATCTATAGCTTTAATTGCTAATACATGTTCCCATGGGGGCGGGGGGTTTAATCACTTGGCAGGGTACCCTGTGTTCTACTGGACAATGTAGTTACTATCTACTCCACTTGATTTTTCAATTTTTTTTTATAGAAGCTTACTGATTCTGGAATGCAGCATTACTCCTTGTGATATACTAAATTATTAGATCCTCTAAAGAGTCATATTTTCTCGTTCTTGAAATCCTAGTGGGTTTCCCTAAATCTGATTTCCTTGATCCTAATTATTTATCCACGAGAAGTTCGGATGATTCCTCCAACTTGAATTATACATGTTGGAGTAAGAGTTGTTATGTTACCTTTGAGAATTATGAACATAACTTGCCTCTTCAAATGATAAACATGCGTGAATGCTAAAGAACAACTTGCAGCTGTATGATTTACCCTGTAACCCCTGCAGACTGGTGCTGGTGGTACATCATGCTCACATTCTGAGTTAGGTTGTCCAACTTCTTTGTTAGTACTTATATATGGGTTGCCAATGCTATAACTACAACTATATTGTGTATACCTGTTGTTTCCCACTAAGTTTCCCTTTCAGTCGGCTACATAGAATGATTTTTTTATAATTCTCTCAAAACGATCTTCTATTATCTAAGGGTATATCCATTATTGATCTTCTTACTGAAGCATCAATTATATTACAGTATTCAGGTTGCATGCTAGAATAGAATATGCAGATCTTAGCATGTTTAGGAATGTACAAATTGGGGCACTTTTTGAAAGTAGTCTTTGAATCTTTCTTATGCTTTTGGATAGCTTTGGATGCCCTATGCTCAACATATGGGTTCTTCTGACCTGTTGGACAAGAGAAGGTGAGAAGAATTTTCAAGTCAATTTTTGTACCATATCATTCCATGAAATGATGCTCCCATGAAGTAGTGAGATTAGCCATTCTCTTGCACCTTCCTTTAAAGTATGAGGGAATAAGCATAATAAAAAAAGCTTGAATAACCTGATGTCATGATGATTCTTAAACAAGTTTATAACATTTGGTCGATGTGGAAGTTGGGCTGCCCGAAAGGTGGATAAATAATAGTAGGTGGCATAGGAGCTGGTATGGGATTTACATAATCCTATATTAATAATTCACCATCGTTGACAACTGCTCTTGGCGAAATTGGCCGATTTGGTGGTAACTGAATTTGATCTTGATTATGATTTTTTGTCAATTCTCTTTCTTTTCTTCTACGTTGTTTAAAGGGCCTTTCGATCTTGGTATCCAACGGTAGGAGCTCAGTTTCTTCAAAATCTTGCACAAAAACTAGTAGATGTGTTGAAAAAGAAGATTAAATAAAAGAGAGACTAGGTATGTGATTAATAGCCTAAAACAAATAAAAGCTTTGAATCTTAATATCAAACTAATAAACTCAAATTAAATTTTTATTCCCCGGCAACGGTGATAAAAAACTTGATCGAGTGAAATCAACAAACAGTAATATCTGTGATGAGATAGAGTATCGTCCCACGAAGAAGAAACTTTAATTTATGTTTACTAGTTTTGTTTTCAATTTGAAGTATCTGACATAAGAGTTTTGGTTCTGTGATTTTTCTAAATTATTCTATACAGAAAAAAAAATTTATTTTATCAAATTATGGATGATTGTATTGAATTTTGAATCCGCCTATTGTTATCTACTTTAATTATTCATGTATTCTTGACAATCAATAAAACTATGATATGTAATTTTCTTTTCAAGACAAGTTAAACCTATTCTAATCACGACATATTCATATATATCAAGTTCAGATTTGGATGATTAGAACACATTTAATTATATAATTATCTATATGATTACACACTTGATATTGTTATTCCTAACATCCATTGTCCTTGTGTTAATCTTGGCGTGTTCTAAACTTATTGTAAACTATTCAGCGCTATAACAATTAACTAATTGTCTAATTATTAGCTACGTAATTAAATAATGCAATATGAATGCAAGATTAATCTAGAGACGCAATAATTAACGAAATTACTAGTTTTGAATTAAAATAAATAAACAATAGGGTTCATTTCATCCAATACATGGGAGGAATTAGCCTAGCGGTATATATAATAAATCCCACAAAAAGCATTGAAAAAACATCACCTGAAATAGAAAACAATGAAATAAAGTGATTTCTTCTTCTTGAATCTTTAAACTGAGATTTGGATCTTCAACTTCTTGCTATAGTTGCCCTTGATTCACGTGATAGACATCTTCTTTGTGATATGATATGGTGTATTTTCATTCCTCACTGCTTCTGGTTGCTTAAAAGAGGTTAGAGTTTTTGTCCCAAAAGGAGTTTCATCAAAACAAGAATTAAATGTGTTCAAGTTGAATTTTGTACGGTTAGCACGTGTACTTTTTCATGGCGTGCAAACTCCACTAAAGTAATTCACTCTTGGGTGCCAAAGGAGGTCCTGCGCACGCACCGTTGTGAAATAATTACTACATTTTTGGGACTAAAAAATTGTTAGTACTTTTATCATAACATTCTGTCCTGATATCCAATTTTTGCAATTAAAAGTGCGGTGGAAAGTTTACTAAGTGATAACATTTCTTCTAGAAATAATAGTTTTTCAATTCGAATGGTTACTATAAAAATGAGTTTCAATATGAGACTGAAAATCTGAATCATAACATGTGCGGCAAGAAATAGATTATGTTACATTTTTCTTTTCACTCTTATGACTTCTAATTGATTCCAATTGATCATATGTGATCTTCAATATGATTTTTACGGTTTGAATGAACTATTAGATAATTATACTTTGGTCCCCAAACTTTGGATTTTCTTCATTTTACCCCTTTTAGCTCCTTTTGCTAATTTCTTGAATTTCCATTCGAATTTTACCTAACAAGAAAAAATAATGCATAATTAATCTATAATTCATCCAAATGAACAACAAATACCCTAGTTAATAGAATATAATGCAACATTAAAGAGTATTTCTGTGGAGATCTATAAACTCTATTAGATCTTCTGAGTTGAGTAATGAGGTTGTTCTGATGTAGTTCTGGGGCTATATTTTTTTCAATCTACACCATCAGTATTCTCTAACTCAATGACTAGAAGATCTTTCAACGGGATCACTTTAGGCTTCTTAATCCTTGCTCCTAATAACCTTCCGAACTTAAAATCTGATGCATACTACTACGAAGGTGATGTATGTATGTTACAAAATTGGTAGAATTCATTATAGAGTGTTTTTTACCCAAATTTTAGAATTTAAATCGCTACAAAACGTTTCATTAAAAAAAATTACGTGATAAATAATTACTACAAAATTTATGCAAAGGTGGTTTAAACAACAAGATTAATTTGAAATTTTTCATATTCTTTAATTTATCTATTTATCACTTAATTAATGCATATCATAAAATTGAACAGGAAACTTATATTTTACAAAAAGGAAATCCACAATTGATACATGCAGTTAGTTCCCCTAAATCTGCAGTTGCGAGAATCTTAAATAATGTTTTTTAATCCATCTCTCCTAGAAAACTTGAATTGAAATTTATTCTCTGTTGGATGATACACTATCTCATCAAAAGTATTAATTGCCAATGATCTCGTACGCTTGCGGGTTTCACACGAACAGTAACTGAAGTAAGAAGCTTTCATGTTTAACTAGTTTTTATAGACGTTTTGTAAAAAAATTCAGTATACTTGCAGTACAACTCATTGAGAATGTGAAAAGAAAATTTGTTAGATTTTATTGGGGCATTGAATAAGGATAGGTTGTTTTTTGCACGTATTTTAGCACTACCTAACTTTAATAAAATATTTGACATTGAATGTGATGCCCCAAGAATAGGAATTGGAGCCGTTTTAATTATGATAGGCGGTTATAGCATATTCAAGTGAAAAGCTAAGCAAGGCAACTTCGAATTATCCAATGACAAAAAGCTTTCTGCTCTTTTTCGAGGTTCGGAGACATGATAAAACTACCGTTGTTGATGGGCAATACTAGATTAGTTGTCATGAACAACTAGTTGGACATAATCTCGAATAACCCATATGTTGGTTGTCATCTGAAACCAAATTCTTCAATCGCTTTTCTTCTTAGCCCTTAATCTCCAAAATGTTCATTTGATCTTAGCATCAAATGATTGTAATTCAAAACTCCTAGATCTTCGTATAAACAGTTGAAACACTAACAAACAAACAATTAAAAGTAAAGGTGTCTAAATTCAAATCAAGGTTAATTAGTAATAATATTAGTAAAGTAAAATTAATCAATCGCTAACAATGGCGCCAAAAACTCGATAGTTGGAAATTATATCTCAAGTGCATGGTATCAAGTTTTATAATATAACAATGGGTTAGGATGTCTAACCCAAAAAATTGATAATTAAATTCCTACTAAGTACTATAATAAAAACAACCCGTATTTTATCTAAGCGATCGAATTAATAGGATCAATGAATTGTAACTAATCTAAATCAAAAGTTTGACAAAACCAATGGTAGAATGTCAAATCTTAAGTAAATAAACAATATGAGGAGTCTAGGGTTTTGATTTCATCTAACTATCAATTATTATGTCTCTTAATTATCTATTCATATCCAAATGGTTTTCCTAGTTTATAATCAAAGAACCATATTATATTTCTCCTTCTCTCGAGTGCCAGTGAAAATCATTCCTAATTTCCGATTCCAATATCTCCGTTCCAAATCAAAATTACAAGAATTCATTATGTTCTATAGTTCTTTGTAAAAAGATTCAAATGATTTATATTTTCTCTCGAAATCTATAAAAACACTAGGTTGTGTTATTTAAGATCACATTTAAGGTTCCCTCTCTCGAGTTTCAATTCTTATTCACCAAATCAATCAATTAATAGCCAGTTAACTGAAAGCATTAAAATGGAATAACATAAAAATAAACTTAGACAAAATCCATAAGGAAAATATATGTTCAAAATAAAACATTGTATCAAGTATAGATTACATCAATTCTGTAGATAATTGACTTAGTTCATGATTGGAAAATAAAGAAAATACAAGTTCATAATCATTAAATGAAAGAGAAAAAGAGAAAATGTTGAAACAATCTTCCTTCTCTTAATTTCTTCCTTCAATTGCTTTCTTCTCTAGATTCGCCTTCATCATAGTGTCGTCCAAAATCCTATAAAAAACTTAATCAATCCTATTTCCTCCTCAATTTCTACCTTTGAGTTAGGATTAAATGAGCTTTTTTGGATTAAACTAACTCTAACTTTCATGGTGTAGTGCCTAGGCTCTACATAAGTGCCATTGTAGCGCTTCATGTTTTCTTATCTCCTTTTAGTTTCAAGTATAAAAAAAGACGTCATTCAAGGAATATATTTAAGGAAAAGTGATCGAAACATGTCCTCAAATTTCTACTTTGTCGCCTCTCCATCTTGGGAGATATCTAACTAACTCTATCTCCCCTTTTGTTACAAATTGCTTCTATGTGAAGTTACTTATGGGGTGTTTTGAGATAACTTGAATTTTTTGAAATTCGTCAATCAGTTCTACACTTGTTTCATGGGTCTTCTTTGAAGTATCAGTGTCACGCTCCTTTTGATCCTCATATACCCTGTTTTGGTGTTAATGGGACAAGAGTAACCGATTTCCCATTTTTGACAAAGCTGTATCAATTTTTGTACCCGTCATGTATCACTTTCCTATCATTTTGCTATGTTCTCCCCAACAAGATATGTCGTTCATGCATAGAAAGCGATATCTAGCTAGTACTATATCATTATCAAGGAAAATGATGGAGATCTACTTTGGTTGTCACCACATCATTGGTGAAGAAATAGAAGGATAATTTCCTCTTTTTCGGCAACACCCGATAATTCAACTCTGCTAACACCAGTAGGTCCCTATCATCGTTAAAAAATGTGGTCAACACTCCATTTTCGCTTTTTTTTTTGTTGTTATTTTTTCAAATTGACATGTTTTCTTATCTCCTTTTAGTCCCAAGTATTAAAAAAAAAAAGACGTCATTCAAGGAATATTTTAAGGAAAAGTGATCGAAGCCTGTCCTCAAATTTCTACTTTGTCAACTCTCCATCTTGAGAGATATCTAACTAACTCTATCTCCCCTTTTGTTACAAATTGCTTCTATGTGAAGTTACTTATGGGGCGTTCTGAGATAACTTGGATTTTTTGAAATTCGTCAACCAGTTCACACTTGTTTCATAGGTCTTCTTCAGGTGTAGGGAGCTTCATAAATTTCCTATGTACACATTACATGATACAATGGTGTTTTTCCAAGTTTCATTTGGTTCTTTAGCATGGGCCTAGACATTCATATGGAGAGAGAAGTTTATTACTATAAAATTGACAATGTCCTTACCTTGTATAGAGATTCTCACTCCTCAACGGTTGAAATGATTCGACCTTTGGGTGTCATCAGCATAACATTGAGATCGATGAATAAGCTAAAAAATAGCCTAATGCAATTGGGAAATTTTCTATTTGGGTTTCTAGTATATTTAACACACATCTTGCATCTACCAATTTTTTTAGCTATTGACCTCCGAAAGGTGGCCACTAGGGAGCCAGAACATAGATGAGGGTTTGCCATAGCCTCATTGACGGTGATGTAATCATTTTTCTAATATTTGGTTGTAATTTCTATCTTTGTCAAGTCGGCATATGTGGGCCTCTTTGATAGGGCTTCTCCTATCCAATCTTCACTCAAATTACATTTATCTCTTTCTCATTTAGGGTGATATAGAAAGATCTCTCTTCAACTTTATGGCCTTGTAACAATTGTACTCCCCGATTCTAGGAAATTTCATGCATAGTGATAGGTTGAGATCTCTGTACTTATACGGGCCATCCTTGGATCGATTGTACTTACATGGAAAGTTGACTTTCGTGAATTTAGCATTTATGGAGCACATATGGACCCTTCCCTAGTTTCACTATGTGGGTGATTTAGCTTTTCACCAAGCTCATGTATGAATCTCTATAGCAGCTTAGGGAAAGGCATTGGGTATCTTTTTGAGATCTATATCTATTTAAAAGTCCTCAAACAAAACATTTGATAGAGCTCCGCAACTGAAGTATTATATGGATATTGACCACTGATATATGTGAAGTGATGACTAGTGCATCATCATGGGGCTGCAGGACATCCTACATGTCCTCTTTAAAGAATCGAACCATTTAGTTCTATTTACAATACCCGGATTATTATGATGTCAGTTCCATGGTATTGGCTTTTGTACTTCTCTTACCAGCATTTGGACCTTAGCCCTAGATTGTTTTTCCCTGGAAGACGGGAACGATGGTGTAAGGATTTTTTAATCAAACATGTGGGCTTATATGTGAAATATTGTGTATTAAATTAAAGATTATCAATTTGGATTAAACCCGTTTAAAGTGATCTAATAAAGTTTCGGTATGTATATATATATATGGTTGTGGTCCCTAGATCATAGAGTTTTGATCTGACTCCCATTTTCGAAGAGAAACAAAGGAACAACGTGTTGATCTGGAAGACTAAAAATGCAGGATTTTTTTATTGCATTAATCATGCCCGATTGAAGTACGTTTTCGCTTCGGTTCACAAATTCTTGATGATCCAACATGAACGATCATTATGACGGTAAATTTTTCCCAACAAGTGGTATCAGAGTCTATTCACGTTGAATCACTATGAATCAGAATTTTAATTTGATTCGCGATAATTTCATTTTTTTCAAAATTAGCGATTCTGGATTTATTTTTTGTTGAATTTGAAAACTCTTCCGACATATTTTTTCCTTGAATTTTAGCTTAGTTAAAAAAATTATGTTGCTGCGGCGAAGCTGCACTGCCAGCGACATGGCAACGCATAGTGTGATGTCGCGGGCACGACACGGTGCTGGGACAACGCAGCGCCACGCTGTTGCCGACGCTCAATAGGTAACAACGTAGGTTTTGGTTGCCATGGAGGTGTGCCAGCGAGTGCTGCCCCCGTTAATTTCTTTTTGTTTTTCTGGGTTTAGGGTTTGGATGGAATTTTGGGGGCGGGTGCGGGGGGCTTGTGGATTAAATTAGATGATTCCAAGCCGTTGTTTACAATTTTCAAATTAGGGTTAGGATTGCAATTTTTAAAATGGGTTTTAAATTATTCGGACCCTTAAGTTAAAGTTTTAATGATTTAGCCCCTTTAGGTTAAAATTCATCCACACTGGGCTTTTAAAGTTTTGGGTTTAATAATTCAGTCCCTGAAGTTTGAAAATTTATTAATTTGAGCCATTAAAGTTCTGAATTTTGTAATTAAGATCCTAAAAGTTCATAATTTGTTTAAATTGGTCCCTAAAGTTTTGAATAATTAATTTTTGGATACCTAAAGTTTAGCATAATTAATTATTGATCCCTAAAGTTTTGGATATTAAATTTTTATCCCTAAAGTTCTGAATTATTAACCCTTAGGCCTCTAAAAGACTCATTTGAGAGGTATAATATTTGAAAGTGAATTAATTGAAATAACATGTTGTCAAAGCAACATCTCTTATGAAAATTAATTAACTTAGAATATTAAAAGGTGTTTGTGTGTGTGTGTGTGTGTGTGTGTGTTATTCATGCGAATATTTGATCAGCCCAAAGGAAGGTCAATATTTGGCCGAATTGTACATACTCTTTACATGTGGCAATTATTTTGTTTAATGTGTGATCAATAAATCGGTCCGAAGAAAGGTTTATTGATTGACACATTTCTTTATTGTCAGTGCTTGATTACTATACCTAGAGTATCACTTACAAGTCAATATTTATGTCCAAAAACTAAATATTAATGTTGTGCTAAGTATCTTGTGATGGTCTTTACCGTTATTTGAAATTATTATTTGCATATCAAGGATTGTAAGCTCTTCCAATTAATTATTCTCTGCTAGCATCAATTCATTTGAATGCTTAATGGCACCAACTTTAAGGCATGGCAAGAGAACGTGAAGATTTTTCTCGAAGTCATGGATCTGGACCTTACTTTACTGATAAGAGGGAAATGGAAAAGTGGGAGATTGTTCTCGAAGTCATGGGTCGATCAACCTACGGTAGTTACCGATAAGAGTACCTCTAATGACAAGAGGGAGATGGAAAAGTGGGAACGATCGAACTGCATAAGCTTGATGGTCATAAAGTGTGCTATTCCAGAAGCATTTCTGGGCAATTTGTCCGATAAGGTGACTACAGCTAAGAGTTTCCTTGAGGACCTTGATAGGTTTGCCAAGAACGAAAAGGCTGAAATCGTAACTCGATGAGGTACAAAGGGAAATGAAACATATGGGAGTACTTTATGGAAATGTCGAACATTGCATCAAAACTAAAGGCACTCAAGTAAATTTGTTTGAAGACTTGTTAGTGCACTTAGTTCTAATATCCCTTCCGGCACAATTCAATCAATTCAAGGTGAGCTACAATTGTCAAAAGGACTCATGGTCCCTTAAGGAGCTCCTCTCACATTGTGTCCAAGTAGAGGAAAGTAGTATAACAAGATAGAAAGTGCATTTAGCCACCATCTCCAAGAACAAAAGGAAAAAGAAAAAGACAAATGATAAGGAAGTTGCGGGTACAACATCACAAAAGAAATAGCATAAGGAACAAACTGAGGGTGGTTGTTTCTTCTATGGAGCTGCATGTCATAATAAGAAATGTACAAACTATCACACATGGTGTGCGAAGAAATGTATTCTTCTTCATTTGGTGCAAAAACTCACATCAATGTGTCTAGGCAAGGATTTTGAGTTGCCAAAAACCAAGTGATGGTGAAAGATACATCTATGTTGGCGACAGCAAGACGATAGAAGTAGAGGCAATAGGAAAATTTAGATTATTCTTAAAGATTTGATTTGATTTGGATCTTAATAAAACATTTATTTTATCATCTTTTAGATGAAATTCGATTTCCATTTCTACTTTGGATAAATCTAGTTATTCTTGTTCATTCGGGGTTGAAATTTTAGTTTGTTTCATGATTCAAAATTGGTTGGTTCCGATTCTTTATCAGGTTACAATAATCTTTATTTAATTGATATGATTGCTTCTTTTAATGAATGTTTATATGTAAGTACTCGAGGTATAAAGCTAAAATTAATCGGCAAGAATTTTGCCTCTTTATGGCACAAGAAATTAGGTCACATCTTCAAGAGGAGAATTAAGAGACTTGTGTCTAACGAAATTCTCTATTCCCTTGACTTTACATATTATGACATGTATGTTAATTGTATAAAGGGAAAACAAACCAATAAAAGGAGATTTGAAGCCAACATGACTTTAGATGTCTTAAAACTTATACATACGGACATTTGTAGATCATTCCCTACGGCTTCTTGGAATGGTCAAAAGTAGTTTTTAATGTTCATAGACGAGTTTTCTAGATATGGCTATATATCTCATTCATGAAAAATCACAGTCGTTTGATGTGTTCATAAAGAAGTTGAAAAACAACTCGGCAAAAGAATTAAAAGCGTCAAATCTGATCGTGGTGGTAAATACTATGGCAGATATGATGGTTCAGGTGAACATCATCCATGATCATTTGCTAAATTCCAAGAGAAATGCGGTATCATCCCACAGTACACTATGTCGGGTTCGCTCACTATGATTGGTGTTGCCAAAAGACGACATAGAACGTTTAAGAACATGGTGAGAAGTATGATTACTCATTCTACCTTGCCAAAATCACTCTAGGGTGAAGCATTAAAGACCACATCGTATATACTCAATAGAGTTTCAACTAAGGTGACTGATAAAACTCCTTATGAGCTTTGGACAGGTAATATGCCTAGTTTGAAGCATGTGCATACTTGGGGATGTCCAGTTGAGGCAAGGCCCTATAGGCCAAACGAAAAGAAATTTGGTGTAAGGACTATCAATTGCAATTTTATAGGATATACTAAAAGGTCCAGGGGTTATAAGTTTTATGATCCCAAAACTAAGGCATTTTTCAAGAAAGGTAATGTTCGGTTCTTTGAGGATGTTGAGTTTACGGGGGAAGAAAGGGTTACAAACTTTATCTTTGAGGAGGAATACGTTGAGATTCCTCCAATTGCCATTGACAATGATCAGGATCAAGTTTCTATCCCTTACATTGTTCAAGAAGCAACTTCGGATCAACACAATGTCGTTCTATCTACCTCTGAAGGTCAACAACTTGTTCTAGAAGAACAAACTCTAGAGCCTTAAGAACCAATGTCATTAAGAAGATCCACTAGAGGTGGGAAAGTGCGATTTCGAATGATTACATTGTATTTCTCCAAGAACATGAAGTTGACATTGGAGTGGTGGAAGATCCGATCAACTTCCATCAAGCTATGAAAATTCTAACTCTCAAAACTGGCTTGATGCTATGAATGAAGAGATAAAGTGACATGTGGGGACTTCGTTCCATTGCCTGAAGGTGCGAAATCCATTGGTTGCAAATGAATATTTAAGATCAAGAGGGATTCGAATGGTGATATTGAGAGGTATAAGACTCATCTTGTTGCAAAGGGCTTTACACAGAAAGAAAGCATCGATTATAAAGAGACTTTCTCTTCAATTTCTTCAAAAGACTCTTTCGGACTAAAATGGCATTGGTAACGCATTTCGATCTTGAATGTATCATATGGATGTTAAACAGTGTTTCTCAATAGTGACATTGATGAAACAATCTATATGGTGCAACCAGAAAACTTTGTGTCAGATGATGCGAATCAAATGGTTTGTAAACTAAAGAAATCCATCTATGGACTCAAACATGCCTCTCATCAATGGTATTACAAGTTTCATCAAGTGTGACTCTCATATGGTTTTGAGATGGATTTGGTCGATGATTGTATATACCACAAGTTTATTAGGAGTAAGTAAAATTTTCTAGTTTTATATGTCGATGACATATTGCTTGCCAACAACGATATAGGCTTATTGCCCGAAACCAAGAGATTTCTAGCAAGGAATTTTGAGATGAAAGATCTTGGTGACACCTCTTTTATATTAGGAATTCGACTACACTGGGATCGTTCTCGGGATATTTTTGGATTATCACAAAAAGAGATATATCGAAAAGGTACTTAAAAGACATGGCATGCAAGATTGTAAACCAGGTGACACCCCTGTGGTTAAAGGAGACAAGTTTAGTTTAAGTCAATACTCCAAAAATGACTTGAAAATTAAAGAAATGCAGAAGATTCTTTATTCTTCAGCTATAAGGAGTCTGATATATGCTCAGGTTTGTACGTGTCCAGATATAATGTACATTGTTGAGATGTTAGGGATATATTTAAGTAACCCGCGAATGGATCATTAGAAAGCATCCAAACGAGTCGTGCTATATTTACAGAGAACAAAAAGTCACATACTTACATACAGGAGATCAGATCAGTTGGAGATCATCAGTTACTCTAATTTCGTTTTCTTGGGATGCCAAGATAGTAGAGATCCACTTTAGGCTATATCTACCTGCTTGCGGAGGTGCTATTTTCTGAAAGAGTGCTAAGCAAATACACATAACTACTTCCACCATGGTAGCAGAGTTTGTAGCGTGTTATGAGGCTGGGAAATTTTATCACTGGGCTACTCATTGTGGACAGTATAGAAAGACCACCCAAGTTAATTTGTGACAATAAATCAGCAGTACTTTACTCCAATAACAACAGGAGCTCGACGAAGTCAAAACATCTGAGATCAAGTTCTTGGCTGTTAAAGAAAGAGTTCAGAGTGGACAGGTGTCAATAGAGCAAATCAGGATAAACTCCATAGTTGCGGATTCACTTACTAAGGGATTGATACACAATGTCTTTCATGAGTACATTGCTCATATGAGATATCTCTTGAGGATATCTAGTTTCAGCGGGAGTTTGTATTTCTGTGCTTTTAATATTAGACATATGTATTGTCATTTTGGATATGATTTATGGTTAAAGTTATCTTCGATTATAAAGTTTTTTTTTTGGTTTATTATCTCTGAACTTATTTAAAAATGATCTCACTAAAGTATTAAGGTGGACCAGTTGGAAATAGGCATGTTAAGATCACGTAACATGTAATTTCCATTCTACACATCCATGTTTGATCAATGTCTTTCAGTTATGTCGATATATGTGACCATTAATGGGTTTAGTTACGATATAAGTAGCAAAAGCCGCTTTGATCCTATGTTGATATGATTGATGGTTGTTCGGGAATGCATTCAGTAATGATAGCAAACTTTTGAGTACTCATAAGGTTATGTTTAATGCACAAATATAAGGTAACACATGTAGCCCAAATAGAATATTGTAAGGATTTTAATCGAACATGTGGGTTATTATGTGAAATATTGTGTATTAAATTAAAGACTATATATATATATAGTCCCTGGATCCTACGGTTTTGTTCGTTCATTTTGTTCTATCTCCCATTTTTAGAGAGAAACAAAGGTTTTGACCTGGAAGACTAAAAACCACATGATTCATTCATTTCATTATTCAGACCATCAAACACGCCTTCTACTCATCTTAGATTCAAAGCTCCTTGTGGGTACATTTGCTCGATATTGTCAATCCTACTCCTAGATGACTCTTCTCCCAAGAACTGTGAGTTCTTCCGAACACCTCTATCGTGGTCAAGAGACTCAATTCCACAACATGCTTATTCAAATTTGCTAGATGCATCATACCACGATGATGAGATCTATAGACTTAAGTAAGACATCAAGGATTCTCTATTCCCATGGAATCGCTTCCACCTCGTGTCTTTGGAAATTATTTGGGAGACTTATGTAATCGAAGTTGTATCTGGAATGGCTTTTAAATCTTTTGTTGTTGCTCATTTTTTCTCATGGAGGGTTTAGAGGAGAAGAAGATCCAGAGTATTATTCATGGAGTTTTCTACTTGGAAATGTGGGCTTGTTTGTGAATAAACCATCCTCTAGCACCAAATTGTTGATGGTAAAAAATAATGTTTCACTTTTGATTAATTTCTAGATATTCAAATTGAATAGAAGCGTTATAATGCTGTAAATATGATAACCGTACAAAGGAATTTTTTTTAATCTTGCTCTCATTACCCTTCATCCCTTCATATAGACAGTGGATTCAAGCTTGATGTCCTAGTCCTACTAAGCTATGTGTTTTGACCTAGGACTGCATACCACACCAACCGTTTGATGGAATTTGATTGGTGGGTAAGTTTGATTGTGGCAGGGTAATGATGTGATGCTAGCTTTAAGCGTGTGTCCTTAGCCATCATGTCATCTTCTCGATTGGTTAGTTTAGGCGTGTTTCCATATATGTTGTAGTGGATAGGTTTAGTAAGATGACAATCTTCATTCCTTGTCATAAACCAAATGGTGCCACGAACATAGCTAACTTATTCTTTAAGAAAATAGTGTGACTCCATGGAATACTTAGGAGTATTGTGTCTGATAGAGATGTTAAATTGCTTAGTCATTTTTGGAAGATTTTGTGAGGTAAGTTGGAAACTAAACTATTATTTTCTACTTCTTGTCACCGACAAACAGATGGACAAGCTGAGGTAGTCATTTGAACATTGACACAACTTTTGGCACTATAGTAAATAAGAATTTAAAAAGTTAGGACGATTTCCTGTCCAATCAACATTTGTATATTCTGGAAGATTAGAGTTTCAATCTTTAGTAATAAGCCAAAATTGGAAGTGCTATTAACATATCTAATGACTCGTTTAACAGTAGCCAAGTGGGACTTCTTTAGTCTCACTTGATATTTTGCACAGATTCTAACGCTTAAAACTATGTTAGGACAACCAACAGTCAGATACAATAGACTACCTGTCATTCTCCTATACAAGCTAGAGTCGACGTCCTTGTTGTGGTAATATCAACAGTTTTTAAGGACGTAGCTATGGGAATTTTGACTGCCTCCATGTTTTCCAGACTAAATTTCGTCACCATATTCTTCTCATACTTAGCCTGTGAGATGAAGATTCCTGTATTTACCTGCTTAAATTGTAAACTCAAGAAATAGTTTAGTTTACCAACTATGCTTATTTCAACTCGTTCATAAGAGTGACGAACTTCCCAAATTTTTTGTTAGACGAAGATTTGAAACACTATGTCATCAGCATATATATTTATGCTACTATTAGTCCAGATTTGAGTTACCTAATGAACTTTATCAGCTCCTCTCTTAATTTCTTCTCAAGTAGGAACATAGTCAATCTTTCATATCAAACTCGAGGAACTTGTTTCAGTCTATACAATTCCCTTTAAGTTTTGAATATATGGTCAAGAAGATATGGACCAATGAATCATTTTGATTGCTCTACATAAGCTTCTTCATTCAAGATTCGTTCAAAAAAAGCATTCTTCACATCCTTCTGAAAATGTTTGAATCCCATTTGACGTGCAACATTGTAATAGAAGTATCATGGATTCAGGTCTAGCCACACATGCAAATGTTTCATCAAATCCACTCCTTCAACTTAGGTGTAACTCTGTGCTTCCAGTCTTTACATACTCAACAAATTTTTTTGGAAGATCTATTTGGTTCCAATCACATTTTTATCTATTGGACGAGGTAAACTTTCATACATTATTTCGCTCAAATCGAGAAGTTCTTCCTGCATTGCTAGAGCCAAAGATTCATCACCATGTACCTCAATCAAATATTTGGGCGCAATATGTGAGGTAAAGCATACATTTTAAAATTCAGTAGCAAGCCTCCTTCTGGTCATCATTCAATCTCTACGGTCGGATAGCACATTATGCAAACGATGTGCCTTATGGATCCTAGTAAGAGGTTGGTTTCTATTCTACATTTCACAATCTTCCTTTGATAGGTCACGGCTTGATAGGTCACACCAGGTACTGGAAGTATTGTCAGACTATTATTTCTAGAATCTGTAGCACAATTCTTTAGAGCATTCAGAGTATCTTCAATCTGTTTTTCCAAATTTTGAATCTTAGGATCCAGTGAATAAGAGGAAAAATTATCACTATTATCAATTTTAACACTGATGGATTCAAAAATAGTTTAAGTCCTCCTATTGTACATGTTATAAGCACGATTATTTTCTGTGTACTCTATAAGTACGACTATTTTCTGAGTACCCACTGAACACTCCATCCTCACTCTTGGATCAAACATTCCCAAATGTTCTGCGTCATTTAGTATATAACACCTACTACCAAGTGTGTGGAAATACTAGAGATTTGGTTTCATAACTTTCCAGATTTCATAAGGTGTTTGTAACGTATCTATACTAGAGGCAGTTTTACAGCTTCAGCCCATAGTTTAAGAGGTAATTTCTTACAATTCAATATCACCATGGCCACTACCTATTCCTCTTCTCTACAACACCATTTTGCTCAGGGGTTTTAAGGGTAGAAAACTCATGAAAAAAACCATACTCTTCAAAGAATTTAGAAAAAGCTAGCATTTCTAATTCTTACAATTTTTGTCCCCTCAAAGTGTTTCTCAATTGTCAATTTTTTATATAAGAATGTGAATCTTTCAAAAACATTAGATTTCTCCATTAAGTCAACTCAAGTGTACCTAGAGAAATCATCAACAACATAAATGTACCTCTTACCACTGAGAGTTTTAGTCTGAATTGTCTCCATCAAGTCCATATGTAGATAAAGGTTGTGAGAGGTAGTAAGAAACTAACTTTGTTTATGTGTAGTTCTAGTTTATTTACCTTCTAACATGAACCTCTTACTATAATGAGTTACAACCCATACATGTGTGATACATGTTTGTAAACACAGCTTTTGAAACATGGCATTAAATTCCAAATTCAAGCAAATAGTATCTATCACTAGACATAGCACTGTGTAATACACAACTGCCATCATTTTTTAAAACCTTACATGTATGTACTTTAAGTAAACAATACCATGAGCTCATCATTATAAAGTTTACCTACATTAATCAAGCCAGCTTTTAAGTCAACAACAAGTAGTATATTATTCAAAATAAGCAATCCATCTATCATAATCTTACCAAAACCCTCAATTTTACTTTGAGCACCATATCCAAGGGTAAAAAGTCCACCACATCTTTTAAAATTGATTAGCGTGGAATGGTTACCGGTCATGTGACTGGAACAACGACTGTCAAATTCCAAAAGTTCGCCAACAACGTAGCAACTAAGATAATTTTTTTCTTACCCAAACTTATCTTATTCTCGCATTAGAATATTATTTTAAAATACCAGCAAGTTAACTCTTTTTATGCGATAGTATTTTTGTGTGATAAATAGTGAAGTGAATCATATCCATACTGACCACGAAACATCTAATAATGTGCTGTGACTTACGAATCTGATGGTGAGAGTGAAGCTTTATCTGATTACCTAATGTCAGATTTGAATCACATGTTTTGAGATAGTCGAAACATGTGGGTAAGAGTTAGGAATTGATGTTCCTATTGCCAATAGTTCTAGCGAATCCATTGGTCAGTTTTTTAACTCTCTCCTTGGTAAGGTTCAGTTCAACAAGAAGGTCCAAAACTTGAATTTTTTTTCCCTTTTGGTTCTTCTAACAACAATGCTTTCTTCTTCAATAAATTCCATTATTGCAAAAAAGCGTTTCATTATTTTCTTGTTTAGTCTCCAAATTCCTCTTCGGTCTCGTACATTCTACATTGATATTACTTGGTCCGGCTATGTCTCTATTCAATGAGTTTGTACCTACATGAAATAATTGTAGCGAATTAGCATCTGAATGATGACAAAGAATAAGGATATACTTGGTTATCGTTTTATTCTTTCCTCGACTGATCTCTATCCTCATCTTCACTCCATGTGATATTCATTGCCATCATAGATCAGGATTTCTTCAATGTAACAACTGTGTCCAAATTCTTTGTATTCATGACATTGGATACGATTTTGAGTCTTATCCGTAGATGAACTTACATTTTGCTTGAGTTGTTAAAGAACTTTCTTCGCCGTTGTTGAGGTTTTGAGTTTCTTCCGTTTTGATTGCTAATTAAAAATTTCTTAAACTACTTGATGAGAATGGCCATATGTTCATCACCCTCACTGTCTTCATTCTCTTTATCTCCTCTTGGCTTTGAAGGCAACTCCAAACCCTTTTTCCCTGTTTCACCTATGGAGATGCAACTTATATATCATTAAGGGGCCTCTACCATCTCTTCCACTGCTATATTTTTAATGTATATACTCTCTTCAATGGCCATTACTTCTGATTGAAATCTGTCAAGTAATAATCTAGGAATTTTCTTTACAATTTACTTTTGAAATACTTATTTCCCAAAGTGCACTCCGAGTTCATTATATCACTGAGCTTGGTGAAGAAGTCCCTGAAATTTTCATCATCCCTCATTGTTAATTGTTCAAATTCAAGGGTGAAAATTTAAAGTTTTGAAGACTTAACAATGGAAGTTTCTTCATGAGCTACTTGTATTCCCACACTTCCTTGGCCACCTTACGTGTAGTTATCAAGCGAAACGGGTTAGAATCCACAAATGAAAAAATTTCATTTGAAGCTTTCTAATTCCTACTAGCATCGCTAAAATCTATAGTATCCCACTCTTCAGCCTTTTCTCTCTTTCTTTCTCATTTCAGTTTATAGTGGCTGTTTTTATAACCATACATGATAGAATGTCAAGCCTTTTTCATATAAGGATTGGACATAGATCTGCATCCTAATCTTCCAATTATAGGTCATCCCGTCTAAGACAAAAGGTCTAAATGGTACTTCATCCATTACTTGGTTTTTGTGGGTCACACTTTTTAAAAGTGAACCTGTGACGCAGGGCAGAATAACGATTATTCTGCAGGCGGGGATCAATAGACAAGAACAGGGAATAAAACAAGAGAAAAACCAAAGGAAACGATAAGAATTCTTTATTATTCAACAACTGAATGAAAATTAACCCACAAGCCGGGTTATATAGCCGAATATGCGAAATTAATGAAAATTTACCAAAAATGGTAAATTCTAATTTTTCTACCAAAATAAAATACTTAATAAAAGAAACAATATCACCAAAATCCGGCTCAAATCGAGCTCTTATTCTATTTCAAAAAGGGTAATTGAAATATTACAATAAACGGCAAAAAATAACTTAAATTGATGATTCGGAAAGGAAAACAGCTGAATTTGCTTCAAAATCGATGCTCACTTGGTGACCACGTCATGCGCGCCGAAAAGACCTTTTCGAATTGGGGTCATGGGCGTGATTCTGACAACCGTAGCAAAAGTTATGACCAAACTACCGAAACATGCCCGTAGATGGCCCCAATTAGGAAATATCGCCGATTATTTGCCAATCTTGCGCTGATCTGCTAACTCATGGTATTTCAACCCCGTTTACTATCAGACAGTTCGGTCTCGTCTGACTCGGATCCTCTTGCATCAGTCGCCCCGGGTTGGAAAGAACTCGCCCTCGAGTTCACTTGGGTGTTTTCAGGATCCCCAAAACAAGGACTGAGGTGTTTCACATTGAAGACATCAGAAGTCTTCAAGTGGTTGGGAAGGCGTAGACGGTAAGCATTGTCGTTGATCTTCTGTAAAACCTCACAAGGACCAATCTTCCGCTCTTTCAGTTTATTATACTCCCCAATAGGAAAGAGATCACGAGTTAACACGGCCCACACAAAATCACCAACTTCGAAAAGGACCCGACGACGATGGCTGTCAGCCTGAACCTTGTACTTGGCGTTACTCTCTTAAATGGCTAACTTCACTTGTTCATGGATTCCTCGAAGATGGTCTGCCATCTCATCTGCCTTGTGACTTATACGACCGACACGGGGAATAGGGGCTAAGTCAAGTACCCCAGTTGGAACCCGACCATAGACAATTTCAAATAGACTTAACCCTGTGGTTCTATTCTTCGACCTGTTATAGGCAAATTCGGCCTAAGGTAATGCCAAATCCCACTGCTTCGGCTTAGTTCCGGCCAGACTCCTCAACATATTACCCAAGCTCCGATTAACCACTTCGGTCTGACCATCTGTTTGGGGTAGGCACTGCTAAAATTCAACTGTGTCCCTAGTTTCACCCACAAGCTTTTCCAGAAATGACTCATAAACTTAGTGTCACGATCAGAAGTAATAGAATGAGGCACACCATGCAAAGGCACAATTTCATTGAAGTAAAGATGAGCAATTCGGGTAGCATCCATTGTCTTCCGACATGCTATGAAATGGGCCATCTTTGAAAACCTATCAACCACAACAAAAATAGAATCTGAGGCTCGTTGGGTACGGGGCAGCCCCATTACAAAATCCATACTGACATCAATCCAAGGTGCTTCAGGTACTGGCAAAGGCGTGTAAAGACCCGCATTAGTAAGAGCCCCCTTTGACCGCTGGCACACATAACAACGTCCAACATGATGAGCCACATCACTACTCACTTTGGGACAATAATAGGTAGAAGAAACCAATGTCAGTGTCTTATCCCGTCCAAAATGTCCCATGTTATGAAGTTCACTAACAATATGCTGCCGGAGTGAACAATCTGGAACACATAACTGCAATCCACGAAAGAGATACCCATTATGTAAAACAAAATCATGTCGCTAATTGTTATTTACCTCCTGAAGTATCTTCCCGAAGGAAAGGTCTGCAGCATACATATCTGGAAAAACCTCAAATCCTACGACATTGGTGCTCATGGTGGTGAGAAGTGATGTACGCCGACTCAATGCATCTGCAACACGATTCAGGCTCCCAGCTTGGTGCCGTAGTGCCGTAGTGAAAATGTGAACTCCTGCAAGTATGATACCCACTTGGCATGCCGTTTACTCAATTTATGCTGACCATTGATGTACTTCAGGTCCTCATGATCAGTGATAAGAATAAATTCCCTCTGTACCAAGTAATGATGCCAATGCTTCAAAGACTGGACTATGGCATAGAATTCGAGGTCATAGGTAGAATAGTTCTTCTTTGATCCTGAGAGCTTCTCGCTGAAAAATGCTACTGGACTCTCCTCTTGACTCAAAACACCACTAATGCCCACTCCAGAGGCATCACAATTTACTTCAAACACCTTATCAAAATCTGGAAGTGCCAACACCGGAGCTTCTGTCATCCGTTGCTTGACCAACTGAAAGCTGGATTCTGCTTCCTCATACCACTGGAATGAGTGTCCCTTGAGGCACTCTATGATTGGGGCAATCAAAGTATTGAAGTTCTTGATGAAACGACGATAGAAGGATGCCAGGCCATGGAAGCTCCTGACATCATGCAAGGTTTTTGGCTTAGGCCACTCCAAGATCGCATCTATTTTAGATTGATCTGCATGAACACCATCAGTAAACACAATAAAACCCAAAAAGGTAACAGAAGTAGTGAAGAAAGAACATTTTTTTTATTCACAAATAGGCACTCCGTCCTCAACACATCAAAAACTGCATGAAGGTGTTCAAAGTGAGATGCCCACGTTGGGTTGTAGATGAGGATATCATCAAAGTAGACCACTACAAACTTTCCCATGAAAGGCCATAACACCTTATGCATAAACCTCATAAAAGTGCTGGGCGCATTGGATAGTCCAAAAGGCATGACCATCCACTCATACAAACCATGCTGCGTCTTAAACGTCGTCTTCCACTCATCTCCTGGCCGTATTCTGATTTGGTGATATCCGCTCTTAAGGTCAATTTTTGAGAAGACCTTAGAACCGAACAACTGATCCAACATATCATCCAAACGGGGAATTGGATACCTGTACTTTACTGTAATCCTGTTGATTGCTCTACTATCAACACACATACACCAAGAACATCCTTCTTCGGCACTAGTAGAGCAGGAACTGCACATGGGCTCATGCTCTCACGAATGTTACCCCTCTCCAGCAACTCTACCACTTGTCGCTGCAATTCCTCAGCTTCCTTGGGACTGAGGCGACAAGCCTGTCGATTAGGCAGACTCGACCCTGGAACAAGGTCAATCTGATGTTGAATATCCCTCATAGGTGGTAACCCCGAAGGGAGATCTTCAGGCATTAAATCAGAGAACTCCATTAGCATCTGCTGTACTTCTACCGGTAAATCTGGATTCTCATCTGTTGTATGATGCTCATGAGGCATAAGAGCATAGAACACATCTTCACGCTCAATCTCTCCCAAAAAAATTGGACATAGAAAGCAGGTTGGAATTTTAAGCTACCGGGGCATGAGGGACTTCTTCTGTACGGGGTGCCAACACAACCTTTTTTCCTTTGATGCTAAGGGAATACGTATTTTTCCGCCCATCATGAACAACACTACGACCATACTGCCAAGGTCGTCCCAGCAATATGTGACAAGCATCCATCGACACAACATCGCACCATACATTATCAAAATATTTTCTGCCGATCGAAAAAGACACTACACAACGGTTGTCAACTGATACTGCACTGCCTTTACTCAACCACGACAATTTATATGGTTTGGGATGCCTATCTGTCTTCAGCTGCAATTTTCGAACAGCTTCTTCAGACACCACATTTTCGCAGCTTCCACTATCAATGATCAGTTTACAAACCTTATCTGCTACCGTGCAGGTTGTGTGAAATATGTTGGTTCTCAACCAGTCGTCTCCCGAGTCGCCTTTCGGAGTCAACAGACTCTTTTGCACAACCAGAGTCTCATGACCGTCCCCATACAATACGCCTTCCTCTTCATCATCGTCATATACAAGTTCTCCAACTTCCTCAACCTCATCCATAATTTCTTCATCAATAAAGAGATTTTTACCAGTTCGACTGTCTGGTTTTCTGCAATCAGTTGATCGATGTCCCTGTTCACCACACCTGAAGCATCTAATACCCGAACCAGGACGAGGTGGTTGTTGAGGAGGACGAGGTGCTTGAGGGCGAACTGGTTGACTACCTTCGTTTCTGGTCACCGGTCTCCTATTCTGCTGCTTCTCTATAACAAGTGTGCGCTGATATGCTTCAGAAACAGTCCACAGCGAGTGAAGGCTGAGGACATCTTGTATCGACTGTCGCAACCCTCAGAAAACTCTGGTACGCTCCCAAACTTGAGCAGGGTTGTGATACTGGTTTTCGTAATTGGTATCGGACTCGTGACCCTCCAGTTCGCGGTCATCGAGATCCTGCGCCGTCAGACGCTGAGTTAACTTTGCAATTTGCCTCTGTAAGTCTTCAATCATCACCTCTTGAACGTTACGATTACGGTGTGGGACTTCCTCATTCGGAACATGCCCTCTACGACCACGACCACGACCACCAACCATGATTGACTGATGAAATCTAGTCCCAAGAAAATGCTGATGCTCTGATACCAACTGACGCCGGGACAGAATAACGATTATTCTGCAGGCGGGGGATCAATAGACAAGAACAGAGAATAAAGCAAGAGAAAAATCAAAGGAAATGATAAGAATTCTTTATTATTCAACAACTGAATGAAAATTAACCCACAAGCCGGGTTATATAGCCGAATATGCGAAATTAATGAAAATTTACCAAAAATGGTAAATTCTAATTTTTCTACCAAAATAAAATACTTAATAAAAGAAACAATATCACTAAAATCCGGCTCAAATCGAGCTCTTATTTTATTTCAAAAAGATAATTGAAATATTACCATAAACGGCAAAAAATAACTTAAATTGATGATTCGGAAAGGAAAACAGCTGAATTTGGCTTCGAAATCGATGCTCACATAGAAAAGCTTGGTGACCACGTCGTGCGCGCCGAAAAGACCTTTTCGGATTAGGGTCATGGGCTGACAACCGTAGCAAAAGTTATGGCCAAATTATCGAAATATGCCCGTAGATGGCCACAATTAGGAAATATCGTCGATTATTTGCCAATCTTGCGTTGATTTGCCAACTCATGGTATTTCAGCGTCATTAACGTACTATCAGACAGCTCGGCCTCATCTGACTCGGATCCTCCTGCATCAACCTGCTATGATATCAAATGTAAATTCTAAAACTTAGGAAATTAAAAATCCAATTTTAATTATTCAATTTAAATAGTGAACATCGATAGTTAGAATATCCTATGATCAATTTTATACAATTATGAAAAAAACGAGCAGATTAAATATGTGTTTTAAAGGTTTTAATTAATTGCAAAAAATAACTAATATATTAAAATATGAACACTAGATTTAACATGGCAAACCTCTAGGGAAAACATTCACAATCCCCCGCGCCACAGTTAAAAAAATCCACTAATTTATCAATAAAAAACACAATAATCTCAGTGTTGTAATTTTGCAAAATTAAGGAAAAAAAAACAATCAAAATAAATCTAAAAACAACTCCCTGGTTTTCTTCTTCTTTTGACTTGTTGTAGAAGTGGAAAATAAAACACTGCAATATTGATTTTATCACCACTTCACTATATTGTATATGGCTGCAACCACCACTTGGATTAATAATCTTCATTCTTAACTCACACCAAGCTCTTGATGAATGAACATGATTGTATATTTACGCACTTTGTTTGTTTCTCCAAATATGGTTGAAGAAGAACAATTTACTTTAAATATGATCAGTGATACATGACTCTGTATACCCTTGCTGGAAAATGGTAAAATGCATAGAGGCTAGGTCAAGAATGGAACTCAATTTTTCAAAGCTGTCATTCTATTCTTGTTTTCTTCCTTTACTTATGTAAAACAATCTGTAAGATTAGAATTAATTCTTACCTAAAAGAACTAGACCCCATAATTACAAAAAAACTTCATCTTGCTATGATTTGTTGAATGCCACAAAGATGAAATTTTGATTAGTTCGAAATTTCAATAAGTAACAAGAAGAAAGCAAATCTTGATATATTAATTCTCTCAATAAAATGTCTTCTCCCTTTTACAATGAAAATAATGAATCCTATTTATAGGGAAACCATAAAAATCTAATTAAAATGGAATTAATCAAATAGATACCATAACAAACCATCTAGGAAAAATATGAAAAATGCGTAAAGAAAATGAACTATGTGACTGCATAATTATAACTCCCGCGACACAATAGAACAACCAAAATTCTACTTCTTTGCTTTGAGAATAGTACATGCTTTGCATCCCATTTTATATTATGCGACAACATATCTGATAGGTCTCAGCCCATGTAACTTGAACAAGTAATCACATGGTTTTCTTGATCTTCTTTGCTTGTGATCTCGTCATTGATCCTTCTTCCACAATCAACGGATCCTTACTAGCCTTCGCCCCATATTTCTCATCATTTATCCTTTTATTTATTATGCTTTAAATATTTGCATTACATGCAGTTTGATGGGTTTACATTTAGATTTGCAGGTTTTGTCATCATGTCATTATTAGGCTTAGAAAAAAAAAAGAACCTTATTTAAGTCAAAAATAGCATAGAAGCGGGTGGTACATTTTTGAGGCACCAGGGACTTCAAGAAAACTGCTTGATTTTGCATATACACCACATTATAGCTTCTATAATATTTCTTGACTCTTATAATGTTTCATGCACATCTTACCCTGTCGTGTTGTCGGTTGTCATTCGTGGAATTCATTGGATTTATATCTCGTGTGCTCTAATATTCATGATTATTATCTTGAATTGATGGTACAACGATTTTCAAATGGCAAATACTAAATGGAATGGAGTGCTTCACATCTTGCGTTTACCATTCCATCACACCTCCCAGTGAGTCTGTATATCCTTCATTCTCTTGTTAGTTTTTTTACTTTTGCTTTAATACATCGAGATTTACATTATTTAAGTTTGGCTATTTTTTCTTAAAAATCGATATTGTATGTGTGTGCACGTGTGTGTTGCATGTTTACCACTTTATATACATTTAAAATTTTTAAAAATATTTCATTGTTTTATTGTGTTCTTGGATAGGGATGGCAAAAAATCCCGCCCCGCCCCGTCCCGACGGGGCCCCGCCCCTAATGGGACGAAAAAAACCCGCCCCAACGGGTTGGCGGGGCGGGGCGGGGCGTGGAATGCCGCCCCGCCTCGGGTCGCGGGGCGGGGCGGGGCGAGGATGCCCCGCCCCGAACCCGCCCCGGTTTGGTTTAAAAAAAAAAAAAAAAAATTCAAACTTTAATAAAACAATTAGTCTAGCCCTAAACGGTCCAAACTCCAAACCTCCCAAATCTCTCTCTCTCAAACTCCCTGAAGCAGTGAAGCGGTGAAGCCCCTGAACTGAACCCGCGCCGTCGGCCCGTCGCCGTCTCCCGCCATCGATAGCCGAAGCAGCTGGTTTTGGTAATGATGGGATTTCGAGTTTTGCTTTCACCAATTTTCCACTCAAATCAGTTTAGCTCACTTATATTTATTCTTATGAGTTCCCAGGTTTTGTAAATATATTTATTGCTTTCACCAATTTACCCAGCATTTGTCATGAACTGAGAAGAAAAGAACTCTTGGAAGATAAAATTAAATTTTAGAATTGATGAAGTTTTTGACGTGAGCTCTCTGGCTGACTGGCTCTGCTGTACATTGATCCATATTTAACAAAAATAATGCCATATTTGGAGAGGGGTGACGATTATGCTTGGTTTAGGAATTGTTGAAACGTTGAAGCGGCGGTTTCTAATGTAGGATTCAAGAACCGATGTGAAAGAGGGGTTAGTGGGGTTGTACACAATTCTTGAAATTTTGTCATTTGGGACATTTCTTTGTGCTAAACATCGAACAAAGTTGTCGTAAAGAGAATCTGATTGTGCAGAAGAAAATGAATTGAAAGAAGAAAGTAAAAGCAGAAGTAGAATCACCATGGCAAACGGTAATAAATTATTTGTTTCGGTGAGAAGGAATAGGGTATAGAGGTTATTTATATAAATATATGGGGAGTTATGTTTGTACAGACGTGGGTGTATATATACCAATTAAGATGCAGAAGAATAAAAAGCTGTGAAGTTTCCTTTATTCAGAGTGGGTAGGGACAGAGTGGGTGCTAATTTTATTCAATCGACTTGGGTAACATTGAAGTTCATTTGAGAAGGTATTAATTTAATGAACTTGAAGTAGCACTGGATTTTTTTCAGCTGAAATTCATCTGTTACACTCTTTTAATATGTCTCATAGGCTAACCTTTATGTTATGTGAATTGAAGTCGAGCATTTCATCTCTTATACAAGAGAGAGGAATATTTGAACATTGCTACTGATATATGCATTTATGATGCTCCATGTGCAAAGTGTTCCATCACCTTTTAAAAAAATTTACAAAATTTAGTGTCTGTTGCTTAATCACTGTTTTAAATCTTTATTTTGTACATGTTTGCATAGATGTCTTGCCCAAGTAGTGCTGGAAGTATTGCAAAAGATATTTTGGCCATCCCGGTATCTACAGTGGCGTCCGAATCTGCCTTCAGTACTAGTGGTAGATTTATTAGTCCACATAGAAATAGACTTCACCCCAAAACATTGGAGGCTTTAATGTGTACTCAAGATTGGTTATGGGCCGATATTCACGGTACGATTTATATAAATATTTGCTTTTCATATTGTTCATTTTATGAATTTTCTTATTAGTTAATACTAACTATTTTACTTTATTAATAGTGAATTCTACGCCATCTGCATATTTTGGATGTTGCCCCAAGATGAATGATGAAGATATTGATGAGGAGGTAATTTTATTTATCAAATAATGTAAATTTTAATCGTAGTTATTATGATGATATTGAGTATAATATATCTTTCGTTCTTCAATTTTCAGGAACTATCTTCTGTCATCTCTAGTCCTGCTCATGAATGAAGTTATGAAGATGGAAAAATATTAGATAACGAAATGAAATTTAGTTACAATGTAATTCTACTTGTAATTTGCCCCATTTTGGACATCGTTTGTTTTCAGTGCTTGCTTTGGATATTGATGTAATTATTTTAAGTATTATTTGCTTTGGATTAAATTTTGAATTGTATTTAATTGGAAATTTTTGGTTTAAAAAAAAAAAACTAAATGGGGCATTAAACGGGGCAAAAATCCACCCCGCCCCGCCCCGTCCCCGCCCCGCGCCCCGCCCCGCCCCGCCAAAGGCGGGGCGGGGTGGGGCGGGGGTGCCCCGCCCCGAACCCGCCCCGTTGCCATCCCTATTCTTGGGTGAGTTAGGTAGCCTTACAGGCTATTGTTGATATGATTGGAATAACTTGCATGATTTATGAATTACTAATAGATTATGAAATTACGATCATTTTGAAGCTTATTCTTGTTACTTTTGATACTTCTTGAGCGCAATATTCATATTTAATCAACTTATATCTTTGAACTGGTTACTTTAATTCCAAAATCTTTGAAAGGATAGTTTGGAGGTGGTTGAAACACATTTAGAAGCTACCAAAAGATATGTTGATTATGTGCTTGAATATACTATGTGGAGTGTTTTTGGCTAACAAGTTCAAGAGAATTCTATACACTAGGAGTTTTAATCCCAAAAATGTAAAAGTCAATGCACTAATAAAGGGTCATGGGAAAATTTACCTTTTTTTGTGTGAAACCAGTTTTGAGTAATCTAACCTTATTTGTGGACAATGTTTAAGAAATGATCCGTCACAAAAGATATTTTCCTCCAATATATAACATAACTAACTTGAGAACTAATGAAATGATCTCAAAAGCGGAAGAAGGGACACGATGACAATAAAAGCACAAGAAAGTGTATTGAAGCAATTAAAATTTCATTATATGTATTGCTTTATCCTTGATTAGCCTTGAATATTTACTCGTAGATTTAGACAATTAGTTAGGGTACTTATTGACATGAAGCTCGAAGGTTGATATACTCAAATTTAAAGAGAATCAACATAAATTGAGGTAGTGACTATCATTGTTAATACTCAACAGAACTTGAGTGGGAACGGAATCAGTAAAGAAACTCAAACCACTACAAGTTATACCCCTGGGAGAGAAAATAAAGAACGAACTTGGGAGTGTGCAGCTTAAGAGAGAAGCAAATATTTTGACCCTTAAGGGTCGGGAAATAACTAACTGTGAACTTTATTGTGATTGAATTGACTATGAACACATATACACATCATTACAATATTGAATAAATGGATGAATTAATCTGAACATAACTTTGAGGTAGTTTATGAATTGTTCAAGTGAATTCAAAACTTGTGAGAAAACGACAAATTATGTAACTATGTTATTTGTATTTGTTTATGTGTGTTAAGTAGATAGATTTTGTTTGGGACAAACAGATATTCAAGTTTAAGAACGTTTGATAAGAGTAATTTCTATGCTTATTCGAACCAAAGAAAGTGATATTTAGGTGTGTAATTGAATTGATTGCTACTTAATTTGTAAATATCGTCTCATGTAGGATATATTCAAATTTGGATGGGTTTTGATCAAAAGAAGTGGAAATTGGCCAAAGAATGGTGAAAAGGAAGAATTCTAAAGTTCAAGGATAAATTAAAAATATCCAAAAGTTTATTTGGACCAATGAATGAAGGTTGAATATCATATGGATTCAATTGGATGAATTTTGAAGACAAAGGACTAAAATTGGACCAAACAGTTTGAGCAAGGAAGAAAGTTAAAGACCAACTTGCGGTTAGTCTAAAAAATTGGACCTAAGTTCACACATGCCTTAAAGCTCACATGGTTTCTTTTGGGAAAACTCGACTCCAAATTGCTTAGATGTATGATCGTAGCCATCTCTTGTAGCAAAACCCGACACCAAATTGCTTGACTGCTACGACCCTAATGATCTATAAGGATGCAATCGCATGACACGATTTCTGACAGATGGGGACTATTTCCTTATTTCTATCAAACACCTTTTGAAAACCAATTTTGTCCTAAATTCGACCGTTATACAGAACACCATCAAATATTGAAAAACACCTCATATATATCATACACTTAATCTTACAATTAAGGGAGGCCATCATTCTTTTGAGAGAATTTAAGAGGCAAGATACAAGAACTCAATTATTTGAAGACCAATCTTGATTTTGGACAAAAAAGAGTAAAGTGCACCCAACCAGTCAGGTAACCATTCAAGAGATTCAAGATTTCTTTATTCGTCTACTTATTTCTTCATATATCTATAATCTAGGTGATGTTCTACAAAAAAATTATGCTTTCTTGTAACTTTGTAATGTTAGGCTAGATTTTTAGTTGTGAAGAGATAAATAAACCTTTGTAATGAAGTTTTAATACAAATTCAGCAGTTTAATGCCATTCTTGGATGACCGTTATAGGGTTTAATGCTTTCTAACTACCTGATCAATAATTGGATTGTTGTGTAAATTTTGTTATATTCGAGAAAAATAAAATTACAGAGTTTTAATGCTTACTTTCGTGTTCACATCTTTCATAGAGATATACAGTGCTCATATGAAAAGATATATTTAATTCTACTCGAGAGATATTATTAAAGTAATTAAGACTATTGATTATAAGAATAAATATATATTCTCATGATATTAAAAATTGGATTGATAATGGAGATTCTAAGTCAGCGAATTTTTAACCTAATCTAACAAAAACTTTCGTAGTATTAGTACAAATTCTTAATATAGACTTAGCTATTCAGTTACAGTTAACATTGATTAACACTAGATTAAGTACATAATGCTCGTTGGAACGATATATTATATTACTTGTCTACTCCATGTACTTGCAGAATTTCATGCGATTAGTAACCTTTTAAATAGGTGAGTCAGTAATGTGTAACCTCTTTTTTATTTTCAGTGAACAACTAGTAACTTTGGGTAAACCATTCATCTAATTAACTCAAATTATTTTTCATTCTATAAACAATAAAGTCATAAAACATCAACAATTCTTTCTTTTATAAAAAGGGTACCTCAAATTTTAAGAGTGAAAAATGAACTTATGGTTTTGGTGTTGTCCATGCATTGTTGCTTGCTATCGTTGCTACTCATCTAAGTGGGCAACAACTAGTTTTTTCATCTTATTCATACGTTTTTCTACTAAAAAATTCATCATGGATAATATAGATTTCTCGAAGTTCTAACATGTAATTTCAATTAACAAACACAAATGGCCATCTACTATGAGTCAGTCGTGAATCTTAGGAGCTCGTGTTGTCAACAAGGAAGGGTTAGAAGGCGTCATGAGTATAATTTGAAAGAATAAATATCCGTTTATGGTGGAGAAGGATGGACTCAACTTGTTTGTACCGAATTTGGTAGCCCATTAGATAAACACATGGTCTATGCCAGAGGATCGTAGTCCTTTGACAAACATCTAGTGCAGTCATTAAAGCTAATAGATAGGTCAATGTGATCACTACCACCTTCTCCTGTACTCTTTTTGTGTTCAAGTTTATAACATTTTACTGGTAATTGAAGGAGAGAGTTGGGCTATAAGCAACAAAAAAAGAATGCATGTCGCCAGCTTCTCGCTCGAGCGACAGGTTAATTCGAAAAATCCAATTTTGCTGTTTTGAAGTGTTTTTTCCAACTCATTCAACCTAATTACCCTCCCATATAAATATCCAATCCTATGCACGAAAATTTAGGGTGGTTGTTCATTGTGCCTCTTCTCTATAACATATTCAAGAGCCTATTCATACATTCTCAATTATATTTCAGATGAGGTAGAGAGAAGTTGAGTCATAAGCACAGGATAACAAAGCCTTGTAGGAGGTTCTTGGAATTCCACTTGAAAGAAACCATTGTAGAAGATCTTGGAGCAGGTCTTGGAGTTAGTATGAAATAGATCAAGAAGTCTAGTGGAGTTTGTTAGATAACATCTGATTGTAACTCGCTCCGCATTTTCTATAGTGGAGGTAACGGCTTGGTCCTGGAGTTTTTACCCAATTGGACTTTCTCTATCATCATATCAGTGCTTATTATTGCTTTCCTTATTATTGCGATATTCAAATATAGGATAATTGGACTTATATGCTTAATCATCTAGAAACAATTAAAAGTGACTTATTGCTATTGATTGATTAATTCTGCACATAGGGTCAAAACTAAAAACTAATAAGTAACAACCATTCGGTAACTTAAAAAGTCATTAAATTGATAATCTGTGAACTGTTAAGTGATATCCAGTGTGACACCCGATTTTTTAGGGAGAATATAGGAGATTGTAGATGAATTACCAAGTTTGGTTATTATACCTAGATAGGGCGAAAATGCCACCCTTATAGTGATTAACGGGGACAAACTAGTGAAATTACGTAAGGGCTAGGGTGAGAAGTCTAGTGAGGAAGTTTTGTGTCATTTATCTTGTCTTTTATGGGGACAAAAAAAGTGAGCAATAGGGAAGGGAATGAGAAGGCAATCAGGAAGCGAGGTATTAGAATGGAGAATCATGCTATTCAAGAGGGGATTGGGCGTAGAATTGTATGGGGATTAAGAGAATTTAGGAACATCTAGGGCATGCTTTAAGTATTAAAGTGGATGGAGGATGTACTTTTTCCTTTTAGAAAATGGGTAGCGCTGGGGAAGCTAGATGACATGGTCAGAATTGGAGATATAAGGGAGATGTGATCAAGTGGGGATAGGATGGCATCAAATTAATGGTTGATTCTGTGTAGTAGGTATCCTTTTAAACACAGTGAGTTATTTATGTCATAATGTAAAAAAAAGTTGAGAACCCTAGCATGATTTAATGGTGGATGTGATTAGATGTGTGGATAGGATGATATTGAATTAGTGGTAGATTCTGTTTTGTAAGTTTAATCTAAACTTGATGAGTTACTTATGTTGGAATGTATACAAGTTGGGAACCCTAACATGATTTCGAGGCTTCACCGAATGATTAGTGTACTTCCCCTAAACTAGTTTTTCTATTCAAAATTAGGGTTTTTAAATATCAGAGGATCTTCTTTACAAATTTTTTACAGAGCATAGCTTTGTAGTGTATAACTTGGATGATGTGGAAGATTAAAATTGCATAACAAAGGAATTGGGATGTGAATATCTGATTCTAATCTTCATGCCATATTGATGCTTATATCAAATGGGATGATAAGGTATATTGGCACTTCACATGAATTTATGGAACCCATGAACTCTAACTAACATAATGAATTTATTATACCAGTAGTGTATTTTAGCTTGATTCCCTAGTTATGTGGTTGTAACTATTGGAATGCTATATAATAATTACAAAGAAAAATCAAAATCATCATGAAGAAAAACTCTCTTTACATCCAACTGCTCCAGATGTAAGTTTTCATTTGTCATTTGTCCAAGTACTGCTCCAATTGTTAATTTCACAAAAGGAGAGAAAATCTCAATGTAGACAATTTTTTTTTTTTTTTTTTTTTTTTTTTCCGTTCAAATCCCTTTACCATCAGCCTTGCTTTATATTGCTTGTTGCCATCACGTTCTTCTTTTAGTCAATCAATGCATTTATTTTGCGAAGCCTTCTTTCCTTTGGTAACTCTATCAATTGTCGTGTGATTGGAAAATAATTAGTCCATCTCATCCCTCATAGCTAGCTCCCACTAGATTAATTTATCAACATGCACAACTTCGTTATAACTTTCTAATTTACTTCTATCAGTAAATAGAAAACAATACAACGTTGGGAGTATCTTTGTGGAGTTACAATTGTTCCTCTGAATATCCCAAGTTGAGTCATAAGAGTGTTCTAAGACTCTACGTGGGAGTTGAGATGCTCTTTAAATCTCCCACTATTAGTCCATTGAGGGTTATGGTTCTATGTTAAACTTGAAGAGATGGTTATGTTATATAAATACAGACTCAATGAGAGAGTCAATGTCCTACTTAGGCCTTTCTCCATTAACTCATTGATAAATTATATGAAAGCCTTGGAAGGGAAGCTAAGCGAAAAACCCAAAGTCGACTTACATTTCTCTGCCGTGCGTAAGCCAAATCTTTTGAGGATTGAAAAGAATATCTTCAATTCAAAGAAACTTGGGGACTGAAAGAGTATCTCCTAAAAATACATAACATGCATGGAACTAAGCTAATAATCAAAACTGGACTTACCTTCTTTAACCCATGTGGGCAGATTTTTAGGGAATGAAAGAACATCCCCTCATTTGAGAGAATATCTTGGGACGAAATTCTTAGGAATTGAGAGAGAAGTCCTTATAAATTGCGCATCAAATTGAAATAATATCAAGGATTAAAATAGTATCTCTGATCGAAAAGGCCACAAAATTATACATGCACTGAATTTCAATTCAGCATATGATGCATAGGAATACTTATGGAGTTGAACTTTCAATTCCATTTATTTTTGTTTGACCTCCGCTCAATATAATACATCAGAGAAATGGGAAAAGTTGTTCAATGATCTAAGCAAGGCAAGTCAAAATTTCAGCATAGTAGTAACACAACATCAAAATTTTTTAGTAAGAGGTCTTGACCGTTAGCTCAATTGAAACGAAAGAGGTCTTGACCGTTGAAATACCATTTAGTAACCTAATGCATAGAACCCAAATAGTACTTAGCTAAGAACATAATCAAAAGCCTCAACAAACAAAAGGTTCAAAGGCCTTGATCCCAACCTTGTATATGACCGAAAACATTAGCGTAGATTCTTACAAAAGCAACCTGAACTTAAGTGCAATAAACTCACACGTACACTCAACAAAGTGCTTGAAAAATGTCAAAAAAAAATTAAAACCTCAACAAAATCTTAGAAATTGGACTTAATTATAACTTCCAATACAATGATGAGTGAATGTCAACTTATAAAAATGACTAGAAATTTCATAAAAATCTATAAATATGGTCATTTGCACAACTAAAAATGATTGAACATCTAAGACCCAAACTTTCACTCTTCAAAAAAATTAAGGGTCGGCACCCTCGTAAATTCTCCAATTCTGGTGCACTTTCCAATCAAAACACCCACCTTTCTCCCTTTTTACAAATAATTGGCTCCTCAACAAATCCAAAAAATCTCCAAAAAAGAGGAAAAACCATGCCATAATTGCAAATATATATATGTAGGTCAATAATGGAGTTGACAGATGACCAAAAGAGTAAAGGCCCTTCTCTACTTCTACATTCTTGTACACGTGTTTAGATATATCACTAGTTGAGATATGTTATTATCATTTGGCTATCCTTCCATTAACCATTTGAGACTTCGACGCTTCAACTCAAAATATTTCATGGGGTAATTGGCGCAAAACGTCCCTACCTATAACGGCTGTTGTGGAAAACGTCCCTACGTTCGATTTTTTGGTGCAGAACATCCCTACCTTTGCATTTTCTTGCGTAAAACGTCCTTTTGACCAATTTTTAATATAAAATGACCATTATACCCTCTTATATAAATAAAACAAAAAAGAAAAGAAAAGAAAAATAAAGAATAAATTGCAATCTAGTCCAAAATATTTTTAAAAGTGCAAATCAATCCAAATAAATTATAAAAATAATGAAAAATCAAAAATAAAAATAAAAACTTTTCGATCGAGGTGGGAAAGGAAACGGGGAAAGAAAGGGCGAGACAAGAAATGGGGATAGGAGAGAAAAGTTTTTATTTTTATTTTTGATTATTTTTAATAATTTAATAATTTATTTGGATTGATTTGCACTTTTAAAAATGTTTTGGACTAGATTGCAATTTATTCTTTATTTTTCTTTTCTTTTCTTTTTTGTTTTTATTTATATAAGAGGGTATAATGGTCATTTTATGTTAAAAATTGGTCAAAAGGACGTTTTGCGCGAGAAAATGCAAAGGTAGGGACGTTCTACACCAAAAAATCGAACGTAGGGACGTTTTCCACAACAACTGTCATAGGTAGGGACGTTTTGCGCCAATTACCCTATTTCATGGGAAGGAGCAGGTTTATTTATTTGGATTAATAGCAGAAAACCCCCTTAAAACGTTCTCAATTTCAATATGCCCCATATCTATTGAACATCGCATAGAACTCCTATTTTTTAAATATTTTTGTGAGAAAACCCCCCTACCATCCAATTTTGTTAAATTTACCATTAAGAAAGTAAAAATTGCAAAAATAAAAAAATAAAAAATAATTACAATTGTGATCCTAAACTTTCTTTTTTTTTTTTTACAAATTACACCAATTTTTTTTATTTGTACCACCCATATTCTCAAACCTTTAAAACATAACTTCACCCACTCCCACCCCAAACCTATAAAACGTTTCCTCTCATCGTGACAGTCCGCCAGAACCCCTATAGGAAAGCTCGTCCCACGCCCTCTTCCACCATACCCCTCCGTGAACCCCTATTTTCACCCTCAATTCCATCCGACCTCCCCAGTTTTCCCTTCAAGACATTTTATCTGTCGAAGTCCCTCAAAACCTAAAAATCCATATAGTAATTTTCAACCTCAAACTAGGCTGATATCGAGAATCTCAAGGTCTATTTAAGAATCCGGCCTCTAGATACTCAGAAGAATGGCGCAATTCCTCAACACGCCAAAAATGTATCTGAAGCTGAACTGAAAAATGTATGGCCGAAAACTTTGAGACCAGTTCGAAGGAGAAGTTGAGAAGAAGTAGTAAAGTTTGTATAACAGTGAATGACGATTTACGCTATGTTACAGTGTCGCCCCCTCAGACTGTAGGGACTAAGAGGATAAAATCGGAGGTTTATGAAGGTTTCTCGCATGTGTTCTCCTCCGAAGCTT